>JAWWEN010000038.1:26419494-26492544 GCA_035582955.1 Sycophila texana
TACCATAACGCAGTTCGAATGTATAAAATGTTAATGCGCAATTTGAATAACCGAATCGCATTAAAAACTTAAATAACATCCATAACACGATTTGAAAATCGTATAAAGCAGGCGCGGACGAATATATAGTATAAGAGGCCAGGCGATAAAATGGAGAAAAGTGAAAAAGGGGTAACGGTGAACGATATTAAAATAGGAGCATGCAAAGTGAAATTCTCACAGACAATGTCAATGCAGAGGCCTGTTAAGACCCCCGCCAAGCTCCCGCCAGCGTCACATCGACTTTTCACTCGAGTAGACAGGCCGCCGTCAGCTGTCGTTGACCTTATTTTATTACGTTGAATAAAAGTGAAATTTATATTTCAAGTTTAAAACAATTTTCTTGTAAACTAGTTTCCACGCACCGGTGCACTATTTTACGAGCACTGAAGCTTAGATTTCACTTTGTGCACTTTAAATTTTAAATATACAGAAATTTTACAGTGAGTAACTATTTCATTCACTTTTTTTATTGTTCGAAGATAAGAATTGAGATAAAAGAATTGAAATAATACAAATTAGTTTATCTAGAGAAATTTAATTTATTTCATTGTGTTCGCAGAATCGGGAATTTTATTGCTACAGATACAAGGAAAACAATTTTCAATGCAATATGAAGTGTGATAATAAACAATAACATTCTAATATTCTAAGCATCTTGATTTGATTTTTTTAAAATAAATGTAACGTGAATGTAGTCCAGTCTATTGATTTATTCAAGTAGTTCCAAGGATTTCTTAATCTAAATATAAGACTTCTAAAATTTTAATTTGACATTTTCCCGTAGCACAATTTTTTTATAACAATTGATTTATATCTCTTTTTGACATTTAAGATTTGTTTGTTTGAAAAATATAAAAAGCTACTTAAATATTATTAATAGAATTAGTTTTGTTTTAGGCCAAATTTAGTTATTTATAATTTTAAGGGGAAATGACCCGTAAATTAATTACGTGTTTAAGGGGTAACGCCCCTTATGGGTATTTTGGGGAAATTGTACTTGGGGAAAATCATACATTGGGAATTGAGATGGTTACAAGTTTGAACAGGTTAAATCTCTTATTTAATTATATTTTCTAAGACATAACGCCCTTTATAAAAATACGTATTTAAGGGGTAATACTCCTTATGCATGTTTTCTAAGTAGCAACTTCCATATAAATAAAATTAAAAAAAAAAATATATACTATTTTTTAATCATATACGAACATCTATTTTGAAAACTAACTAGTCACAAGTATGCAGACATGAAATTAAAAGAACATTTTTTATAGCGGGTCTAAGCGACTCGACGCGTCTGGGACGTGCGCGTGGCGCCTTCACCAGCGAGTTCCAGCGCGATCAGCTGTCTCGGGAGGAGAAGCGTACGGAGGGCCACGAGGAGGCGGCGGCCAAAGAAGGCAGCGCGAACGTCACGGAAATCGCCACTATCACCGGAAGCTGCCTCGCCGTAATCGTCCTGCTCAGCACCGTCGGAAGTTTGGGCTTTATCATGTACAGGTGATTATGAGCCTCTGGTACTAATTATGAGTAAAACTCGTTGATCTACACTTGATTTGCATTGCGACACTCGCAATCGCCGGAAAAAATATGTTGATTAATTTCACGATTTCTCTTCTATGGTATGGTTGTTAAGTGTTTTTTTCTCGATAAAAGAAATTATCGTCTTAATGAGAGGCTTAATTTTAATGGCAAGCGCATTGTGGGTTTTTGAGAGTGAGTTTTTCTTTGTCAATTTTTTGTGTACATTACTTATTTAATTTTTTGAGGCTTTACAGGCGAAGGTATTTAAATCCACCTCAGACGTTAAACAGCGACAAGTGCAGCAATCCTGATAGTTCTGGTTACATCGACGACTCAACGATTAGGGTACATTTGTTTTTATTTTTACATTTTATTTTCGGCTTTACATCATTAGAAGCAAAGTTGTAGTCCTCTTACAGCTTCAGTGACATATTATGTCAAGAATTTTTTGAAAAGCTCGAACCAATTTAGTGTGAACTTCAAATTCACAGGTTACAAAAAATGTTCTTCTAACTCTCTGAAATTCTTTTCTATTCCATTCTGAAATATTAAATTAGTTGAAAAGAAAGTATTAATGTGAAGCTAATAAAATGCGCTAAAAACGAGAAGTACTAATGATAAAATTTAAAATTCCAGGACAATTCCGAGGAGATGTACAGTCTGGACAACGACTCGTTCCTGAACTCGCTGGAGGCGATGACGATACAGAACTACTGGACCGACAGCGTCAAGCACACGAAGCTATGACGCCTGAGCTGCTTCGCCGAGTAAAAAGAAGAAGACATGAAGAGATGAAAATGAAAAAAGATAAACGCATATCCTCGCATGCAAATAAAACGAAAGAAGATATTTTTTCAAGAAAAAAGAAAAACAAGAAGATTCATCGATCCTGGTGATCAAAGCCACTTCCGCCGGGTTTCCCGCCCGCACAACCAACGGCGCCGGAGGCGACCTCTCGCGGCGCTCGGCGATCGAATGTTCCAACTTTTTAGCTTCAATTAGTCAGATATGAAATATATATATTTCGAAAAAAAAGTATATGCGCGACGGTGACTCTTCCGCTGACATTCGGTTGTAGTAAATCGATGAGGTTTATTATATACCATTTCAATGAAAGAGAGAGAGAGATAAATGAAGAGTGAAGAGTGAAGAGTGCAATAATTCGGTGTATTTGATTCTAATTTAATTTTAAGGCAAACGCGATTTCTTAAAGCGATAAGTACAAATAAGAGAGGCATGAGGGGACTTTCGTTACTTTCAAACGGATACATTTCGATTGTACTTCTCGTATTTTAATCGATGAATTTTTAATTCTTTTTATATTTAAAAAAAAAAGAAATTACTATTTTTATACGTCCATTTCGTTACTGTATTTAAAATTACAGTTTCGAAAATTGTCTGCTTTTTTTTTACTTTTTAATAAGTAAAGTAGATGTTTTAATTGAATAGTAGATTTTTTATTCTACACCTACAAAAATTGATGCGTTTTGAAGTACAGAAAGTTGTCCATGTCTGAAACAAGACTTTAGTCTCTTACTCGATAAAGTAAGAAATATGGAAGTGTGTAGTGTGTGCTTGCGAATGAACAAAGTAGAAGTATGATAGTTATAAATAAATTTAAAAAAAGTTAATTGTAGATTTACGTTTCACATACAGCTAGATAATGCTACGCCCATCATTTATTTAAACAGACGTAATTCATTTTCTTTTTCTTCGTGTATCCAAAAATTCAGTCAGTATTTTGGTTGCACCACACTTATCCGTTGATTAAGTTGAGACTGCTTTTTAATGCTAAATACTCAAAGCACTTCCATGTATAAAAAAAAAAGTATTTTTTAAATTAATTCGTTATGGTTACAAAAAGCATTGCAACAATTCCTCGTAACCGCTGTGAAAATAAATATTCGAAATAGGTAGTGCCAAAAGTGTTGCTATTATTTGTTTAAATTCTAATTTGTTTTAGATTATTTTTAAATTTTCGACAGGATACTTTGTTATTACATTATAATTTGATTGTCTGCAATATTTTTTACGCAGATCGGAATGACCCCTACATGCGTATCCCTTCACTTTTAAAAAATATAAAAATTCAAAAATCGAATGCTTTTTAATATTTAATATTTTCACTGTGTTAGTAAATTTTAAACTAGTTTTTCGAATATTGTTTATCTGGCGTCAAATTTTAGTAACAATTTGCAAGATTCGTTTTAAGTTCCAATATTAAAAGGAATACAAGAGAGTGCAAATCGTGTGTACAAAAATATTTCATTCACTTAAAAATCAAAAGATTGCAAGTTATTAAACAAGATTTTTATTAGATCACCGAAAATGTATAAGGAAATCATTAAAAAAAAAAATTATTTCGAAGTAATTTACACAGCACTCTTTTTGTTTATTTAAAAATGAATTTTACGAACAGTTCAAGAAAAAAAAACATGCTGAAAAACATATGGAAATTGAATAATTACAAATCAAATGATCTGAAAAAAAATACTGCTTAGTCTAAAAGCAGAAAAAAAAAGATCAAACCTTAAACAAACACACAAAAAAAAATTTTGATCCACTTCCATTCGTTAACTTTTTTGGCAAGCTTAAAAAATGCTTGGATAATTGTTATTTTATTATAATATTGTTGAATCATTTAAAAGTATTACAAAATCTTTATTTAATAATAATAATCGTAGATAATGTAGGAAATATCGTTTTTATACCGTCTGTAAAGTACACTGCGTGTATGTGCGTCAAAACAAAAAAAAAGAAGAGAAAAAATGCAATGTCTTTGATGTCACTAGAAGATTGCGCTTCAACATCCAATCAGTAGTAAAAAAAATGCAATTCACAATACAAAATTATACGTTATACATTTCGATGGCTGAATACACTGCGATCTTGAAGAGTTTATTACTGCGCACCATCGCACGTATTTTTTTCACCATAGTGTATTTTACGCAAATTTATAGATTTAAAAAAAATAGGAAGGTTCAAAAGAATATGAATTTTTCAAATTTATTTTTTAAGTATTTCGCGTCACGTATGTATTTAATTAAACTGATTATAGCACCGCTTCAGTGAAGTGGAGGAATAAATTGTTTTCGTTGACGAAAACATTTGCGCCGGACCAAGAGCAGATGTTCAACGTGCAATTTTTCACAATCCGTAGTGATCGAACGCCTTTCATAATAACACATATCCAGCACTGCGCTACTTCCAGTCAGATCATCTTTAGATGTTTACAGTGTAGTCTACTCCGAAAATTTATTTTTTCTTTTAAATTAAAGGTGCGAAATGAATTAAACGTAAATTACCTGAAAATCAGAAAACTTTAATAAAAGTATTCTTAAAATTCTGTTTAAATTTATAACTAAAATTGGATATACTCACGAAACAAATATTTTTTTATTATTCTACTGTATTTCGTACCTTTAAACGTGAATAGATAAGTATGCAATAAAATTTATTGATTATTCTGTCGTTGAAACCAAAATTCCTGAAACCAAAAGAGTAAGATGCATTAATACGCTTGAAATTAATTTTGTACTTTGTGTATAAACTTGTATACACAATGAGCAATAAGCTATTCAAGCTGATTAATGAAATCTTGTACACAAATTTTAATTCCATGCGATAAGCAATACGAAACAACTTTGATTATGATGTACTTAATTTGTTATGTTATATTGTACTATTTTTTTTTTTTTTTTTAAATAATGTGATTGTGTTTTACCTTTACGGCGATTGCTTTATTGTAAAATCATCGTCTATATATTTTTACAATTTTCCGTATTTATATTAAATTATTATATTGTTATTTTAATACCTGCAGATACGATAAAAATAAAAGAATAATTTATGAATAATGTATGAAATTTTTTCTGGACAGAAGTGACCATTTTTTTTTTCAAAGCATTTTTCTACGATTTTGTGCCTATAAAATAGCCATTTTGCGAAATGGTTCTTTTACAAGCATTAAAAGTTGGGAGAAACTACAAAACTGTTCAATGGTAACTAATACAACTTATTTACCAAGATTATAAAAATATCATTTGTGTATTAAAATATTGCGATACTATAATATGCGAAATCATATTATAATATGAATTACTTTTGTTCATAATGCGTGCGTAAGTTTCATAATAGTATTAAACAAATACATAAGAAAAAAGGAACAAAAATGAATATAAATAAAGATCGATACATAAAACAAATCTACGTAAGTATGTGTTAAAATGTATAGTCGCGAGCTTTTAGTAATCCATTTTTTCCAATAAAACTACTAATTTTTAAGTGCGTAATATCTAGAGCCTAGCGATTTAAATTATATTTCTATACGAATTGTAAATGTTAACGTGCAGTCGAGGGAGTATGACATTTCGTGAGAGGAGAGGTAGTCTACCGTATGTTTTTATATAGAAGCATAAGTATGATGTCGAGTGAGAAAGCAACAGTTTTTTCATTTATGATTGATAGATTAGAAACGACGACCATTTATTATGTACTCGTTTTATTTTACAATCATTGTAAATAAATGGACTATTACAATTATTTCTTCATCATCTTTGTACATTCAGAAACCTACATTTTTTATTGTTTAATTTTTTATATAATATAATGTTAGATTAAAAATTTAATCAATTTATTTATTTTTTTATATTTCAAGAAAAAAAATTATCATTTGATATCTACTCAATGATTAAGCAACACCACATGTGTAAAGTGAATCAATTTATTGATCAAAAGGATATTGAATATTCAGTTCAGTTAATAATTTATTATTTACAATAATACATTTCGATTTCAATCACATAATTTTTATCAAAACGTAAGAAACTAATACAGGGCTATATACAAACCTTACTTATTGCATATATAAGCAATGGATTATTAATTTAATCAATAACTCTTGGATAATTAGTGCAGTTTATTCACCTAGCACAACTGATGGATCATAAAAAATTAATAAAAAAAATTAATAAAATTAGTATTTAAACGAACCTGTGATTGGTATTTAAACATACCAACGTAAATCAAATATTACGTATATTTACTATGGAAAGAGGTCATCAAGTAGTGATTTACGCGATAGTATGACAAATCAGAATCTTAGTTCGTTCTTGGACGAAATGTTCCAACTCGCAGGAAAGTGTTCTTTTAAACCAATCGGACTAAAATAATGAAATTTATAATGCGATTAAATCAAGTAACACTGAGCTTCTTCATGTCAGTAATTATTAGTTTTAGTGCTAAGGAATACAATGAAATAGAGTTGATACAGTATGTTATAAGCTACGTGCAGAACCAGCGAACTTACGAAGTATTAATTATTTTCAATGAAAGGACAGCCAGCGTTTCTTCCACGTCAACTGCTTTTTCAAAAAAGCTCATGAGTGAGATCCCAGCGCACAGCTTGAGTCCCATTAAAAACTCCAGAGGCGATTTACATCTGAACCCAAGATCTTATCAACGAATATCTCAAAAACTGTCATTAAATTTCAATGTCGTAGTCATGATAATCGAAGTTCAAAATGTTATGCATTCTAAAGAAGAAATTTTAAGCTACATACAGTGGTCAATTGATATTTTAAACTCATTTGGACGTCCTAAGTATTTAATATTTTTCATACACAATGGAAAAAGCCAGAATTTACTTAATGTTTTCAAGTTCGCCTGGTCAGTAAAAATTGTAGATATCGTCGTGATCGAAGTGACCACGGAATTGGATGGAACAAAGTATTATTTGAGTAAAATCCCAGAGAAAAGGCATATAGTCTCAATTCATCAGTATAATCCTTTCAGTAGTGTTTATCAGTCAGTGCCTTATTCGAATTCAATCGATTTTTTTAAATACAAGATGAACAATCTGCACGGGTATCCCATAAAAATGGCTCTTTCCGATTCTTGGCCAGCTGTCGTGGTACAGGCTGAATATACCAAAGATGACATTCGAATTTCAGTTCAAGGAAATCAGGCTGAGTACCTTTTTAGAATCGCAAAGTCTTTGAATGCTTCGGCCATTCCTGCAGCATTCATTGATATGCCCGACAAGACTTACAATCTTCTTGGAAAATCCTTGAAAAAGATAAAGTACGATGATATTTTTAATACTATGAATTTTATGGAGGAGAACGACATTGACGTTGTTACAAACTTTATCGATTACAAATTATCTGATAATAATCGTAACTACGACCCTTCTCAATCGAACATCTGGCGTTGTTCTGCACCACTTTTCTACGGAACTCGAAATATCGTTGTGAAGCAGTACGGTTTTTTAAAGATAAAACTGTTAAAATTGCTGTACATCTTTTTGATATACGCGGCGATGATATTTTTTAGCATACGCTGCCTGAAGTATCTTCGATTTGACATCCAGAAAAAGTGGACTCCCTACAACGTTCTGAACATCCTGTTTGGAAATTCGGTCAGTTTCAAAATTTTGCGCATCTCCGAGAGAACTTTCTTCCTCTGCTTGATCTTCGTTTTCTGTATGTTCTCCTTGGAAGTCTTGGACCGTATATTGGAGATTTACTACAGTCAAAAGGAGTACCATCAATTAACTGACTTCAGTGACTTGATCGACCATAACATCGAAACCTTCATGTTTTTCCAGTTAGCGAACAAGTTTCTTGAAAGTGAGAAGAAAAATTTGAAGAGATTCGCGAACTACGTGAAGGCCTACAACTTCAGTGAATCTGGGAAGGACTTCTGTCGGCTTACGCTCTTCCGTGCGGAAGAAAAGGAAATTGCCTGTGATTTGAAGGATGAAGCAGCATCGACGTTGACCAGAAATTACAGGACCGGAGAACAGGGTTGGATATTGACAAAACTCGACGTACCTTTGCTTCTTTATTTTCCGCTACTCACATTGCAGAGAGCATCGCCGTACAAAAAACCGTTCGATAAAATATTACGGCGAATTTTTGAATCCGCTCCCCTCGGTACGTTGTTAACGAATCATCCTCAGTCTGTAAACATGAATAATTTGGTAGACCAAAAATTGAAATTGAATAAAAATATTGTTGTTATTTTGTTGATTGGTCATTGTTTCGCTTTTTTTGTTTTAATGATAGAAATTGCCTGTAAATACAAAAATTTATTGTTCAAAATTATGTTAAAAATTTATCGGAGTATTCTATTTACGTAAAAAAATATTTTACCATTTATACGTTTCAGATTAATTTAGATTTGAGTAAAAAATATAAATAGTCTGGTTGAATCCACGTATTTCAGGATCTGATAGGGTGAAATTAAGGCAACTTCACATTGATAGCAGATCTGTCCGCCCATGAATTTGCAGAACTTCAGTAAACAAGTTGAGTAAATGTAGGGCGGACGTAAAAATTTAATGTTCTAAATTGAAAAAAGCAGTATGTACACACCAGCTTAGGCGAATTTGAAAGGACCGACGGTAATAGAAATAATGATAACTTTGCAAATCAGGAGTACTTTCAGTGCCTATTGCAAAGTTGGATCAGTTTTTTAATGCACAATTCTAAATTGAAATTAAAACATAATCATTTTAATATTATGTACTTAAATAAGATAACATGGTCTTTATTGACGTTATCAATAGTATTTTCAAAGGCTATTCGATCCAATGAAAGTGATGTCATCAACTATGTTGTAACTTATTTGTTGAAAATTCAAACTTACCAAGTAATTCTAATTGTTAATGAACCTTCGGATAATATTTCATCATCTACATCATCAGCCTTCTCGAAGAAAATTATGAGTGCGCTTCCAACTTACATTATAAAACCAACTAAGAATTTCACAGGCGATTTATATATTGATACAGAAACATATGTGTGGTTATCTCAACGTGAATCGTTGAATTTGAACGTTTTAATTATGATAATTGAAGTTTCAAATTCGAGGAACTCCACTGACGAAGTTTTAAATTACATTCAGTTTTCCATTGATATTTTAGGCCACCATATACGACCCAAGTATTTAATATTTTTCGTACACGATGGAAGGAGTGAGAATTTAATTGATGTTTTCAAATTTGCCTGGTCTGTAAAAATTATAGACATCGTTGTCATCGAACTGACCATAGAAGATAAACCAAATTATTATTTGAATGAAAAATTCGAGAATAAGTACAGTGTTTTGATTCATCAGTATAATCCATTCAAGGATGTTTACCAAACAATACCAAATACGTACATTATTGATTTATTTGAATACAAATTGCATAATTTGTACAAGTATCCCATAAATCTAGGCCTTTACGAGGATCAACAATCTTTCGTTATAAATCCAGAATACACTGGAGGCAATTTTCGTGATTTCGTTCAAGGCAGCTGGGTCGAAATTTTCGCGATAATCTTAGAAACTCTGAATTTTTTACCCGTTCCTGCAGTACTATTTTCCGAGACAGGTATGAAGCTTCAAGTACCTTTGAAGATCTTACCCTTTGCCAACATCTCAAACTCTTTAAAAGAAAACGATATCGACGTAATTGTCAACTTAATCGACTATATCATAACACTGGGCGCTAATCACTTCGATTCATCAGACTTAGCTATATACCGGTCCAACACGCCGCTTTTCTACGTAGCCCAAAATATCATAGTGAAACAGTACGGCTTTTTGAAGCTAAGATTATTCAATCTACTGTACAACTTTTTGCTGTTCGAAACCATGACGTTTATATGCATTCGCTGCCTGAAACACCTTGGTTTTGACGTAAAGAAGAACTGGACTTCTCACAACGTCATGAACATCTTACTGGGCAAAACAGTAAATTTTCAGATGCAACATGTATCAGAGCGAATAGTTTTTCTCTGCTTGGTCATCATATTCTGCATGTTCTCCGCTGAGGTTCTGAACCAGATTTTAATCATTTACTATAGTCAAAGGGATTACTTAAATCTGGCCACCCTGGAAGATCTAATGGACAATGGAATCAGACCTTCAGTTTGGGATCTCCGAGTTGAAGCGATCAGCAATAGTCTTGATCCAACGATGCAGAGATTCTTGAATTCTGTGAAAACCTACGACGTCAACCACGCAACCAACTTGACTTGCGTGTATTCCTTGTTCGAGGAGGACGGTGTGGAAGGCGCTTGCGACGCCGTCGAACCAGTAGCTACGTACTTGGCCAGTTTTTTCGGGAAAGGAGACAACAATTGGATCATCAGCAAAGTAGACGAGCCTCTGTATCTGTCAGCTCAGCTGATGACGCTACAAGAAGCGTCGCCTTATAAACAACCGTTCGATAAAATTTTGCGACGACTTTTCGAGTCCGGGATTTTCATGAAGTTTTTCACAAACGGTTTTGTAAATTTCGTGGACATTATGTTGAGGGATTATGATGAGTCTGCGAAAATGAATAAGATTGTAGATCAAAAATTGCGATTGAACACGAAAATAATTGTCATTTTGTTAATTGGACATTTTGTTTCTTTCTTGGTTCTTTTAATAGAAATTATCATTAAACACAGGCACAAGTGGTTTAAGGGTACAAATCGTTGGTGTATTACGTGTAATAAATGTTAACCTTATCAAAATGATATTCTATTTATTATTATAGTTAGTTATATACATGGAATTATATTAAAATATGTAATAAGGAAATCAATAAAATAATTGATCCAAAGAGTAAATACACATTAGAAAGTGTAATAACTGCTAGGTAAATAAAATTTTGAATACTCACCAGTATAACTTATTTATTATTTACAGATTAGATCACAGGTCTGATATCGTCGACGTACGTATTCAATGAAATACTCATTAGAAGCTTGACAAAGGCATTTAATACGCTCCTCATTCTTTGATTTTCCATTTGTATCATTTCTAGCTAAAAATATATTTTTTATTATTTAATAGTAATAAAAATCTAAATAATACTTATTTAATATTAATATCTAAATTAGTTAATTATTAATATCTAAATAAAAGATACTTAGCTATGGAAAGTATTACACCAGAAGCATTTATTATATATAATACAATGAATATTATAATACTGGATTTCTATGTTAAACAACATATTGACAAAAAACTTTCTCGCACTTCAATTGCGCTCAGACCGATAAATTAATTTGAAAAAAGTTATAAATAAGACCCAGTTTCAAAATAAAGACTGGATCCGAGAGAGTGTGCGGCATTTATTTTGCACACGAGTCAAGGATGCTAAGGAGACCCTTACCCACTTTTTCCGTAAATGGTAGGAAACCTAATTTATCAAGAGAGTTTCAATAACTCTTCCCGACTCTCTCTTTCAAACCGCAACAGTACATGGTATTCCGACCTTGCACATAATACGTACGTAATTGGCATTATAACCAATTAATTTTTATTTTTATGCAAGACCTGCAACTGTTGGGTAACATGGAAGATTCATATATGCAGAAATCAACGAAATTTATTTGTTTGGCTAATAGTTTTCTTTTTTACTAACAACTGTATTATCAAAATTTGTAGCTAATTTTATTGTAGAGTATAGTAACTTTTATCTGAGAGCCAAAAAACCAGCGATAGTTGACACCGCGGAACAAGACGCAAATCTGAAGAAACTCCCAACGGAATAAAAAATAAAAAGAATAAAAAAAAAGTCGTGAATCACGGGCATCCACATCTCAGGCGATAAGTCGAGAATCAGACTGATTCATCGCGCGGTCCCTGAAGTTTTCATGATCCTTGGCGCGCGACAGCCTCGAGAGAAGCTCTTGTACGTGCTTTATATGGTCAATTTTCGGGAGTCGCACTTGACCTCAGCGACTGCGGAGCGAAAGCGCCGGTGCGCCTGCCTGTTGCGCCCTGCGATTGAGGGGGAATCGCCTTTGTATCCGAACTGATTGCTGCGATTGCGGGAGGTGCGAATAATAACTGCTTTTATGGAAGTGTTTCTGGCGCGGTGATGGTTATCAATCCACGTTGAAGTGTTTGATGTATAGATATGTTTGTTCTTCAGTGTTTTCATTGAATGATCAGATTAGGTATTTTATTTTATTGGTTGAAGATATCATTAATTAATGTTAAATTTACAGCTATTTTTATGTGCTGTAATCTTGATAATAAGTGATCAGATTTTTTTATGATTGCATTTTTTAATGCACTTCGCGAAATTCTAGTCCAGCTAGCAGTAAGACTAATAGTGATCGAAGAAGCATTTTTTTGATAAATTTTTATTTAGGTGGGGAAATGAAAGATTGTGTCATAACGACGACTTAATTTGTCATAATTATAACATTTTAATAATTACAAATTAATATTTCTTATACTATAGAGTTAATAACAACAGTGCAAAAAGCAGGTATAAGAATAATAAGATTCTTTTGTCTTACCATACCCTTCTTTATCTACTGATAACATTAGGAGCAAAGAAGAAATCATTTTTATTATTATCGACGAGTAGCAAATACACACATAAATAAATTTATCATGAGTCAATTCTTGATAAAAGAGGCAGTATTTTTTTTATCTCGGAAAAACCTACCTTTTAAGGTAATGTTCAATCCTTCGAAGATAAATCCAAATTACGGAAATACGCAGTTAAATTTAAACTTGAACGGAGACTGAAAACGTATGACAAGCCTATTGATAAATAACGAGTACAATTTTTTGAAAGTTTTTCCTATATTATTTTAGTGTTAATTAGCAAGACAACTATTCAATTGTGTATAGAAAAATATGATTAAATTATAATTATAACTAAATGTTATCAAATGCATATTTATTTACTGTAAAGATAAAATAAAAATTCGGAGATAACAAATGTGTGTTTTGAACTATCCTAATAAGAACCAGATAATAATCCACAAAGAAAAAAAATCCGCACTAGAAAAGCAAAGCGTGAACTCATCATACAGTCTAAGTATTCTTACACTGACTATAAAAAAAAAAGAACAGTCGCAGGCTAATAATCCGCCTGAGTCACTGGGCAGAATAGGGCGCCAGTTTCAAGTTCAAATCTCCCGCGCGAGATTTAATAAGCGTCATATAAAAAGCCCGGGCCATGTATAGGCGCGCACCGAGCGCTGCGCAAAAATGGCGCTAATGCGCTCGCGCGCGGGGGGATTAAAAAAAGAAAAAAAAATTGACCGAGGAGAGGAAAGAGAAACGGCGAACGGCGACCGTGACACGCATTCGGCCAATGGTCGATCGAGTCCAGCTGGGACGCTTCGCACCCGAGACGCGAGGAGGAAGAGAATCAAACGCGATTTTTTTTTCTCGGTGTTTGAGATGATTCCATATATCGCCGTGTAATTTGCATTACGTACGCGTAGGTCAGTAGGGGGAGTGGAGACTCTGCAGAGGTCCTGCGTAATTGGGTGAAAGAATTTGAAATTTACCGAAAAATAGTATGATGATTAATGGGCTATTAAATTTGAGGGAAAAATATAGAAAAAGTTCAATATAAACAGAATATTTGTTTAAGAATAAATACATTTTTCTTTTAAATTAAATATAATTTAATTTTTCGTTATATTGATAAACATCTTGAATGTAATCTTTTTGTCAATTAATACAGTTTTGGTTCAGTCATGTATAAGTAAACATTTCTATTCCACATTTAATCTAATGACATTGTACCTTCTTTTTTTTAAAAAAAAAAAAAAGCTTTGCTTTTCCAAAAAAAGAAAATTATGGATAATAAAAATTGATATTTTTCATAATGACGCATCTCATATTTCGTGATGCATTTTACAACTGAAAGTCGATTAAAATTATCTTATTGCCATTCTGCAAATAAAACAATTAAACAATTCCAAAAACTGATTTCCGAAAGTTTGATAAATATATCGCTTGATATCTTATAAACAAAAATTTGTATAGAAAATTATTTAATTTAAATTTTCATAAACAATCGAGCTAATTGTTTGTTAAAAATACACACTACTAAAAAAATTAAGTAATTTTAACATATATACAGACGTTACACTCCGAAATCATCCTCTATTAGAAAACAATGAAGAAAAAAAAAGGGGCTATTATTTCTCGGCTGCGCTCAAAATCTGCCCTCTTTTTTTATGGTTACCATATCCCGCGCTTCTCTTCCGACTTTCTTTCTCTTTCTCGTCGCGCGCACTATTTTCTTCGCACAGCTCGCTTTCGACACACTCGGCCCTCTCGCTTCCACCGACGGGAATCTTGCGCTCGGCTAAAGATACTCGACTCGTGCATCGAGCAAAAAAAGACGAGAAAAAGACGCAGACAAAAAGGAGCATAAGAAGAATGGATGGAGAGAAAGAGAAAGAGAGAAGAATGAATTTGAAAAAAAGCTGGCGTTTATAAATGATTGGAGGAGAAAGTTTGAAAAAATGCAGTTATAAGATTATCAAGAAAGTGAGATAACGCGACGATGATACACGGATTGAATTACTTACATATGATTATACATTGCATATTTATTTATTCATTTATTTATTTATTTATTTTTATTAATGGTTTCTTAAGTTTCTTAAGCCTCTTAAGAGACTTATTAAGCTAAAATACAGAGTTTTTACAAATTTATTTATTTATTTATTGAAATCACTAAACGAGCTTAGTAGCCCTTAAATACAAAATAATATAAATGGAAAAAATTCAAACAATTTAGTACAAGAACTATGCAAATATAGCTGTGTAGCCATGGAGAAGCGCAGAGAGCTTTTAATGTGGTCTGCATGATACACATTCATTCTTCTTTTTAGTAATTATTTGTTAGCACCAAAATTTCCAATAAATAAACAAATAAAATAAATTTGCAGAAGATTAAATTATTGTTTTTGCACTTCATACTGCGCGCATTTAAGCTTATTTCTTCGCGCGAACAAAGCTCGACGATGCAACACCGATTTTTCACAGAAATCGTTACCATATAACACTCGATAAAACGTAACAAGGCATCCCAATTAAATTAAAAATTACGGATGTCTCGAAATTATGAATAATATATGTGACTAGTGCCTTTTCTCCAAATTATCACAGAATTATCTTCGAGACCTGATGAAAGTAGCAAAATAGTCACCGAAACGTAGTCTAGTCAAACAAATTGATTCGCTTAAATGAATCTTTTTAGTTTATGGTCCACCCTTTCACTCTACATTTGAATGAAAAAATTACTCTACTTCACTCTAATCGAGACAGTTAACTTCAATCTAAACTTCGAGTGAAAATTTCAAATTTAACTCCATCTCACTCTAACCGATTTAGTGTGTCTGCAAATAAACCATCATTGACTCTAAAAAACCATACCGTCTTTATTCCATAAAATTAAAAAAAAAATTATATATTCACACCGAATAAAAAAGAAAATCCAAAAAAGCGTATATCCGCTCGCATCTGCAGGCTGGCGCGCTCGTAGTGGTCGCTCTGAGAAAAACCTCGCGCGAATCGGGGGTACGAGCTCGAGGCGGAGAGGAGGAGACGAGGCGAAGGAAGCTACGAGAGACAGAAAGAGGGAGAGAGGGAGAGGGAGAGAGCGAAGGACGAACGAAACTCGCGGATCGGCGCCTCACACCCTCTCCCAAGGCAAAGGTGGGAGATCGTCGCGAGCTTTTCGGCCGCACGACGTCTCAGCCAGTCGCGGTTAAACTCGCCAGTTGAGCGCGCACCGACCGAACTCACCCAACGGAGCCAGCCACACGTTTCTCGCACCTTTCACCGTGAGTAGCGCAGAACCATTTTTTTTCTTTCTCTCTTCTCGCCTCTTTCTTTCTCATTTCGCGGATGGGCCGGGAGATCGGTAGGAATCGGTTGGTTCGGTATTTTTTTTTTTATTCGGCGGCACGTGGCACATTTTCGAGCTTTTGGAGAGGCTATGGATTGGGCAGTGTTTACAGTGAGGCGCTCGCCGTTAAGGAGACGAGCAGGCGGACGTCTATTTACGAAGGCGATCGAGTAATCGGACGAATTATTGTAATGGCTTACGCCACGTTTATTTTCGAGGTTCTCGCTTATTTATAGGCCTCGAAGTTTATTGTGACAGAATTTCGCGTGGTGCTTGTGCGAAAAATTTTTTGGATTTTAAAAGTGATACCGATCTTTTTTTTTTGTTTTAAGCGATAAATTTAAAATTCAATATTTTGTAATTTTTTTTTTAATTATAACTCTAGTATCACTAGATACGCAATACTGACGTCTATAAATTCTGTAATAAAACGTCACTATAAATTTTGTAATGAAATAGTTGTATCCTGCTTTTTTCGTCTAACGAGTCGAAGAATGTGAACTGAATAATTCGGTATTTTAAAATAAATCGAGTCGATTCTAAATTTGAGATTCGGAGTCGAGTCTTTAAAAGCAAACTTAGCAGCCGCTATTATTAGCTCACCATAATATAATTTACAAAAATATTGCTCTCGAATAACAAAATCTACTTCGTTAATGAATTATCTACTTCGTTGCAATGCAAAATTTCAACTGGCACGTCGTACCGATCAGCTGTCAAAAATATTTTGAAACATTGATTTCAAAGTATTATCTAACAATAACAATCTTTTCTCAGTAATTTACATAAAAAGAAACAAAAATTATCGATTCATATGATTAAATTATTAAACTTTCGATTTCGTAAGTCATGTACCTGCCCAATCGCTCACTAAAACAGAGTATCGCGCTCACGTCCGATCCATCCTCCTCAAAAATCGCTGATCTCGCAATATAAACCGACCAGTCAGCGAGTTAAAGAAAAAAAACAAAAACATGGCTTTCAGTGCCAGCCTCCCCCGATACCCAGAACCCAGCGGATCGATCGGTAACGGCCTGACGAAATCGGCAGCCGAGGGAGCCTCTCTCGGAAAAGTCGTGACGAAACGTTCGCCAAGGCAAGTTTGGAAAAACGACGTATTTTTCCGGCGGGTGCCTCGCGACTATAAACATGGCTTTCCAAGGAAAATCGAGATGCGAGCCTCCCCCGGTATCCAGAAATCGGCGGATCGATCGGTGACGCCCTGACGAAATCGGCAGCCGGGGGTCCTCTCTCTCTCGGAAAAGTCGTGACGAAACGTTTGGAAAAACTGCGGATTTTTCCGGCGGGTGCCTCGCGATGTGTAAGGGGACACCGGCGGTGCCGCTAACCCGAAATGGTCCGAGGGGGAAGGCGGCCCTCCTCTCTCTTGCTCAACGCGCGGCGCCTCCACCTCCTTCTCTTTTACGCGCGTGTAAAAATATCCCCTTCCGCGCTGCTCGCTTCTTTTTCATCCCAGCTTCGATTTCGGGGGAAAAAATTGCGCTTAGACGCGACTTTATTCGTCGTCGGCGCGGATCCGATTTCAACGGTTTCCGAGGGGTGGGGGAGGGGTGGTTTGATTGTTGTTCGATTGGTCGGTGTGGATTTTTGTGGAGGAGGTGTTAGTTAGAGATTTTGCGAGTGGTTTTGCGCGAGCGACGACGGCGACTCGCTTTTAAGGTGCGTGAAAATTTTAAAATTAACCGGCTAAGTTTGTGGGATTATGTCACCGCGAGTAATATCCGCCGAGTTGGAATAACAGGCCCGACGCTTTATTATTTATTATTTTTGGACATCAAAATAAAGTATTTCGGTGGAGGATGGAAAAAAATAGATTACTTAGTATTCTCAATCATTCGTTTAAATATATCTATTTTTTGTTAAATACTTAATTTTATTAACTATTCTTTTCCTCGATAATAGATAAATTATTATGCAGTTTTTTTAAATTTTTTAGTTAAATAAAAAGTGTAGGATATTAAGTAATACGATGATTTAATCGTTGTAATGTAATATAATGATGATTTAATTGGTCATAATAATTTCACAATAAATTGTGTAAGATTGAGTGGTAAAAATGTATGTAACTTTTGGCATTCAAAATATTCAAAAATACTCGACTAAATATAAAAGAAATCTATGTAGAACCTAAATAAATCTATTAATGTAACATTTTCTTTCATAATTTTTATTAGTAAAATTCATTATAAGCTAAAAACACTCAAATTTCAAAGAATTAAAACACTCGCATGCATAACCACGATATACCGAACTTTCACCGCAAATCAGTGAAAATACCCTTAATTTTCATAGTGATAATCGTTAAACCGATTTAAAGTATAAGTTGAATGAAATTTGCCGAACACCCTGTACATCTGAAAATATGAAAATTCACTTAAAAAATCTGAATAGTAACATTTAGTAATAGTAAAATTTATTCCAAGTGAATTTCACACTTTCAGATTTACCGAGTAGTCCCCCCAAAAAAATCTAAAAACCGCGCGAAAATTTCCCCAAAGCGCAGCTGATCGAAAAAGGTGCATATCGCGTGCGCGCGATCCCAGCCTCGTCGGGCCTTGAAATTCCATTCCAGCGGGGCCGTCGTCCGAAACTGGAGCAGCGAGAGTATAGCATCCGGCGGTAGGTTTTCCGGGCGACTCGACCGGGGCTGCTGCTCAGGGTAGGCAGGCCCGAGGCTCTCGCGGCAGCTCGGCGGGATCGCGCTCGCCAGCTAAGACCTTCCGCTATAAATAAAGCTCGCGCGCAAGCGCCCGGTCGCCTACTAATTATACATCCCGCGCGCGCGGAGAAAACGGCCGGCCGGCCGCCTCCTGCCCGCGCAGGAATGTAAACGAGAGAATCGCCGCTTTTTCTTTGCCCGCTGTGCTTCCCTTTCCCCTCGGTTCCTGCCTCTCCTGCTCTCGAAGGAACGTCGCGAATCTTCCCTCTGCGCTTTTTTATTTTCTTCTTGGCCTCTGCAGCGAGTCTTGAGATGTGGGATTGTTTTTTCTTCCTTTTTTTTAAAAAAAATAAGAGAGCAGGGATCACGTCATCGGTTGAAGAATTTCGGCGAATGTTGGACCGATTTGATGATTTAGATAACAAATTTTTATTAATCTAGAATTCGAATACTCGTATGATATTTTAAAATTTAAGAGCCGGAGAATTTCGGCCTATGTTGGATGGATTCTGGATCGATATTGAAGCATTTGATTATTTATAGCACACTTTTTTAAAATAATTTTTTCTTTTTAAGGTAGATTTCGAATGGTAGTGTATATTTAAAAGTTTAAGAGATGGAAATCGCGTTATCGATCCAAGAATTTCCGTGAATGTTGAATAGACTTTGGACGGATATTGAAGCTTTTGATAAATTAATTTTTTATCAAGATTTCTAATGCTAGTATTATTTTTAAAAATTTCGTCGAATTTTGAATAGATGTTAGACCAATATTGGAGCTTCTGATAATTTATAGTTCACTATTTTGAATTAATAAAATTTTTAATCTATCCGAATGGAATTATGATATAAAAAATTAAAAATGTCGTAACTGAAATAACAACAAAGATTTTAAGAAAAATTCAAGCTTAAAAAATGTACTATGAAATAAACAAATTTCTTTTTTTGATGAATGAAAAAACACAGTGAGACAGTATTTATGCCAGTTATTGAACTTAGCGGTGACAGATATTTTAAGCGGACGAGTGTAAAAATAGATTGATTCTTTCAAGCTCGATCCGAAGTCCAGATCTTGAGCGCAGACCCGCCTCCGTATATCTACGACGGAATTAAAATTCTGGGCCGATGTTGAAAACGGAAGAGCCGTCGAGGTCTATTGTATTCCACGGCAATTAGTACTTTCGCCTCGTGAGAAAATATAATCAATTCATAAATTATGTGCAGCGCTAAATAGAAGAAAGTAAAATCTACATCCACTCATTTCTTATTCAATATGCGCGTTTCCTCGTTCAAAGAATAAGACATTTTAGATTTGAGCAATGCTCCTACCACTGTATGTTAATTAAGAGTAAAAGAAATTTAAAAAAAAATATTTTTTACAAATATTGCACATTAGATTTTATTCATGCGAAATTTTATAATTTATTGCATTAAAATTGTTGCCAGTAGAAATCGCATTGCATTTTACGATCAAGAACTTGCCTTGCAATTAAACGAGTTTTTAAATAGTTTCAAGTGATTTATTAAAAATAATTGGAATCTACTTTTTTATATAGATGAAAATCTAATAACTTATATTCTTTACTAGATTTTTTTTAAAGTTTATGAACAGAAAATTTCTAAATTTCAAAATAAATTTGTTTTTACACAAAAGTAATCATAGAATTATTCATGAAATATATATGAAATCTAATGAATCATATTCCTGACTCTTGTTGCAGTTAACCCCGTAGAAAGACAAAAAAAGCCGCCACCATGGACGCGATCAAGAAGAAGATGCAGGGAATGAAGCTGGAGAAGGACAATGCGATGGATCGCGCGTTGCTCTGCGAACAGCAGGCTCGCGATGCCAACGCGCGCGCAGAAAAGGTAAAAATTATCGTCCGCACTTTTGCCTTAAATAGATCCTCCGCGCGCGTCATCACAATGACGGATCGCCTCGATCGCTCATTAAACTTCCACACATGAAAAATTATGCATTTCTACTTTGCTGAACTTGACTGATGAATTACAAAATTTCACGTGATACAGTGGCTTGGTAAAGTGTGACCATTGGTTAAAGATTTTTTACCCATTTTGTATCTAAAAACTAGTCATTCGCGAAATATTCTAGAATTAAAATGGTCAAAAAATCGCCTAAAGTGTGCTTAAAAATGATTACTTCCTACTAAGGTAGATAACAGTATCTGACCATTTTTTAACGATTTTTTGTCCATTTGTATCTAAAAAAAAGTCATTCACGAAATATTCTAATTTCTAGAAATAAAATGGTAAAAAATCGCCAAAACAGTCCTCAAAAATGATTACTCTTTACTAAAGTATGCAACAGTTAATTTGTTTTGCACATAATATTGTAAATCGACAACCTAACCTCAAAGAAACGTAATAATTACAAAAATACAGCCCGAAGTAAAGCTACAACCTAACCTCAAAGAAACATAATACTGACAACAACAAATATTGAAACAAATAGCTGTATATATCCGTGAATCATATTAACTCGTGAATATCTGCGTACTGATGAAAGATTTTTGTGCTTGGGAACCATAGGCCGAGGAGGAGGCCCGCGCCCTTCAGAAGAAGATCCAGACCATTGAAAATGAGCTGGACCAGACTCAGGAAGCCCTCATGCAGGTCAACGCCAAGCTCGAGGAGAAGGACAAGGCCCTCCAGAACGTGAGTAACTCTTTTCAAAATTACTCGCTCACTTCGAGAAGATGACAAGCAATTAGGCCGCTTTCTCTTTTCAAGCCGATGAACTATATTAAGTCGGAGCATTTTTCATACTTACAAGGGAGAGCTTCCAAGCCTCGAAAGTGGAAGATGCTTCACTTATGTAGTTTGTACTCGTAATTACAAAATTAGAATCGGTAAAATTTTCCGGATCGTTATTACCAGATACGAGAAAATCGAGTCTTCCGGTTTGCTAAATCTACTTTCATATTTTAGTGTAGAAAATGAAAAGATTCGGTATGCTCGAATGCTAATATTAAACGATGTTTAAGTACACATTTTTCAAGATATTGCGAAATGCTCGATCGAATGGCATTCGGTAACTTGAAAAGGATTACATAAACTTGCCACTTTCATGACCGTAATTGGTATTGTATCTGATAAATATAATAAAAATGAATACTTTGATTTTTTTACTTATTCAATCATTCGATAATTGTATTATACTGTAATGGTGCACCCTAAGTGTCTTCGAATTCTTTACAGGAAATATTATGATGCACTAGAATAAAAATCTTACTTTATCTATTCGAAAAACAATTATAATTAAGTATTACCCGCCATATATTATATTGATAATCTTCTGACTGTAGGTAACTTCTGTAACCTATAAAATAGTTCTACTTACTTAACCCTACAAATTCCAGAACTTTATTCAAAATTTCTTTTTGTAACGTCTTATCAAATTACGATTACTTAATGATTCATTATCTCTGCCCTAAAATCTGCGTCATCTTCAGCCGCACGAGTGTGCACACCTCGCCGCAGCCTCGGCATCTCCCCTCATTACAAAACAAATAATCGTCGAAGGCTAGTAACCTCGTCGTTCGCCTCGGCGACAATTAATCAATGTGAATCATTAAACATCCGCTCGCAATGCGGCGAATCCGAACAAAAAGACCAAAAGAGAAAAAAAAAAGAAAAGAAGTATACGTCGCACCGTTGCGTTATCTTCGCCTCCAACTGGTTTACGCATACACAGCAACATTGTTTATGTTGGACGAGGCTCGGCTTTGTGTGGGCCCGTGTAACGCCCAAAGAATGTCATGACACCGCGAAGGAGGCTCACCGACGTGTGCGGTGTCGCTTTACCGAATGCAGATGTACCGAAAAACCGCGGAGTCGGCGATTCGCCGCAGCTCGCTTTTTGCTCCTCGGGTTCTCGGGCTACTTGAAGAAAGTTTCTTCAGAGATCGTGCACGAGGATTTATTTTATTAATATTACACCTTGCGGAAAGTAAATTTTTTTTCAGTGTCTTTTAAACGATTCTGACGATTATTTTACGATTAATTTCATGAAATGGTTTCTGTTTAGTCATTAAATCGGCAAAAACTCGTTTAAAAATGCTTAAAATTTATTCAAGCTGTGTCTAAGAAGAAGCGCATATTTTTAAACAAGTTTTTGCCTATTTTATTACTAAAAGTACGCGTTGAAGTGTTTTTAGCCCTAAAATGAACAGAAATTCATTTAAAATATGTTTAAAAATGATCACATTTTTAGTTGCTACTCGACGTTTTTTCTTGCTCAAGCTACCTTTTTTTCCTTATAACGATTGAAGCTATCGGATTTGGAAGTTTCGACACTTTGGTACTATTTTGGCTTAATGATTCGAAATTACTTATCAAGGAGTGATTTCATTGCACGTATTTTTTTAAACGCTTCAGACTGTTTAGTAATTAGTGAGTCATCTGGAAACTGGGTTATTATCGGTGCAAAAAAAAAAACGTTGAACATTTAAAAATAAAATAGTTTCTAGTCATTTTTTTAACTTCAGAAGTTTTATTTTTATTACCACGGAAATGTTTTCTTATTTAAGATCACAATTTAACTTCACGGTGATCCGATGATCTACTTCTATAATTCGAAAAATTTTAGTATAATGTAAAATGCTGTCGTAATTTTATTAACAATTATTTTCTCATTTTTTAAACTTCCCAGCTCTGTGTACCTTAATTATTGTGGAAAAAAAGAAAAGTCTTTAAAAAATGAAACTTGCGATACTAGAAACAAAGTTAATTTTGGACCAAAATCAAATAAACAATAGTTATCGAAATAATTCATTCGACAGTCAAGACGTACTTACCTGTAATTAATTCTTTTATAGAAAATTTTGGAAATTTTCAAAATGGAGATTCAATTTTATCTTTGCGTTTTTTCTTTAACTTTTACAAGTTCTATAACTTCGAAATTATTAAGAAAGAGATAAAGTAAATACAAAAAAAGAGAAAATTGAATATCCTTTCTGATAATTTAAAAAATTGTCCAAAATAATTTATTACGAGTAAATGTACTTAAAAAAATAATAATGAATTCTTCAACCAAAGTACTTTAAAAAAAAGTGCCTTAATCTTTAAAAAAGAAAAGAAAGATTTGACCCAATTAAAACGAAACGGATCCCGTTCAAAAAAAAAAAAAAAGCCCAAGAATGCGCATCAGGCACATCCCGAATCGTATCGAAAAATCATCCAGAAACTTAAAGATAGCCCCCGAGGCGTGAATCGCCGGTAAAGCAATGAAAGTCCCGCCCTCGACACTGCTCCGAGAGAAATAAAAGAGAACCGACTTCCTCGTAAATCCAGCGATAATTCGTACTGTAGGTACTACAGAGCCTCGTGCCGCGCGCACAAATGCGCCAGCAGCAGAGCCGCAGCAGCATCCGCCCTGCCCTCGTCATCAACCGTCCAAATTCGTATCCGACGTCGTCGCTCTCGGAAACGACCTTCGCTCGGCGTCTCTCTCGCTCCTCCTTCCCGTCGGCTGGGCAGCCGCGCCGCGGGCCCGCGATGAGATCCGCAGTCGTGCCGCGCGCACCAACCTCACCGCATACTCGCTCCCTCTCTCTCTCTTTTCTTCGCGCCCCTCCCTCCCCCGCCTTCGAACGAAAGTCGCCGTTCGAATTTTCCCGCGTCCCTCGACGCCGCCATCTGTCGGCCAGCGGCCCAAGTTCGCCGTCAGTGGCGCGCCGATCGGCAGTCCGGGAAAAAATGGCGGCGAGTCCGCTGCTGGTGGTGCTGGTGGCTCCTCTCACCTCCGTCGTCGACTCATCGCCGTCAGGTTCCGGGCCAGCCGAGGGCTTCGCCACACTCGCCCATTTCTGAGCACAGTGGGGGAGAAAGAGAGAGAGCGCAGATTTTTGTTTACCTCATTTCGCGCTGGGGCCCGGGAGCGAGCGAGAGGAGCGATGTCGTACCTAACCTAAAAAGACGCACGTACACAGACGTACGGAAGAGGGTGTAAAATCATGTCAGGATAGCAGAATCATGCGGCCTCCAGCGGAAGTGACAATAACGACGTGAGAGTCCAGGATTTTTTTTGTCCCCGGAGAGGAGAGAGTCATGGAGCCACTACTGTCCTCGACGACGAGGCGCCGCGGGCACCAGCACCACCCCAGGCACACGACCAGGCGACGACTTGATCAGAGCCTGCTGACGACGACGGCCCCCTCGCTCTTACCCTCGACGACTGCCTCCTCGACCCCCGACAGAGGACCCGCGCAGTGTGGCCCTGTTGGGGCTGCGAATGATGCCACATTAGCTAAGAACCTCACCGAGTCCTCTACGGAGAGCTCCACTAGGCTGCAGCCTAGCGTAGACCAGAACTTCAACCTAAACTCGCCCAGACGTGTTGTTGGGGCCTCCAGGATACTGGACAAGCTGAGGAATCAGAGCAAGCTTAACTGTGATAGTAAGGTTGTGGTCATCCAGGACGAAAGACCCGCGCAGTGTGGTCAGGATGACAGCCAGCAGAAGGATAGCAAACTTTCTCTGCTTGGTAGTAGCTTTTCAGATGACGAGGACTTCGGTTTGAGCCCTGAGTTCGAGCACGCAGTCGCAAGAGCTCAGGGTGATGGCAATTCGGATGAGGAGGCTGTTGTAGTCGAGGAGGACCCAGAGTTTGCCGAGTTATCTAGGCTCAGGTGTCCAAGCGAACGCACAGAAGTACAGGCGGAGAGGGAGGCCAGAAGAAGAAAGCGTTGCGCTGACTATCCTGGCTTGGCTTTTGGATGCTCCATTTTCTCCAGCGATACCATGATGAAATTTAGCCTGATTAGGAACGAACTGCAAAATATTATGGGCAATCAGCTGAAAAGGGTCAGTATTATGGTGTAGGGTTAAGCTGCTGTTAAAAAGTAGCAAAATATGTAGAATATGAATTATTAAAAGAGATTAACTAAGTTTTCTTAGTTATCGACCAAATAAATTTATTTTGAAATGCTTTATTTTTACAAGAAATAAAGATTTTAACAGTTTAAATAACATAATAATTGTTATACAACTTTATAGTTTCTAAAATTGCATAATGATTACTTTATACTGATTAACTAAGTGAACTTAGTAATCAGTACAACAGGTATTCTTAGTCAAGTAAAATGTTATAGATTATCCGCAAATAGATTTTAGTTATTTCTTACTTATGAGTAAGAGAGGAATTCGGCGATATATACTGCGATTTTTTTTAGTTCGACATGCACCAGGCAAAGGTTACCTAGTGTGACGTAGTATCGCCAACAATCTATAAATACTACTCGTTGATGTGATCCAGTGCCTTTAATTTCAATTGGATGAGGGCATTGTGTAAGCATAACTGCTTAATGTAGACTTGAAAGAGGAATGTTGCTCTCTTTGCATTTTAGTCTCATTCAATGTGCATTTATTTATAAATATTTTTGCGTATTGTTTAAAACTTGTATTATTTGGCAATATGAAAAATCATTGAAACAATACTTTGTTCATTGTTTGGCAAGTTCTTGCAAATCATGTTTTGATTACATATTCATTAATATTTTTCTCTCGTACTATTCTTTTTCATAAAGAGCATAAATCTTATTTATCTGTACACCTGCCCTCAATTACATCATAATTATAATATAACTTTTTATTTATTGATTTCCAAATGATGTAATTTAATTTAATCTTTCATTTTAATTTAAATATTTTTATTGTCGTAAATTGTTTTAAAATAAACTAAAATCTTTGTAGTAATTGAGTCATTTTAGCATTACCGTTATCTTATCTTATCTCTGTTAATTTTTCTTGAGATAATATTTAAAAAAGACATTTTCAAAATTCTTTTAGTATTATTCCAATTCCAATTCCAGTATTAATTTCTATTATTTTTAATTAGAATTAAATGAAAAATTAATTTCTATTATTTTTAATTAGAATTAAATGAAAAATTAGTTTAATAGTGATGAAAAAATTTAAACAATAGTAATTATAAATTTTTGTTTTATATAACAATTTCACAATTACAAGTTTAAATTGAATTTAATTTTTTATTGTAACTAGAATCCTTTTACCCTTGTAAATTTAACAATTTCAAAGCTTCATTCAGTTAACGAACTAATTAGCTAATCGGAGGCTCTATTAAGTACTTCGTCAAAGTTAAATGTTCAAATGCTCTTCTTTACAACTGAAAATTTATACGTCAAAAGTATATATTTCAAAATTTTTAAAGTACGTTGCCTTCAAATTAGCATTCGACAAGACAGATTATTATTTATCAGTTAAACATTGCACTGTGAACTCGCTCCACTTCAAAAAAGCTCTCAGCAGTCGATAAAAATATTTCTCACACATATATATCAATCTGCCTATTGCGCAAAACTCACAAACATCACTTGCCACTCACAGAATTTTAATAACTTGCGCTGCGCTATAAGCGATTTGAAAAAAGAAAAATAATGTTGATGTCAAAGATTCGACTTTTCGGTCGATTAGTACGCAATCGAGGCGCATAAATAAGTGGATATATAAAATAAAAGCCGTGACTACGAGCAGTCATCGAAAACTAGTGAATTGCGCATTCATTAAATTGCGGAGGGGGGTGCGGTGCTTCCGGTACGTGTTATCCCTCTCATTGCATCGGGCGTCGCTGGGAGCGCACGAGGTAAATAAAGTGCGTGCACTTGCACGCATAGAACAGAAAACCGGAACGGGGCGCTTCGCCGCCTCTCGATTCAAACGTTTGGGCGCGGTATTTCCGGGGTTTTCATGACGTACCTGCGCGCATTATACGCCGTCCACTCGCTGTATCGCGCGGGTCTCGCTTCCCCTCCCACCCGAGATGCCCCGGCAGCGAGAAAAAGACGGAAGATATAGAAGAGAGAGAAAACACTTCCCATGTACCTACCACGGGGAATAAAACCGGCGAGTGTGTGCAGCCCGGCGGGGATCGATCCTTTCCTAACCTACAAAAAAAGGAAGGGACGGCCAGGCGCGCGAGACTCCGGTTTTTTTTTTATTTTTTTCGCGAGCGCACCTCCTTGCCTCGACTTCCGGTGATCGGCACTCGTTAGGCGGCGCGCGACTTTTCGAAATTCACGTGAGACGCCCGGGATCTTCTGCATCCGCGAAACGTCCGTGAATCCGACGCGCCGACGAGGGACTACTTTTTCTCCTTCCTCCTCCCCTCCAGCATAAGCTGCCTGCGTCGATCCTCGTCGCGCACTCCTTGTTATGCCGCTGCTCCACTTTGCTTAACGTGTACTGCACACGACTTCTGTCTTGTAAGCTCGGACGGACAATTGTTGACGGTTAGCTTTTTTAACGATGAAAAGGAGGATTCACACAGGAGATTAGATTAGATAAGATTACGGTCAAAAATTTGACTTCATTATTTAAAGTACTTTGTAATCACTCATTTTTAAAATAATAATTATTAATCTTCTTTATATTGTGAATAGTAGATAACCGCAGTTAACAAAGAATTATTTACTATTTAATTGATTAATTATCTGTAACATTAGTTACAAGTTGGTCAGCCTTGTCTTACTATTTTTAACGATGATTAATGTTGGCTATATTTGAATACCAGTTATTCTTTTAAAGAAATAAAAACGAACAATTTCCCATCAATAACAAGTCAAAAGATTGCTGATTCTCTTTAAAAAAAAAACAGCGTAAATATATTTAATCGAACAATTAAAAAAAAAAAAAAATTGATCAAAGCAATCAATTGAAAGCCACGACAAGCAAATGAATTGGTTCTTTCATTCAGCCAATCCAAAAGCGTTCCAATGATCATTTAAATGAAGTATATTCGAACGAGCGAATCGCCGCGAAGCCTTGATAAACCAATCCGTGAAAAGCGCAGCCCATAACCTCTGTCCCTCAAAAAGCAGAGGAAAAAAGGCTGAAATATTTAAAAAAAAGCAGTGTCTCGCCGTCCCTAGTGGACTGCACCCATTAAAACGTTCCCTCCATCTCTGTCTCGCCGCAGTTTCCTCCCGTTCGGAGTCGGTGGTCGCGGTGGGCTCTCCTGCGCCTGCGCCCGCGGCCACTGCGCTCCAGCCTGGCGCTTCGGCCATCTTGGAAGTGTGTGCGCGCTGCCGGCGCGACAGAGACACGACGATCCGGCGAGCGAGGCCGCGCGACAAGGACGACGCCCTGCCGCGCTCTAAAGTGCGAGCGAGACGGAGCGATCGACTTGCCTTGCCCGTGCGCTCTCGCGGTGTCGCTCCAGCCACTAGGCAGCGGCAAAAGCAGTCAGTGGTCGCGAACGCACCTCGCACACGTCGGCCGCGCGCGCGCTCCTCTCGACACACACGCTACGTACGCAGAGAGAGGCCCCCGCCGTGTACGCCCCGACGAAGGAGCACACTTTAGTACCCACCGCAGTATAACCCCATCGAGGCGCGCGGGCCCCGCTCAGTCAATCGCTCGCTCCCCCGGCGCTGTGGTGGGCGACGACAGGCGCACGCGATCGAACGGCCGTGTAGTAAAGTACGCGAGCGGTGCCCCCCCGTCAGTGTGTCTGCCCCAGTACACCGTGTCCGCGGTACGCAGAGGCAGTAGTCGAGTGTAGCAGCGGGTATTTAGTCGCGAATACGCAGTGCCGAGCGATCCGTGAGCCGCAAACATGTCGACCCAAGTGCAGGGCACGCTGCTCGACGTGCTGAAGAAGAAGATGCGCCAGACCAAGGAGGAGATGGAGAAGTACAAGGACGAGTGCGAGGACTACCACAAGCGGCTCCAAGTCGAGGTTCTCCGACGCGAGGAAGTGAGTCTCTCTCCGTCTCTCTCTCGTTCGTTCGTTCCTTCGTTCTTGCGGCGTTCCGTCTCTCTCTCTCCTCTCTCCGGCTCGGCTCATCGCCGCCGCCTCACGAAAGAGGGAGAGGCTATGCCGGCGACGAGGTCCGGGAGGGCCCCCGCACCTTCGCCGTGGCGATTGTAGAAGCAGCCAAGGAGCGTCGGTGTCTCCCACACCCGCGGCGCGCGGGTTCGTTCGTTCCGCAGTGACGTCGCGAAAACTGCTTTCGTCCGCCTCGTTCCTTTCTTTTTTCGTATACTCAGGGCGTTTATGGGCTGGTACAGCCAAAAAGGAACAAAAACCTTTAAAGTACATTGTTTTTATATCTGCATATATATATATATGAAGAATACCTGGCTTTTTTCTTAAATAAGCGAGGTGTTCCTCATGTTTATAGAAATAAGAACAATTTATTTTAAACTGTTTCTGTTCCTTTTTGGCTATGTCCTCACGTGCGCCGATGTTCCGTGGGAGGATTCGGTTCTCCTCGCAACGGACTTGTCTCCGCCGGAGGAGAGAGCGGGAGAAATGACCGAGGCTATGACCGTCATGGAACGGGAAGGAACAAACCGTGCCCGCAGGCCATTTCGATTTAGGAAAATCGAGACATTTTTGGCCGTTCGTCCGACTCGAGAGCGAGCGAATAGCCGGCCCAATAAGGTGCACGGTGCCGTGGAAGCTCGCTCGTTCTTTTTCCGCGAAACGCCGAGCGATTTATCGGGGAGAAATTTTCAGACGATCCACTGCATAAATAAGACACGGTTATCTGGCTCGACGCTTCAGTTGCGGATAGAATGCGCGATTTCGCCGGTGTGTGCACGTTGCTCCGAAAAATTCATGACTCAGAAGCGGGAGCCAGCGCTCCGAGAGGATTCACCGATTCTTGAATAAAACACGCCTTTCAGTCTTTACGAGATAATCGATAACGCGATAAAAATAAAAAAAAAAGGTTAATTTAATTCGAAGTATACAGTTTACTACTGTGATTAACCACTCGATGCACATTATAAACGAATGCAATTTACATAATCGCACTTTAGTACCTTAATAAAAAAACATACAATAATCACACTTTAAAAGTACCTTTAAAAAAACTACCTATACTCAATTATTTAAAATCGTAGATTTGCGCTTGGCGGATCGACAAATTAGTAAATAAATTTTTATTTTAATAATTTACTGCCATTCAAGCTCCTCTCTAAGAGGAGCTTGAAAAAAAAAAGAAGGGTTCCTGTACCAGAGTAACGCGGTTGCGCATAAATTAACAAGTGTCCGTGGGTTCGCCGGCGTCGCGCATACCTGAGACACTCGGCAACCGCGGATGCGCCGGCGAAAGGTGAAAAAAGTGCGTGCACGCACACGCGCGCGCCGCGGCCCCCAGACGAGCCGGGGGAACTTTCAAGTGGCTTCTCGCTTCGCGCGCGCGGTCTTGAACCTGAGCCCCCGGCTGAGCGCGCGCTTGCCTCGTTTGCCTTCCGCCGCGATCGATCGCTCGCGATGTTGCGGGTGCGTGTCACGCGTGCGGGCCTATTATGTGCCCCCGTTCGCCGGACTCGCGTTGACTTTTCGGAGCGACGCGCGATGTTTTATTCCTTCCTTCGGCTGTTGCCTTTTACCGTTTCTTTTTTTTTTTCGACTGTTGAGGGAGTACGCGAGAGTCCGAAGTGGAGCGAGGATAGCGACTGGTAAACCTGATTAGGCTTATTCGTTTAGGTTTCTTGGGTGTAAATAGAGTAATTGTCCGATAATTTGATTGATTCGATGGAAATTTCGGGTTTCTATAGTAGGGGTTTCTTCTCTGGTGACAGGGTGACCAATCGACTGCAAAACCGGAAACAGTCTGGAACGTCAGGGAACTTTATTTATTATCTGGAAAGTTAGGGAATGTCAAGGAATTTTAATTAAACAAGTATAAAACAATTTCTGATTAGTGATCATCTGGTATCTTTGTAAATAAAAATAACCTTCATTGTCAATCTATTTTAAGTCATAAAAATCCTATTAGAATGACAATTAGACGGTTAAGTTCTTAGTGACTTATTTTCCACACCCACTTTCCTTTGTATCATTCTTCAGATAAGACAAGGAAATAACTTTGAATCGTTTCATTTATGGTCATTAGAAGTAGTTAATGTGGTTGTTAATTTTCCACCACATATTTCATATTTCATGACGTTTTTTTAAACTGACTAAATTTTGACGCATAACTAGCCATTCTTTTAAAATATTCTTTGCTTCAAGTAGTACACTTTCTACCCAGAAAATTTCTGGATTAATGTTTTCAGCGCGATTAAGTAATTAGTTCATATTTGTATCAAGAAATTTCAGTAAGCTAGATCTAGCAATTAGCGAGATTTTTTTCATCGCAGCAAATCAATACGTTTCAAGCGCACTAAAGCTCTTAAATTATAGCTTTGAGTCTGAAACTTTTCGCAGTTTAAATACTTCAACACACAAAAGCAGAATAAATTAGTTGTTCATTTAAATAAATAGCGCAACTTTCTTCTCGCAACACATTAGTATTATCTCTCATCAATGATATTTAAATGGTCTATCTCGGAGCACTTTCATCGGCGAACTTGTCGCTGGGCGCACGTTTACCCTTTGAATCAAGCCGCGAGGCACTTTTACCAACTGCATAAAATGTAGGTGATTATTCCGCAGTTTGCGCCGCTCTCCGTGACGAATCCGACTGAAATTTCGTCTCGAGCCAATGAAATCACCAGCGTTTTCTCATCCACATAGCGTAGTCACGCCTGGACCCCGCGAGCCACCTCCTTAGTCATGCGAGTTTCTCACTGCAGCAGCTATGTCCACATCATCATCGCTTCCTCCTCTTTATATCGCTTCGTCCATTGCCTTCACTGTCTCTCTGCTTCTCTCTCCTTTTTTCCCTCGGCGTCCTCTTTCGCGAACTGGAGCGATCGATGGTACGGCGACGCCGTCGGTTACCACGCGCTCATCGCTTCGATGTTCCTTTTATTAGCCCATTAATGTCCGATGCGAAGATTAAGAGAACAATGACCAAGGCGGAGATGAATTTTTCAGGGTTGTCGGCTGTCATTCCCTCGAGGACGCCTACATTATTAACGTTTAATCCCAATCCTACTTTTTGTTAACTATAGAAACTAAGTTTTTCTTCTCATCAATTTCTATAATCAGAGACATCAGAAACTCCACTTCTGATGACATCAACATTGCGATGCTCCATTCCGGAGCATTTACTCGAAAACACTTTGTTCGCCATTAAAAAACTTGGTCAAAATGTTATTTAGCGACTGTGAAACTTGATCAGAAAATTGCTCTTAAGAGATCAGAAATTATAGTCTTTATGGCAACCAATAGTTTGTGGCATAACACAGCTTAAGTTTATCCTCGAGTGATGAGGAATTACGTGTGCTCGAGGTACCTACAGTCGTGATTCGTGATTTAAATGATATCTCGTGTCCTCTTTATTTCTCCGACGGTACTTTCGAAATCCGAGTGACGTGTGCCAGACTCCTTGCTGCTGCTTTTGGTACCCGCGAGATAGAATCTCTCGGGTTTTGTTGGTGAAAGACTTCGAGCGTTCGTACTGGTGTACTCTAACGCGGAGCCGTTTATTTGAAAGTTCTAGTTACCTCTTGCGCTATTTTTTGTATCCCAATTGTTGGGTAATCGGCCCACACTCGTTGGACTTTTGAATACAAGAACCAATATGGCATCGTCGATGATGGAAACCATATTTGATTACAGAGACGAGGTAGCTCCTGTCATAAAATTATCCAATTATCGGTTAAACTTAAACAGGATTTCTTGGTGAATTTGAAATTAAGAAACAATAATATAATTATTTATTTGTGCTGCTCATATTTCGAGAAATAATTTTAAGTTTCATTGCACTTTAAACTGTATCGATGAATGGAACGAATACTTTACAAGATAATACTAACAAACAGGATAATTTAAGTCATTAAGAAGACATTGTCATTAAGATAAAAAAAATGAACGATTGCCTTTAACTAAAGTAGAAACTTTTTTGTGTCCATCGCACAATTATTACACACCCGTCGGAAATGACAAAAAAAAAAGTCACGACGAAAGTGGGTTTCATGAAAAAAGCATTCTGTACGCACATGTGTAGAACATGGTAACCAGATATATGTTTCGCATAAAAAATTCACGACATACGCATTTCATTATGATTTTTGGCACGTTTTTTCGACGTATTCATGCGTCATTAACACTCGGGCGTCTGTAATAAAAAGCTTTTTATTCCTCCCCCTTATACGATACAGGAACTGCTTAAGAGTTTTTTCTGCAATGCTCGACGCTTTTATCGGTTATTGTTACTAAAAGATAAAATTTTATTCAATGTTTTACAAAGAGAAAAATCGCGTTGTTAACAAATCAATTTTTTTAAATAACTGCATACTCAAAATAATTTTTCAAAAAAGCTCCCATTTTTTATTAATCGCTAACTGCTGAATAACTACACCTATTCATAATTATGATTCACTTTTTATCCACAACTCCTTATATAGAAAAGATAACCAGAAATCACGACTCCCGATAATTGCTAATGAAGAAAATCGTACGTCAGAACCATTATTATCACAGCTACTGTATTTCATAAAAAATTGCTCCAAATCACAATTTATCACCGCTTATTTCTCCTATATCAGCAAAGAAAAAAAAAGTCGCACCTTCATAACGTACACTAGTCAGCAATCGATATGCACCTCTGCGACTTTCAATTCAATATAGTGCCTGGCTAGTCGAGCTTCCGCTCGCACGCACATCAGAATGCAAAGGTTCGTTTTTTTTTTCGAGGGTCACACAGTATGCACCATGCGGCTCCCAATTATTTTTACGCCAAGGACGAAGCAATTTTTCCCCCCTGCACGACGCAACAATATCGCGAAGGCGAGGATCGTTCGAGTGCCCCCTTCCCTCCTCATCTCTTTCCTCGTCGACTCTTTTTTTTATCTTGCGCGCGTATCCCCTTCGTTCTTTGACGGCTCTCGGTATTGTGAACCCCTCGATCTATGTAAAGCGAGAGCCGATGATAAAAAAGTCCGCTGGCTCACTGATACCACCGCGAGTTTCAACCGCAGCTCCATGAATCGACGCGGTTTCCGCGGAAAAAGCCGCCGATCTTCGGGTTCAAAAAACCAGCCGGATGAGGTTATGTTAGATTACGTCTGCGGTTATTTTTTTGATAATGTGGTAATTCTGGATTCCTACTTTTACATCATATAATTTTTATTTAATGTTCTGTTAAGTAACATCATTAAAAAGTAGTTCTTTCTAAGATTAATGATTGTACATCTGGTTCAAATTATTTGTTAAATCTCAAAACGAAAAGACTATAGTAATAGTTTCATGATGTCACATCAAAATGAAAAAAGATATCGGTGCAAACTATTCAAAATTTACAAAATTCACACTCTTTATTATCATTCATCTTTTTCCAAAAATACTCAATTCAGTCTGCACAAAGTGTACTTTTTATCGCATTCCAAAAATTCGGATATTTATAGAACGTAGCAACCAAAAACGAATACAAAAGATGAAAGCACGATAGGCGCCTCTTCGTCAGCGACCTTAAAAACCAGGAACAAAAAGCTGGTGGGCAGGCCTTTTCGTGCCCAAATAAAGTGCACCTGTCGGCAGCTTCTATGCATACAGCGATGTTGTCTGCTTACTCGACCCTGTATTTAAAAAATATTATTGACAAGGCAGGTTGTAAGCGGTTGCAGGGTCACATTCTGTCGTTTTCTCGTACGTCCAAATTTCATTGTGCCGCCTTGTTCGCTTCTCTCTGACTGCTTTCCGTTCGGAGGGAAGCGACGCGGCAAGTCACACCCACGTGCTGTCTTCCGTTAGACAAGGGGATTGGTTATCTGTCCGTTCTTGTTTGATTGATGTACTCCACTTCTTTTATTTTTTTTTTTTTCGTTTGGTGATAACATTTTTTATTTTATATACGATTAAGGATTTTTAAGTGTAAATTCAATTCTATTTTATTCTACTTAATACATAAAAATCACACTTTTGATATGTAAAAGAGACTATAGTTACCTTCCATTGATGAAACTATAATTTGGATGGTTTACGCCTATTAAAACTCTTTAAAACAAAATCTTTTCATCATCACTGGGATAAAACTATTCGTTTTTCATGAAGAAAATCACCATAAAGTATAATTAAACAGGATGGAAAACATCCATTCAAGATGAGACGTCGTTTTAAAAGAAACCCAAACATAAATTCGAATAAATTAATCGTTCAAAAAAAAAGTTCCATAAGGTCCATGTTTGAAAGCAACTGTCCAAACGATGAATAATAAATCCTTGCGCAAGCATTTTCCGCGCGCTCACGTAATATAGCATAGCGCAACTCCCTCGGTTCGCGCGTCGAGCTAATTCAATTTGGAGGCGACAAACGCCCGGAAGTCAATTAACCTCGGATTTGATCGATTTATTTGCGATCGTCGTGGATCTGTCCCCCCGGCGTCCAATCTCCATGACTAATATATTCAGGCGTGCGGTCAGTGGTCACAATGGGTCGCACAGTGAGAGAAAAAAAAAGTAAATGGAAGCAGTGTCGGCAATTATCGCGGGCTGGGAAATCGTCTCTAGTCTCGATTCCGCGTATCGGCCGCCGCGCGGATATCCGGAGCCGCGGAAAAATCGATGGTGCGTGGCGAGGAAAAGAGAATAACGGACGCCCCTCCCCTCCCTCGTGCGCACCCGCAAGTTCGTAAAACTCGGTAATCACGCACGCGCGTCGCTGGTTTCATTTTCTTGTATACCTTACTCCTTTCCTTTCTGTGGATCCACAGACGAACCTGGAGGATTTCTGCTCTCGGATGTTTGAATTGGGCGAGGGTTCTATTCGTGCAGATGGTCGATGTTTATTTCATTTAGTTAGAACGACACAATTTATTTTACACACAAAAGAATGACTCGTTATTTTGACTAATGGCTGGTTGGATTTAACATGTGTAACTTGGCGTAACTAATAGGATGTTACTGTAGTTTCATATGGTGTTTCTTTTTATCTTTCGTATGTGAGAAGATAATTTGAGCATACTGCATACAACTAATACTGTTTGAGACCCCGCAGAGCAATCGATCTGTTGATATTAGGTAACATACATATTGTTTTAATTATGGTTAAATTGCAATTTCGATGATGAACGCAAGAACACGTGAAGATGAAGATGAACACATGAAGGAACTGTTTTTGGTTCAGTTGAAGAAAGCTGTCTGTGGTAGTGATTTTGGTAATAGTTCTTGTATATAATTGTAAAAGAGTGCTGACACATTATTGAAATAACACCTTTCTTCCACCAACATCGCAATAGCTCCTTCTGGTCAACCGTTAGTTTAAGGTTATATTTCGAAATGTTCTGTGACGAATTTTCATTAATCAATGATAATCATTGTATTAGCATCTGATATTGATCATTCTTCCTGGTAGTCCAGTACAATTTTCGTTAGAGCATGTCACGTAGTCAAACACGACGATAATAATCTTTGCTCATACCACATCAGCACACTGCATCCTTCAGCAGACAAGCCAAACAATATCCACCTACCTCCTTAATAAATCCACGAAACGTAAAATCGAATGCACATCCGAGTTTTTCCGCTATCTCGGTGGGATTAATGTCGGAGGGCTCGTCTTCGGACAGCCGTGACGGCGGGATCGGTACGCGCGCGTTACGCTTCGGGCTCTCGCGCGCTAAACGAGCGGGGCTGGGCCGATTTAGCTCGTTCCCGGCGCTGTTTTCAATCGCGTTAATTGAACACGCCGCGTGCTACGACGACCCTCTCCCTCTCTCTTCCCCCACCGCTTTGAATTTTCATCTAATTCCGAGCGCGTCGCGCCGACGCCGCCGCTGCACGTTCTATAGACTGGAAATGCGAATGAATGAACGATCTCTTCGTTTTTCAGCCACTTGATAGACAGCTTTTCAAGAGTACTGTTTGTTACTGGTAATTGAATAATTTGGAGTCTTTGTTTTTGTGAAGTACACAATGTTCTCATAACTTTTTGAATTTTGGCGCCATATAATCTCGTAGTACGAGTGGTAACGAATAATTAACCAATCAGTGGAATCTTTAAATACATCACAATATCCTGTCATCTTTTTTAAAGAAAGGTTTTAAAATGTAGGCTATTGATCGTCATAATATTTTGTGACGTCATGACGTTGTTCGATTTAACAGTGTAACATCATCGTGACATAATTGATGACCTAATGTCTTCACTTTTCCTCATATTCAAAGATAGGGCTTTTTTAATTGACTGCAAACTTACAAGAGAAATAATTGTTTAACTTCTAATTGTTAAAAAAAAAAATTCAAAGTATTCATACACTCATGCCTGCTAATCTACACCACCTAACTCATCACCATGTTGAGAAAAAATTCTAAAAGAAAATTTCTAAAAATACGCTGATATTTCGCAAGCCCAGTAAACTGAATCACGCCAGCAAAGGAGTGAGTAATTGACTCTCCATATATACGCGTGTGTATATCTTATCGATGCAAGCTAACTCCTTCGTCGGTAACAGTTATTAACTCCCACGAGAGCGCGATTCAAATAGACCGGGGCCATTAGCGCGCGCTGGCTCCTTTGCACGAGTATGAAAGAGAAAAAATTCTAAATTAGCAGCGCGCGCAAACGGAACGGATGCTTAGAAAGTCACGTACGGCGGGGCGAGAAAAAAAAAAGAAAGGAGAAATTGAAGAGCGCGCAAGCGTAATCGTTGGCGATGACGTGTGAATGACGAAAGACGTGCTTCGATTGTTGCAGGCCGAGTCCGAGGTCGCCGCTCTCAACCGGCGTATCCAGCTGCTCGAGGAGGACCTCGAGAGATCCGAGGAGCGTCTGGCGACGGCCACCGCCAAGCTCGCCGAGGCCTCGCAGGCCGCTGACGAGAGCGAACGGTAAGTTTACGTTCTGTCGGTTCGCAGTTTAGAATCTAAACTGCCTTTTTTATCGTTCGATGAGATGTTTGGGTTTTACATGCGATTTTTTTTCAGTTTAGTTCGGTTACGAACTTACTGTTATGTTTTATAGGACTCTTTTAAGAGTGCTCCTTACCATTGAGAAGCGCCATCTAGAGGAACTTTGGTTTTATTGTTGATTAAAAAAAATGTAGTCGATATTGATGGCAATAATAGTTTTCCAAAGTTGATGTCAATGAATAATAGTTTCACGACTTAAGGGAAATTTATAGAACATTGTAAAGATAGTTTTATTAATCAAACTGCAAATATAAAGCAAAAGTTTTTCGACAATGTAGTGTTATACTAATTAACAACAAAAAAATCGTATTTGATACTCCAATATCTCTTAAAATCCACGGCAGTCTCGAGAAAATCCTTCATTCTTTTAATGAAATCTAAAATGATAAAATAATCAATATACTTCTTCATTAATAGACACATGAAAAGTGTTGAACTGACATTTAGATAACATTTTCAGAAAACGTAAATAGCATGAATTACCAGCGAACAAGATAATTGTACGTTCCAACTGAAATGTTTTGACAATCTGAGGTTACTTCAAAAGTTCTTATCTAAGAGAACAGTGGTTTCAATGAAGACTTTACTGAGCCTTTAAAAAATCACTAAATCAATTTCAATTTCAACTCAAATTTTCGTACGATTCTCATTCAAACTTCCATTGAAGGATAATAGCGAACGACGGTACATAATAAGAAAGTAAACGATTTTCTCGAAGCAGCCGAAACATTCCGCCAATTGATAAAGCAGCCGCGAAGAAATTCATTCATCGCGCCGATGGGCAAACGAGCCGCCAGCGCCTCTTATCAGCGCGTCCTAATTATAAACTTGGACCAGTGCGCGTTGCACTAACCGCGCGGCTAATTGTTTGCCCATCCGAGCGCCTCTGGATGGTTTCTCCGGTGGCTTCGCAACGAGTCATCGCATTTTCGCATACCAGAATCGTGACGCTCGCCAGCGGCAATACACTGGCCCCGGCTGATTTATTCTGAACGCCTCGCGCTTAAATCCTCCCGATGTTCCCCTCGATTTACGCGGAACTCGAGATCGCTTTAACTCTTTGTTGACGGATGATCGCTAGACGGGAGGACTGTTCGAATCAAGGACGGCTCGTTGAAAATTTGCATTGACGGATTTTATTTGACGTGCTTTTTCTGGCGAAGATGCGACTGATTCGATTGCGTTAGCTCAAAAAAATGTTTGGACAATGTTTGTAGGGAAGTAGTAAAGAGGAAATTTTTAACTTTGAACTATTTTCTGGAAGAAGGATCCTGAGTGGCTTCTGGTGTCTATGATCCTCTACAGTTGAATTAGAGAAAAATTTGTAAATTGCAGAAGAATTAGTATTTTTTTATGATTTTACTTACTGAGGATGAGATGTATTAAACATTTTTTTGAGCTAAACGCCATAATCTATTTCATTTATTTTTCATTTCTTTATGTCTTAATTATATCCTATTTTCCTTTGATATTTTGGAGAGCTTTTCTAACTTTCAAACTTTTACATTTATCAAATTTCCATTTATGGAAAACAAGTGATTATAAAGTTATCTAGATGATAGAGTTACGTTTCCTGAAGCGTTATCTCATTTCATTACATTGACGTAGAATAATATCCTTTTGTTATTTCACTGAATCATGCGGTGGTTGTCCATTCTACGTAACTATTAATTATATCTAAACTTTTAATTTCTTATTCAGCAAACTTTTTGTTCATGTCTTCGGAATAAGTCTGTAGCGACAATGGAAATGTTTAAAAATACTTAATTGCCAATCACTTTACTAGACGCGTTGCAAACGTATGAATCATAATCTCGATAAAAGCTTCTCCAAAGATCCATAAAAATCCTTTAAACCTCCACCAGTATCTTGTTCAAAGACGTTGAAAGAAAATTAAACATCTTGAATATTTTACAATTCAACCTTTTTTATATCCACACACATTTTCTAAAAAAAAACTCACTTGGTTATTTCTGGTTAAGTTAAGAATCTCACTTGGTTCATTTCTTTTGTTTTTTCCTCATTTATTTTTAAATATACCATTGCGAATCTTTCAACGTTGAGCAAAACTAAAATGTAACTTGACTTTCCTTTCTCCTGCAAAACAAAATTAGGATACGCAAAGCTCTCGAAAATCGCACAAACATGGAAGACGATCGGGTGGCGCTGCTGGAGCAACAATTGGCGCAGGCCAAACTTATTGCCGAGGAGGCGGACAAAAAATACGAAGAGGTGGGTTAGCGAACTAAGAACAAACGGTACAACCTGGTTACTTCCTTCCCTCCTACCTTCCAGCCCTCAGATCGATTCATTCGATTATTGAATTTGGAAAAACGTTCAGATGATCTGGTTAAAGGAAAGTGTGTCAATTTGACATAACACCATTCGTTTTAAAAGCAATGCATAATAAATGCAAAGGTAAGAAAGGAATTCTATTTTAGAATCTAGTGACTCTTTCACGATTTTTCCAAGTTCGACGAGTAGAATGCTTCGATGATCGTAATGTAGCCCAGCGAATTTAGGTCACATCATCAGAAGCAGAGCAGACGATGATACCCTGGGAAGCAGAGCAGTCGACGTATAAAAAATCATTGATAATAAAAATCTCATTATTTCACAATGTATTAATCGTATTATTCTATCGTGTAAAGCGCCCGGAAGATCCTCGAGAACCGCAGCTTGGCGGATGAGGAGCGCATGGACGCCCTGGAGAATCAGCTGAAGGAGGCTCGCTTCCTCGCCGAGGAGGCCGACAAGAAATACGATGAGGTTTGCGAACCCTCGGAGGCTGCCGCTGCCGCTGCTTGTGGTGTTGTTGTGAAAGAGAATGATAATAACAACGACGTTTCCTAGTCCGGTAGTCGTGCTAGCGTAATGCGACGTCGAACGCAACTCGATAATAGAAAAGTGCCTAACATAACGAGAGATCGAGAGTTAACTCTGTTTTGTGTGTTAATAATCTGTGGGGTCGACTGGCCTAGTTAAAACGAAATCAAGTAATCTGATCGATGCTCGCGATTCGATAAGCCAAGGGATGTAACTACATCCTCTGGCAGTTGTTCAGTTCAATTTTCTTTGGTTAAATTTTTATTTTTGGAGCCGAAAGTTGCGCTCCTTTTAAAGGCAGCTTTTATTTAAAAAAAAAAGAATGGTGGTGCTCTGTGTACATAACGCTGTACATAAGTAAATAGTTGGTTGTTCTTCGTCTCGCTCGGTGATTCGTGAGCGACGGACGGATGGATTGAAGCTGAAGAAAGTGTGGTGCTAAAAGAGTATACGTGTAAATATTTGACGTGGTTCAATATTTTTCTTTATTTTGCTTTGGTTAAAACAGTGATTTTCACGCGGTATCTAATTGTGATAAGACGAGCAGTTGGATTTGATATTAATTGGTTCATATTTTTTAAATTCTTTAGACAACTAGGTTAATGGTGCTAATTAAATAACTCCTGGGTTGATTTAAGAGGTTTTTAAGTTGGGACAATTTATAAAAGAAAATAGTTACTTTTTGTTTACTACTTGACGAGGAATTTCCAATTTACTTTTACTTTTCATTTGACTAGTGCGCGAACTGCCCGAATAACATTGAAATCGTTCATTTCCATTTCTAACTTTGTAATCGCCGGTAAACGTGATATTCGAGTGCAACTCCGAGAATACAATGGTCAGTTACTTTGGGGCCGTGAAACAAGAGGCAAGTTACTCACTGATTCTCATTTTTTTAGAAAGGTCTGCTTTTGCAATGTTCAAAATTAAAAGATAAATTAACACTACTTACGTTCTTAGAAAGTCGAATCAAAGTATTTGCACATAGGTCTATCAAAATTTTGACTATTCTGAAAGTAGCATCTCTCTAAGAAAAAAAAAAAAAAACGTTTGAATTTTAACTAAAAAAAAAGATATTTTTTTTAATTAATGCGGCTCGATGTGTAGATTTAAATGGAGGGAATATCACGTTTTTTTGGCTTCGCGCGCGGATTCACAAGTGGGATTCGCGCTCGAAACGCCTTGAGGCATACTCGAGAGAGCATCATGGGAAAACATAAGTTAAAGCAATCTCTCGCATTCGGGCCTGGCGCGCTCGGCGCATACTGAGCATTGAGCTGTTTTGTCACCGGAATTTTCGAAACGGTTCCCAACCATTTTCTATTCCAAAGAAGGGACAGCCGGTTGCTGGAATACGGTAAGTCGATCATTCCAAGCGGGACTGGCTTGATCCAGATTAAATGCAGGGCACCGATCAAGCAGAATATGTGGAAGACAATTTCCGCTGTTATTTTTTAAAATGTATCCTTTCGCCGAAACGATATGTTAACTGAATACTGGCCAGTTATTGTTTAATGACCAAAAGTGATCAGCTCTTATCCAGTAACTAGCCAAGAAGTGGTTTTACGTAGCTTAATAATTGTCGATTTCTATCAGGTATCCATCCAAATGCATTTTTACATGAAATAAAGATTCTGATTTTACTTCTGATGATAAGACAATTGAATTAAATAATTTAATGATGATGGGAGTGGGACGTTTCCAAAATTACGGTGACAAAGCGTTATATGTTATACAAAAAAATTATTCAGATTTGTGTTATTCTTATTGAAAAAAAGAAAGTGAGAACCGTTGTAACACTTGTCCAGGTCGATTAGTTGTCAACTCTTTAATAATTTGTTCTGTGGATTGTGCTTCCTTAACGAATACGTTTTCTCAGAAGTAAAAATAATCCGCCAACTAGTCAGTGTTATATATAATGCTCAATATATTTTTTCCTGCACTGGACTAACCGCTGACTTAGACGAGCATGGCGAAACCCGGACGAAAGCAGCCAAATTAACACATTTTTTTTTATGACGTTTGCGATTGTAGCGTTCACTTTTTTTACGATTGCAGTGGTCACTAACAAGTTCGTTGCCGTTTTGGATTACCGATTGACGTCCAAACTTTGTTAATTAATAATTTTTAATGTTTCCAATTTTAGTCTAGTCTTATTTTCATGTATTAATCATATCACCCTTTCGAGATGTTGTTTTTTGTTTTGTTTCAAAGTTTCTATTGATTCGCAAACTATTGATTTGATTTGCAAATGAAAAACAGGATCTTGAAAAAAAAAGTTCGTTGTGACAGGAAAACAGAGACAATCGGGATATTTATTATACAAGCGAAGTACGAGTTTGTATTGTTTGCCAAACTTGCAACATGATCTAATCTGCGGATATTTAATGAAGCATCGAAAAATATTTTTCTATTCAATCAACTTGATGATTATGATATTATAAAATCAGATTCAATTAGAATTTGTTAATAAAAAAGCAATGAAAGGCGCTTAAGGAGGTTCTTGTCTAAATTCAATTTCTGTAGTAGATTAATAAGAAAAATATATGCTATTGTTTAAGTCTTGAAGAATATTTGCTGCTTTTAACCATAACGTACCACATAAACGTACTACATGAACAAAACGAGATTATACTTTTACTTAAACAACTACCGTTTGCTCAAAATTGGTTCTAATATCATCCGTACTTTCTTTTGACTTTGGATAACCTCCTTAAATTCTTCAAAAACGGATATAATAGTCCAAAAATTTAACAGACAAATCCTTATTCGTACACAAAGAAACCGGTAATTATCGTAATACATTCTCAAAGAAATGTTCAGCAGAAATTTCTCAAAATCCCGCTTGTCTCTACTACTCCAATAAAAAACCAATTTTTTTTTTAAAGACCAATTAGAAATATATAAACAGAACCTCGAGAGGGCGCCTCTCGTAGGTCAGGATGAATATGAGTACATCAATGATGGTGACACATTATGTCCTTAATACAGGTTGCCCGTAAATTGGCCATGGTCGAAGCCGATCTGGAGCGTGCCGAGGAGCGTGCCGAGGCTGGCGAGTCGTAAGCACCTCTTTTCTTTAACCGGCCGTTTCTTTTCTCTTGCCGTGTGTGTGTGATATACCGCCCGTGTGTACACAAAAGATCAGACGCGAGCGGCGCCTCGATCCCTTTGCCACCTCACTATACACAGCGGCTTGTATTTTTTTCTTACCTTCCCAAGCCCGCTAAGAACACGTCACGTCACTCGCTTAGACAATTTGGCAAAGACTAATTTTACAATTTTTTTTATTTCAAGACTAATTTTATATACATGTCTGTTTACTTTAGAGAGTAAGTCAATGGACGTCAATTTTGGTTGTTGTTGAGATGAACTAAGCTGAATTGGCAACAACCCATTGGGATTTAAATGATATGACAAAGCACTAGTTTACATGTGATTGTATATATATATATTCCTCTAGTTCCATTTTTCGCCACTTAATGGAATCTTCTATATGTGATTAATGGAGTACAATTCCAACCGCCATGACAGTTTAAATCCCAATGGACCAGAAGAGTTCAGTCGATCAATTCAAATGGAAACTTTGGGAAAAAATGCCTTGCCTTTGTGATTTATTGCTCTCGAAGTGGAGAAAAAATAGAAAGACAATTAATCAAAGTTGACGCTCGTTTATTAATATTAACCGAGGAGTAATCCAATTGGAAGGAGCCACGAGAGGAGGTGACCGATGCCAAGGACCACCACCACCGTCTAATCGTTTTATTTTTTTTACTTGTAGCATGCGTTTTAGTGGCGTTAATTTACATCTCCCTCTTATCCGTACTCCATTTTTTTTGCTATTACCACCGACCCAATTACACACGTTTTAATCTATGACGGCGCAAGCTTGTTTGGCATTTAAGCATGATTTTTGTGTTGGCAATTGCTCGCAGGCTGCCAGAAAGCTATTGATGATGGAGCAGGACCTCGAACGCGCCGAGGAAAAGGCTGTGCAGTCCGAGTCGTAAGTACACTGGCACTTGCTCCTCTTTCCGTGCATGCAACACATGTTCACCTGTGCTTTCGCGTCGATTTTTATTTTTGTGTAATATTTTTTTTTTTTTTTTTTTTTTAAAGATTTATCGAAAAGGTTCTGAGAGAAATCTGAGACTATTATTGACAAATTAATTATCTTTTTTATAATGAAATTTATTTTCAGAATGTCAGTCTATAATTACTATATCAGATAATATAGTAATTTTTAAATTAGCTGTGAATTTTAAACTTTTTTCTGAACGAAACCTTTTCGAGATTTCCGAATGGAAATTAACATAATCACATGTACATACATATAGAATCTACGTATGTATAAAAATAAATAAAAAAAAAAAAGATTAAGATTGCGGCTCTACTGATTCTCCAAAAGGTCTTCCATTTACTGAAGTAGCACTTAAATAATAATCGTGTGATGTCACGCAAACAATTAATTGAACGGTATTGTAATTACAGATCTTTGAATCACTTATTTATTTTTACTCTTTTTATTCAATTCAAATGACTCAATATATTTTAATATCATTAAAAAACGCATAGTACAAATAACTATAATATACCGTTCAACTATCGAATAAAATCGAATAATCGTTGCTCCATTCAGCCGCTGAGTAAACAAAAAAAATTTAGTCATCGATAAAAATAACGAACCGAACGAAAAAGGCCTACGCGCCGGAGGATCAGTAAAGGCGAGTCGAGCCCGCGCGCGACCCAGTACCTACACACGCAGAGGCTCGACCATGTAAAATGAAAAAAAAAAATTTCAAACGGGCATTCACGCTACATACTGAATGGCGCCTATGAGTCACTACTCGCCGCGAGGCTTTTCATCCTCTTCCCGCGCGCCTGGCGTCGCCGGTCGCGCCCTTATTTACCGATTTCGTAAGCGCCGATCGCTGGACCGAGCACTCATCTGACTATTTTCTCTGATTCGCAGGAAAATCGTCGAACTGGAGGAGGAACTCCGCGTCGTCGGCAACAACCTCAAGTCCCTCGAGGTGTCCGAGGAGAAGGTACGTTGTCTAGTTACTTTTTTTTTAGTTTATTACGCGAGGTTTTATTTCAATTTATGAAAGAAATTTATAAAATATTTTTCTTTTCATGAGTGTGCGATATTACGTATAAAGAGATGTATATGAGTAATTTATCTTTAAATTTCAAATACTCCATTAGTGTCATTTTTTGTTTAAATAAACTGGTTCTAGCATAAAGAAATTTATTTTTATTTTTTTTTTTTAACTTTAGATACTTATATTTTTCAAATGTTGTTTAAAAGTAATCTTAGAATTTGCAAAGGGTGTAAACTAATTTTAGTTGATTTTAAGATTTAAGTAACTTTTATTATTGAAAAGGCGTTAATGTTAATTATTATTAATTAAGCAGACTTTAATCGAAGCTTAAATTATATTCAAATGATTCGAGGACGAAAAACAGTGTAAAAATGAATAACTATTATAAAAAATGAAAGAGAGATTCAAGTCTTTTTTTGTTACGCAATGGTAATAAAAACAAAAAATTATTGTAAACAGGCCAACCAACGTGAGGAAGAGTACAAGAACCAAATTAAAACTTTGACCACCCGTCTAAAGGAGGTACCCGTCGTTCGGGAGTGCCTTTGTTGTTTTTTCTTTTGTTTATTGCTGTGATTTTTATCTGTAAGCACGATCCCCTCGCGATGAAACTAACTTTAAGGATATAGAATATATAATAACAATAACAATTGATTTTGATTTTAATGCTTATCAACTAACTAATAAAATAATAAAACAATCAAATCTGTATCCTTAAATGTATTTGTAAACAAATATATTGCACGATAAATTGAAGACGATCAAAGTACGAGCGATATGATGATATACCTAAAATATATAACTTGATAATGCTTAACGTGTGCCTGCGTTTGTACTAAACAATGTTTTGTCTTGTGTTTTTTTGCTTGCCAACTACACCAGGCCACGCAGAGGGAGGAATCCTTTGAGGGTCAAGTTAAGATTCTGGATAGTCAACTGAAGGAGGTAAGCTGTCCATATATAAAAAAATGGGCTTTTTTGTAATTAAAAATTTAGTAATTTAGTCAACAAATCAATTTCAATTTTATATTTAATGCTAAAAATAAACTTCATTTTATATAGTTATAATAAAAAATGAATGAGTCTATCATAGAATTTTTTAAAATTCTTACAATTTTTTTTTAATTAATCACTTAGTTATAGTTACAGTATTTATTTAAAAAAAAATTATTATAAACTAATATTTACTTAAAAAAAATAATAATAAAAAAAATATATAAGAAATTTATACGTGTATCTCAATAGAAAATTTTGAGGTAAAGAGACAGAAAAAGCTCTAAGCTGATGTGGTCGATAGTCCCAGTCAGGTACGAAGCATGATGGGTGTACCGAGTTTTGAAAACACGTGTATTATATCCCATTAACACTTGAAAGAACCATGTATCAAAACATGTCAGATACAATACCAAATTAATTAGGCTTTTGTGATATGCATGACGATGTGTGGCACATCTAATAAATAAAGCTATTTTTTGCGTTTTATTTTCATAAAAAAATAATAATAACTTATTCAGAAAATTGACTGTTTAATTTCTTTTTTCATTTATTAATCAACAATTCAATAAATTCTTTTCATTTTTTTTAGTTATACTCCGTTTTATTGAATAAATAAAAATCACTGTTATAAAGTAATATAAAATAATCCACTGTTTAAACAAAAAATTTTGTTTTATTTGAGTAAACTAAAGTTGATAAATAGTGAAACAGTCTTCTTTCTGAATTTACCATGGCACTTAAGAATCCCGTACTATGCTAAAACAAATTTGTATTTTCCAGGCTGAGGCTCGTGCTGAGTTCGCTGAGAGATCCGTGCAGAAACTTCAGAAGGAGGTCGACAGGCTCGAAGGTGCGTATTTCATTAAGAACAGAATTGGGAAGAACAGTCACTTTAGATACACATTACGTTTATTAGCAGACAACAGAAATCCGATAAAACTGTCGCAGGGACATATAAAAATCTTCCACTGGCTTCTCAAAATATTTGGGTCATGAGTTCAATATTTTATTTTATATAAAACGAATCACTTGCTATAAAATTAAAATAACATTCGATATATTTTTTTAAATTATTAAATTAATCTTTATTAGATATTTTACTAAATTGATGTTCTAATCAAATTTTAAAAAGACTTATATTAATGCTACTGCGAATAAGTGCCGGTAGCTGATAAAAAATTTAATTTCACCGTATCTGGGTGCGAAAAAGAGAATATATTCTCCTTGGCAACAGTCAGAATCGATAGGTCGAATTTTAGACGACGAATAAAGAGCACTTGCAAATTGTTTTATCGGATTTTCGTTATCAGCGCGCGCTCCGCGAATGATCGATATAATGAAAATAGAGTCTAGTAAGACTTGACAGTAAACTCCTTGAATATCAAGATAGACAAGTAAGTTGACCAGAAAAGCCTCCCACGACGTTCCAATTCACCTTACTTTAATCTCTCCTCACTTGCAACTAAAAAAAGCTGTACCCTGGTTTAATCCACCCGATAAAAAAACTGGTTAGCTTCTTCACGTGAAACACTCCCTTCTTTTATATACAAAAAAAAAATAATTTTTTTTTTAAATATTTTACCAATTTTAATTTGTTTATGAATACATTTGAAAACAATTGTTTGGGTCAATTAAGTTCTTACAAGATTTAATAAATTAAATGGTGTATCACGTGAAGAATCTGTTTGAATTTTGTTTTTTCTGTGCTGCTTCGGAAATGAAGCTCAGTTTGTTCAATGTTTAGTTTTTCTTTTGATTTTTAATGCAAAAAAATAAATAAATAAAAAAAAATGCAATAATACAGAGTTTAACGCGAGAGAGTTATGTAAATGTAACGAAACTAAATTAACAAAACTAAGCGCACGTTGAAGTTTTTACGCTTCTGCGGCTTGACATACGCGTGAGAGTGGCCCTAACAAGTGATCTTTGCAGACGACCTCGTCGCCGAGAGAGAAAAAAACAAACAGCTGCAGGACGAGATGGAGGCGACCTTGCATGACATCCAGAACATGTAATACATGCTCCCGAATATACCCGCCGTGGTTTTATCATGTGGTGCAAAACAAAAAAAAAACCTAAACGATTTTAAGGGACACAACAAAAAACACACAAAAAATGCAGTCTTTAGGCTTAGTCTTTGCTGCTCTTTGCAAGCGAAAAGAGAGATAAACTTAAAAAAAAACAATGCGACAGACGGGAAACTAAAAAGATGCACGATTCATTGATTAAATTTAGAAAAAAAGAAAGAAAGAAAACCGTCCGACCAAAAATTTATGAAGAGGGCAGTAAACGAAAAAAAAGACGTTGCCCTGTACGATTTAAAAAAACATCTTCACACGCACTATGAAATTTACTTTTACCGTATTTTTCGCACGATTTTTCGTTAGAGCTTTAGGTTAGAAAAGGAAATGAATCATTACGATGATTGATAAGGGTACGAAAAAAAAAACTTTGTATTTCGCGCAAAATAAAAAAAAAATTAAACTGCCTTTTTTATATACATATTATATATATATAAACAAGCGGAATTTCGAGCGAGACTCGCTTTCGTGGCCGAGGTAAATTTACAGCCGGATGTTCGAAGAAAAAAAAATTATTGAACGAATGGGCAATATAAAGCATGCAATATACTTTCTTTGTAAATTCAGATCTAGAGGCTGTGAAGGTGCTGTTTTACCAGCGGAGCGGACGGGGCGAGTTGTATATTTTAAATTTTTCTTGCGAAAAAAATATATATTTAAAAATCACAACATTTTCTCCGTCAAATTCTTTAACACTCATAGTAAATACCCTATATGTTTTTACTAAAAAATAAAAATAAAAGAAGGTCGGTAAGGTAGATCTCTAGCCCCGCAGTCTCCCAAAGCGAGTGCCGCTTGAAACGTGCGATGTAGTGGACTGACTATTGATTTCGCGGGACGAATTCGCGCATCTCTTGTACGATTTAAAGAAAAAGAAAAGGGGAAATTTCGCTAAAGTAAAAGTATAAAAAAACGCTAAGTCTGTAAAATCGAGAAAAACGAATAAAAAAAATCGAGTATACCGCAATGCTGCGTGGGTGCAATTTATAAATAAAAGAGGATAAAGAGTAAGTAAAAGAAAAATATAAATAAATAAAAAAAAGTACGCGAACAATCAAGCATTCCGTCGATCGAACTTCCAATAAGTGTATTAGTCTAATGTTAAACTGCCGTATCTCGCGTTTCAAACTTCCGCAAACGCGACACGATCATTGTTGACCCTCCCCGTACGTGCTAACTTCCCTTCTCTCGGCACTTTTGACACTCGCTGAAGAAAACACGTGGTACAATACTGATTTATCTCTCTCTTTGTACATTTACACTTGAATTTTTTTTTTATTATTACCACCGAAAATTTGTATTTCGTCGTTCGAGTCGTTGACGCTTGGATGTTGACTTATTCTATTTTATTTTATTTTTACAATTTAAGTTACTTTCCTTTATTTTTTTATTTATTTTTAATAAGAGAGAGAGAGAAAAAAAAAGTAATTTTTCACCTAAATACATTTTAACGACTGTTACTTCAATTTTTTTTTATATATATAGAACCATCAAATACATATATTTTTTTTAAGTAATTGATATAACTCGCGAAACGTTAGATTAAAAAAAAAAAAATCTATCGAAATATTTTTTTTAATCAATTCGCGACATGCAATGAGATGTATTGTACCTAATTTTCTTTCGGTGTAAGCTTATCGAGCGTTCGTCTTATCTTTTTTTCGCGCGGAATCACGAGTTTCCGTCGATGATTGCACGATCATGAGAACTAAAATAAAAAAAATTAAAGATGAATAAAATCGATCTAAGTGTAAGGAAAAGAATAAAATAAAATAACGGTGCGGAGGAAATTTACGACGCGTTCAATCGTTAAACTTTTTTTTTTAAACGTTTAATTGAGAAATAAAGTGAATTAAATGAGTCCTACGAGAAGCCCTGAGGTACATCGTTTAGTCTATTAATTTACTTAATAAAACATAAACGATTGGAATGATCATAACTAATATTGTAATATTAATTATATATATTGCTATTATTATAAATATGTTTATAATATATATTTTGATTTTGAATTGTGTGTTTTTTATTTTATTTTCGTACTTTTTTGTTACTGTTCTAATTAATGTGCTAACACCAGACACATCTTTTTTTTTTGACGCTGACTTCCTCTACTAACCGAACCCTTTGCGAATATTTCCTATGTGCGTCTTTGATAACAAAATTTTAATGCTACGTGTGATAAATATGTGGCGTTTTTTTTTAATTGTTCTAAAATTTAAACAATCCAAGGAAAATTGAGATGCCGCGTTGCTTTTTCGAAGGTAAGTGTTCTATTTTTTCTTAAACAATTAATAAATGCTACTAAGCTTCATAACATATGGGTATTCATATCTCTTATTTCATATTAATTTATTTTTTATCATTATCATTTTTTATTTTTACTTATACTCTACTCACTATTTATTTCTTTAGTATTCTTTTTCTCTGTCATTCATATTATTTTTCTACAAACTTTAAATACTACTAATTTAAAAAAATATATTAAAAAAGAACATAATAAAAATAATGATTTTTTCTTTTTAAATCTGATAAAATTATGGTGAACGGTTTCAATTTTATTTTCAAGTTTCTCAACTATCACCTCCACAATTTTCTCTAGAATAACCCATAGAAAATTCGCTAAAATAATGCCGCTTTGCGAAGCAATCGTCGCGCTTCAATTAATTCCATTGAAAGTGAAAAAAAAATCGATTCGCACCTGCTTACAGATGAGATGGTGGCGGAGAAAGAGAAGTACAAGGAGGTTGGTGATGGCTTGGACAATGCCTTCTTCGAGCTCTACGGCGTCTAAAAGTCGCTTTAACCAAGCAGCAGCAACTAACGCTTCGTACCATAAACAAATAATCGCTTTTACACTTATCGCTTCATTACTACCTTTTTAATAGCAGTAAGTTTTACCGAAACCCCACCAACGAACCCGACGAATCCTGCAATCGCTTCAGACACGATTTTTTTTTTTAGATATATCAAATGGTCCTGTGGGATAAATTTTGAGGTGGTCGGTGGCATTTTTCATCCTTCACTTGAATTCATTATTTTTTTACTATTGGGTCTTTGGTGTAGCGGGAATTCAAAATGCTTTGGTGGCTTCTGCTATTTAATTATTTATTTATTCATTTATTTATTAAGAGTTTAAGGGACTGTATACAAAGTATATTTAAAAATTCAATACCACAAAATTCCTAATAAACTGATTAAAACTAAAGAAAATGCGCTAATTTCATGATTCAATTTTTTTATTATGCTTCATTAGTTAATACTTTAAAGGACATAACTTTAAAAAATTTAAATATATTTTTAAACGCATTTGTTTGACGTAGTCACTGCGTCAAATTTGTTCAGATTAGAGGTTTCCATTCTTTTTTACAATTTACAAAGCATTTTGAAATATTTCAATGAATACTACAGTTACAAAGAGTTGAAGATATATTAAAATAAATAATTCAAAGTACACAGAAGATGATGGTAAAATTGTATTTGTAAGACTGACTCATCATTTGTAATGTAATTTAAAAAAAAAATATTGAACATCACGTAAATTTAATTTTATTACAAAATAAAATACCAGTCATTTAAACAAACATAAAATTGAAAAAATTATTTCCTCACTTTACAAACATGATGTTCAATAAACTACGTTCATAAATAACAACAAAATCTACACCACACTGTATTAAAAAAAAAAAAAAAATACAATAAATTTGGATGGATAAAAACAAAAAAAAAATCGAACAACCAACAAAAAAAAAATAAAAAATTGCAGACGAGCTCGTCCACGAGAAGGAGAAGTACAAATACATCTGCGACGACTTGGATCTCACTTTCACCGAATTGGTTGGTTAAACCTCGCGACGCCGATCATCCCGCACTATTCGGACCCGGAAGGAAGCAACGAGGGCAGAACGCAAGAGCAACAATCGACTCCATCGCAACGCCGCCCCAATCCGACGTCCATCTCAATAGCACTATATATATATATCTACTATTATATATGTATAGATACACATATATATACATACATGCATCAACGAGAAAAGAAGAAGAAAGGATGGAGAAAGAAAATCATTTTTTTACACCGGGCGGCGCAAAGTACATTTTATTTTCGGCCACACCTTATTATTATTATTACTACTTATAATAATATTGTAATTAAAATATAACGTATTGTAAGCACGAAGTTGCGTGATTTGCCCGTCCCACCCTCCGCATCCCCGTTGTTTCCTCGACTATACTGTTATTTATTTATTTTATGAGCTTGAAAGAATAAAAAAAATTAAAGCACGACACGGAAAGTATATGCGACATATACATACACTTGATAGATTTTAAGGTCTACCGGCCTGCATGTAGAGGCTTTGGAAATTTTAATGAATAAAAGGATACTTTGTGCGTGCGAATATTATTGTTGTCTTCAGATTATTCGAGTAAAAGATATTTAAGTACTTCAAATGGTGAAGAAAAAAAAAAGCTTCCTCTGTTACTTTTTTTTTTTGGTTGATATAAAAGTACATCACAATCATGAGTATGGATTTATTGAACAAATTCAGTTTACTGTTATATATTTAATATATATATAGATATAAATTGTAAATGCCCAGATTGTTGTTCAACCAAATGCAGTTTTACTGAATTTTGTAATAAAACGATTTTGCAAAATAGTACAGTGAGTCTCATTATTATTTTGTATGTTGCATTAAAAAGTCTGAATGTACTTTTTGTTCGCGATAAAAATGAATTTTACTGTAATGCAGCGAATTTTTTGCAGTAAAAAAAAGTACAGTAACAGTACGAAAATAATAAGGGAATTAGTTCACAAATTTCCTAATAAATAAATAATTACTACCACTGCACTATTATATGTAGGAGTTTTTTATATCAAATAATTATCACCGAGGGAAAGTAGGTATTTTGTTTTGTTTTAGTTTATTTTTCTATATTCTTCTTTTAACACCTAAAAAGTAGTCATCTCAGATTTTAAGACACAAATTGTACGTTGTTCAATTAAAAAACAATAATTTGTTACTGTTTTGGAATAGCAGGAAAATGCATTAAAAAATATTTCAATAATTATATCTTACTTTAGCGAAAAAAGGGGAAAATTATTATTATTATAATATGTCCATGTTCTGTATATTTTAAAAATTATTTAATTCTCAATAGATTTGAGATCACTACTTTACAAAAAAGGGTACATGTGAAAAATGTTTAAAAAAAATAGTTCTCATTAAAACAAGGAAAAAAATGAGTATTATTAGTTTAAGATACTAAATTAAAACCCTTACTTTCTACATTCTTACTCTTAATCCTACAAAGGTATTAGCACTAGCCATTGGTTCAACTGTATAATGGGAATAATTAGTAAATAATCCAATAATCTTAATAATATTTTCAAAACCCCAAACAACAAGTAATAACAATATTAACAACAAAAATAACCACTTTAACTAAATAAACAAATACATATCTACTACTACCACTAAACCCACCCTAAATGTGACTAATCAAATTTCAGATGAGCTGATAAATGAGCGCAGCAAGTACAAAGCGATCGCCGAGGAGATGGACCAGACCTTTGCCGACCTCGCCAGCTACTAAGCTTCAAAAACCATCTCTGCGTGTAAAATTACAAAAAAAAGAAATCAACCACCATCATCACCTTTTGCGCCAGAGCGGCATAGAACCATCGACGGGAAGATTAACAAAAAAAAAAAAAAAAAAAAAAAGAAGAGGAAACGAGTTGGACGCACGCACTGCCTATGCACACTCGGAACAAAATAAAAAACAACGGCGACGGAAACGCCATTGGCCATCGCAGCCGGGAATTTTTCAACGGACTTCAGTCCGGTATAATAATAATTAAAAAAAAAAAGAAACAAATGGGATTATCGACTGAGTAATAACAGAATTTCGCTTACGTTTCGCACCATCGCGCAGCCGATCGATCGAGTGACAAAAAATTTTGCCGGTTTTTCTTTTCTATGTTATTATTTATTTCAATTTATAATTATTTTGTTTTATTTATTGAAATTCTTTTGTAATGTTTATTAAAGTACATCGCCAAATGGATTTTTATATGCGGGACGTTGAAATACTATTGTGATAAAAGAAAACCATACCGATTTTTCTTTCGATCTTTTTGACTTCGATCAATCGTTAATCGTAAAAATTCGCCAATATTGTGTATCTTTCGCTTATTTGTATACCAAACAGTGTGAAGAATTTCGTTCATTTATTTATATTTAAAGGTATGAAAAAAGTTTGAAAGAATATCAAGGTAGCACTTTGACAGATGAAAAAAATTTTTGTATTTTTTGTAAAAAACTGCAAAGATGTCCGACTTTTTTAAACCGAAGTGTATAAGCTACTCTGATAGGTAGGAGTTCGTTCGCTTCTAGAGACACACATAGCCTTCGGAATATCGAATGGATGAAAGAAATTCAAATTTTATGGAAAGAAAAACAAAATTGATTATCTTCGTTCAATGATCCGAGTAAAGGGAAAATATGAATGTCCTCATCGATTTTCGAATACCATCGATCCTCCGATCATTGGCCTTGGGAGGCAAAAGAAAATTTTGTTCGCGTCGAAGAATAAGATGAAGGAATTATGAGAATAAAAAAAAAGTGCTTTGTTTACATTAAGGTGCGTAAAAAAGTCTTAGCAGTGAACATAATGTTACATCTTCCGATAATTAAAGGAATAACGCAGTAGGAAGTTATTGTACGAGTTACAACGAGATCGTAGAATTTAAGTGGATTGCGCGAGTTGATATACTGTAGATGCGCTTCTTAAAAATCCAAAATTTACATAGACGCTTACATTTTTTTCGGAACATTCCATAGGCTAATTTTTTTTTTTAAATCGTGTATGAATTGTTTTTTTTTTGTAAATCTCTTACGTTATTAAATTACAATAGATATTTTTATATATAAAAATCAATGATATTGTCAATTTTCAATTTATTGAATATCAAATTATATTATATGCACGGAAATAAAGTCAATACAAGTACAAGTACTTTGATGTACTTCGTGTCTGACTTGATCCTGACGCATACTACTGATTCTATTAAATTATATTATTTAAAATAAAAAGATTGCATAAGACGCTGGTATATTAATCGTTGTAGGCATGGATTTATTTTTAGATACCAAAGTTAAACAAGTATTATATCAAGACAATCCTGTACAATTGTATTGTACGTCGCAATTAAAGCTCACTTCAGCCGAAGTTATATTAACAAAAAAAAAATTTCGAGAAACTTTAAGAAGCGCATCACCGCTTTGTCGTTTGTCTTGCAGGCCCCTAATAAATCAGCCGGTTTTCCAGCTATCCGCATCATTTCGTCGCTAAAAGAAAAGCACGAAGCTTTCGACATTTGAATTTTGGCGCGCTTTCGTCGCTTACGCTTGAAAAAAAAAGAATATCATCGATTCGCATCCGCCGCCTGGTTTCGACCAATTTTAAATTTAATCCTCAATTTACGAGCATAAAATATAATTAAATCATTAAACTCTGCGAACGAAGTTCTTTAACGATGAACGAGGAAAAAATATCATCGATTCGCTTCCGCCGCTTCATTTCGACAAATTTTAAATTTGATTCTCAATTTACACGCATAAAATGTAATTTAAATAACTAAACTCTGCGAGCGACGTTCTTATCCGATGATCGAGGAAAAAAAATAATGAAAAAGTAAGAAACGAACGTTTCAAGAAGCAGGAATCGCGGACGGAGTTGTCACTTTTAAATGTGGCAGTGCCAAAAATAATGCAACGCGAGGCATATAGGAGCGAGCGAGCCTCGCGATGACACTGGTAAAATCTCCGATATTTTTCGATAATTCGATTAAATGCGTTTCAATAAAATTCAGTGTGAGTAATTTAGGACCATGAATTCGATGTGTAGCTCAGGGCAGCTCCGAATTTTATTTTTATCGTCGGTCGCATTGAGATGAAACAATCCGTCGTTGATGAAGCGCAAATATTCCGGTGAATTTTGGAGGAAGAAGTTTCACGTCTCTTTTTTTTTCTTTCCTCAGTATTTTACTAAAAGTCAATTAAAACTGTGAAAAACAGAAATCAAATCTACTTCTTTAAAAATAAAAAAAAATACAACAAAAAAAAATTCGAAAAAAGTTTAAACATTACGAGCTTGCAGGTGCAGATATGAAATTTCTTGCTTCGAGATTTGACGTTTTAGGCGTGCATAGAATTTTTGTCCACGTGTCTACGAGCCACGACAAGTGCGTTGTAAATATTTGCATTGGAATCCTTTTGTCAATAAAATTGTCGATTTATTTGCATTATGTGTAGAAAAAAGAAATTATTTTACATTCCGGTGCACAGAAAAATACCTGGAGGTAATTTTGTTCTGCCTGGTATCGCTTGAACGAACGAAAATGCGGTAAATAAAACGTTTAAAAACAAAATAATGAGACTTTGTTTATTTATTGTAACCAACTGTTTGTTCGTTATATATTTCTTAACAAATAAAAAAAATTGATCTTCATTAGCTACTATAAAAAAATGAAGCCTACAAAATTTGCACACGATAAAATTAAGAAAAAACGCATGTGTTATTTAATTTCTCTTCTATACTTTTATTTTTGAAAATAAAAAGCTTTATTTAATCGTATAAGCTTACATTTCCGCTACACGCCAGAAAAATTCCCGGTATATTGCACAACGATTAAAAATACTAATATCTACCAGAAAGTCATTGATCTCTTAAATATTTAAATTTCAGTACAAATTTTAATTTATTTACTCCAATACAAATTTATTTTATTTTACTTATAAAATTTTAATAAACTAAATAATAGTACTTACACAAAACGTACGTAATAGTGGTTTAAAACAATTTTAAACTAAAAATAAGTAACAATTACATTTAAATAAAAAATCTTAATTTTTTTTAAACAAAAAAAATAATAAAGGATACAACTACAAATTCTCCGCTTCGAGATAAAAATGGCATTTACGAAACAAAAAATTTATTTTTCACCGTCAGACCAGTCGTTTGAATTATTTTGGTAGCCATACGGTCGATAATTGCTTTCGATTTTCCGGACTGTAAACATTGCGTTAAGCACAGTCGATCTCCACCGGGAGATTCTTTGGAATCGCGTACTCCCACTTTTCGTGTCGCGCTCTTTCCTTCTCCTTCTTTTTTCTTCAATATTAAATACTTTGTAAATAGCCGCGCGGTCCGGTGTCGTTCTCTCGCGGCCTATTCTTAGGAATCGCCCCAATAACGTTAGTGGGTCGCCCGAAAGCAATGCCGTGACATTATAGACATTTTATCGCGATTCGCCGGGATTCTCCTTCGTTTTTCTGGAAATACGCTTCTTTTCGTTCGAATCAGAATAATTTTTTATAAGAAAATGAATGTGTGAAATGGTGATGGAATTTCGATTCCGGAGCTTTTTCTGTTTGAATTTGAAATTTCAGTGAAAAGAAAAACAGTCTGTTACTAAACTAAAGTAATTTACTCTATTCATTAATTAAATATTTATACTTATTTTGCGTGGATTAAAAAGTGAGGGTAACATTTAAAGTGAAACTTGAGACCATGAATGAATTGCAGCAACCTTCGAATCGATAATCTATAATTTTTACAAAACGTTTTGTAATATTTTATTCTGGTAAACTAATAATCATTCGAAAATTGTCATCATATTTTTGCCACAATAAATTATTTGAAAAATTTTTTAATAACAATACTGGCATTCTAGAATAAATAAAAATTACCCTTAGAACGAGTGGGTCGCACCGCCACCAGAAAAATAGAAAATTTTCTTATTCTGTTTTTCTCTGTCCACACATCTATATAAAACATTCAAAGGGTAGTCAACTCTACCCACTCAATCCATCCCAGTCCTTGAATTCCAGAAATTCAAGGTCGATCCCCTCATTAAAAGAAAAATCCATAAAAAAATCCATTAAAAAAACGTATATAAAACACTCCCCCAAAAAGCACATCCACCTGCCCGCCGGCAAAAGCACATATCCACCGCCGATCCAAGCCCACACACTCGAGCCGCTCGGCAGCTGACGAAACCCGAAAGCTGCACCGAAAAAAAGCCGAGCCCGCGCTTCGCCGAAGCAGCGAAATAAAAGAAGCAGCCCAAGCAACAGCCGCGGCAAGAAAAGAGGGGGGAGCTTGCAGGGGGAGGCGAGGGAGGGAAAGCTCGCGGAGAAAAATCGCCGTGGAAATAAACCGCGGACTCGAGCTCGCGGCCGAGGCTCTCCTCCTCTCTCTCGCTCGGCGCTCGCCATTTTTGGATTCCCCACCCGCCGGCGCGGCCGCGGGGCCATATCCCATCCGAGGGCGGGCGTCGCGGTGCCCGAGAGTTTTTGGGAGCACGACACTCGACGCGCGTCGCTCCGAACGCTCGGGTAGGTAAGTTTTTTCCACGGCGGTGCCCGGAGCTTACTTCCCTACTTCTTCTTCTTCTTCTTCTCTTCTTCATTTTTTTTCACGCGAGGAGAGGTTTTAAGCTCTTCGTCCGGCGAGGTGCAACTCGCGAGGAACTGCGAAAAGGAGGCAGGAGGATGCTTGCGCTTTTGAGCTTTCGCCACGCTTTACGCTATTGCCAGAACTCACCGCTGTAAGTACTGAAGCTTCTTAACACGCATCCGCTGTAGTATGATTCGAGGTATTTCTTCTTTTACTTTTAAATTCCTTTTACTTTTATTTTTTGTTAAAGTGTGTAAATAGTAAGGAATAGCATCTATACATATAATACTAAAGAACATCTATATATAACACTAAATGAATGTGTTTATGTAATACTGAAGTGTGTCTGTGTGATAGGCAAAAATTTGAAAGAAGAAAAGAAGAAATACCTTCTTTGCGTAGTTAAATGCTATACAAGAAGGGGTAGACGTGAAAGTGCCGCGAAATTTTCATCGTACATATAAGGGAAGGATGGTAGAGTAAAAAAGGAGGCTGAGAAGTGAAAAAGTTTAGTGCGGATGGGGCGAAAAATGTCACGATTTCGCGCGAAATGAGCCGAGGCTGGGGCCTGGAGTCAGACGCAAATAGCCTCGAGTGCGCGCCTCCGCGGTATTGGACGTTGTACACTCCACCCTTTAATAACGACCAGGAAAATTTTCTTATTATTATTTTTTTTTAATTTAACATTGAGGGGTTTCGGTGTTTTCGGAATTTCCTCGTGAATGACGCGATTTTTAAATGCACTTTTTATCGGTTTATTAACAAAATCTGTAACTCAATACCGGCGCTATTTATAGTTGCGCGCGATGACGTTTGAAGGCATATTTTGACTATCGTCTGCTCGGACGATCGAATTCTAATAAATAATTTTGTTTTTTCTGTTATGTTAAATTGTTTTCTTTTTTCTTTTAAAAGGTTGAAAATAGAATCGTCCCGAAATTTCATCTGATGACTGGAGTTACTAATAAGGAGTTATCACTTCGAAACTTTCTCAAGTTTCAGTGTTAATTAAATAACTATACCGATGTGTTTACTGCTAACTACAACAAATTAATAAATAACTAAATCTACTAAATATAAATTACAAAAAAATAAATAAATTACATTCGTTAAAATGTATAAAAATTCAGCAACACGATAATCAAAATCCTCACGCTCGATGGGTACTTTAAAAATAATTTCCAAAAAAAAAAAAAAAAAAAAAAAATGAAAGAATTCATGAACGAATTCGAATTGAAAGTCTTCGAAAGAAAAAACAATTATCCGGGAAAATTCGGCAGCTCGCGGGAATTGGGTCAGAGGCGCGAAAGGGAGACGGAAACACGTAGGCAGGCCGGCAGCTGAGTAAGAAAAGAGCGCGCGCGAGAGAGACAGACAGACATAAAGAGAGAGAGGGAGCACGCGCAGCGTACGGAATGCGCGCATTCTTGCCAAATTCTATTTTAAAGAGGCGCGCGCGGAAGAGAGCCCGATACGAGCCGCGGCCGGGAGTCGCGGCGAGTCGAGGTGGGGGCACGATCCAACATGGCGTCCGCCTCCCTAGGACCAAGACGACCAAGGTCGCGGACCTTAGCGAGCGAAAGGACGGCGACCGAGGCATTCGAATCTCGCGCGCTTCCGCCAGGACGTCGCCCGCCCCATTCCTGTGCCGGCGCAGGTGGTCCGTTCCCTCTGTTGATGCTTTCCGGGGGTTTCCCCCCTTGTCGCACCTGCGGACTGTGTGTTCTTATCCATTGCCTCTTGGTTGGTTTCGAGTTTAAAGTGGATTTTAATTTTTGATGGAAGTTTGGGTTTGCTGGAGGATTGCGGCTGGATAGTCGCAGATTAGGGAACGTGGATTTAATTAGTTTTTTATACTGTATTAAAATGAAAAGTTCCTTACAATATTTATGCAAGAAACAGTAGGGATGTTACAGAATTAAATTCTTCGCAGTGTTCACTCGATTACGTTGGATTCTGATTGAACGTTTAAAAAAATTGAAACGTCGCAGGGATAGTGCTTTCACGTGAAATCTTTTTTGGCGCGAAATTTAAATGTCTTGTTATCGTTGATCATTAATAAGAAATTTATATTTCACACTATAACGCTTTTCTTGTAATACGAAATCAAATTTTCAAAGTAGCTTGAATGATTTGATTTGATATAAGACTGTGAGGAAGAGAGTTCCAAAAAATTTTAATGCTTTTCAGTGTGGAATAAAAGTAGTATTAATTGATTGCAAAATTTTATATGGAGTTTTTGATAAGTATACACTTGGTGCTGATAATATTTTTCCGAACGTTTTAAAAAGTGAAAACGTCGCCTCAGTATATACTTATATTAATATTAACCATCAAAAGAACATTTTAGTTTCTATAAAAAAAAAAATATTTAAAAAAGAACATTGTAGGCACCGAGTGTACATACTGATGGATTAAATTAATGTATTTAAATACCTCGAGTTGCTTTATATGAAGAAGTGATAATTCACTGCTATTAATTAAAATTAGTCAACACTTTCAAGCTCTGTGATGTATAATCTCCAACACTTCTAGTTTTCAGCTCGTTATTTATCAGAATTCTCTAATTGCATTTGACCAAGTTAATTTATTCTGATAAATCTGAGCAAACAAAGTTCGCTTCGTACATCCCACTTTGAGCGTCCAATGGGATCTTTGATTTCTCATATATCACTGTTGAGATTGAGGAATCCTCAATATAGCCAGTGACGTAGATGCAAGCTTCAACTTGTTTACTCGGTCAAAAACCTACGCATCCTTGACGCAGTTCATTGTAATTACACCAACATCATGCTATTTCCTGTCACACTCCAAAAATTGTCCATTCAATGGTTTTAGTAAATCCGTTGACTCTCAAATCGTATGTAACAATTTTTAAATAATTCTTCTAGAAATTAACCAGTTCGCATGTTATGCGATTTTTTAAAAAAAAAGTATAACCCACGTCCAGAAAAATCCTCTTGTAAATAAACAAATACTGGGATAACTATACCTCTGAAAAATTTATAATTATTAATTTATAATGAAATGTTTTGCGGGAATCACCTATTTTTTGTACTATAGTTGCATAAATCTACTATTCCCATACTGTCCAGTAAAATTTTCTATATTTATGTCAAATTTTACTGTAGCGTATGGTACTTTTTATCTGAGGGTCCAGTCTGTGTTTCATTAGACCGATGAAAGGGGGAAGATAGATCGACGGCCGCGGCCGTGATCCAGCGGGTGAAAGTCGAGCTTTGTAGCAAAGCTCGGACGAGGACGCGAGAAGGTGAAGCGCGACCATCTCGCCGTGGGCTTAACCAGCGTTGTTTTGCAAAAGTCATATCCCTCCGGGAAGCTCCAAAATAGCCCCCCTGATTCCTCCTCTCTCTCATTCTCTCTCTCACTATCTCATTCTATCTATCTCTCTCTTTCTCACTCTTCCTATCTCTCTCTTTCTCACTTTTACTATATATTCTCCACGAAAATCATCTGCGGCGGACTTCGCGGCTCTTCACGCTGGGCCGAGCGAAGATCGGGTGTCGAGCGCGCGCGACCAAGTAAAGCCCGCGAGTGGGTAAAGGCTGGAGCGAGTGAGAGATTGAGAGAGTGAGAGAGTGAGAGAGAGAGAGAGAGGCTGGTATCCCTTCGATTCTCCGTCGCGCGAGCCGAGCGCTTCGCGGCTTTTATTAATAGACTCCGGCTCTAATGCTATTTCCGTGGATATCCGCTACCATTCGTCCGTCTCTCTCTCTCTCTCTCTCTCTCTCTCTCTCTCATCCCGCGTCAAATCCGACGGAGCCGTTTGCCTCATTTTCGCTCCCAAGAGAGAGAGAAAGAGAGACGAGGAAGAGAGAGAGAGAGAAGCGAATTTTCGGCTGTTTTTTTTCTTACGCGCTCCCCCTTGGATCGGAGAGATGAATCGGTCTGATGAAAATAACAGGTCGACGGCTGAAACAATCGGGATGCGCGTGGGAGTAGGTGGAATCGCGATGGGGGATAATATGAAGTGGGATGCGGGAGTTTGTGATTTCAAAAAAGTCGATGAGGTGAATAGGCACAAGGATCACGTTGGATTCGCAATAAATCATAATTTTCGAGTGTATGTTAATTGTGATTTTTGATGAATTTAATATTGTCTTGATAGAATAATAAATTTTATTTTGTTAATTATTATGCGAGCTTTATTTACATTTAAAAGATGAAATACCAAATACCACATTAAATTTTAATTAAATGCTACTGGTGTTTTTAAAAAATAAACGTACTATACGTAAAAAACTAAACGTACTACTGGTGTTTTTAAAAAATTATTTTCGTTACGCAAATTTTAACTTATTTATGCAAAAATTATTTACGAGTCATTTAAGAGCCACCGGCACGTGCCAAGTTGTCACGATGCTTTAATAAGTTCAGACGTAACAGTTATAATTGGACTGGATTGGCGATTTTCGGCATCCGAAAGTTTTTTTTAAACAATCATATATTATCACGTATTACAAAATATCACTTTGTAAACAACGAGTGAAATTCGAATACCGCGAAAGTTTTACAATAAATTAAATAAAAATTTTATTGTATGGTACAGTGTTGTGGTTGACTCTTACAAAGTTTTTCTTTTTGACGAAAACGAGAGTCTGTTTTTTGTGTCACTAATGTTTCGAAAAAAAAACACTTTATATTAAGAAAGTGCGAAATTCTGAAATTCGTTGGAAATAAATAAGATTTGTTTGTGGAAGTAAATTCATAACTTGTTTACTACTATACAAGAGTTTCTTTTGAATGATAAAATGATTACATTAACAAATTTAGATTTCTTCTTGCAAACGTTAACTGGACAAATTAATTAATTGTAAAAACTATCTAATAGCTGTTTTCTTGTCGCTTAATACCTAATGACCTTAATAATTTAAGATATGAAGTGTAGTGTATGTGCTTTTTTAAAAAAAAAAAATTAAATTCAATAACAAATTTTTATAAACATCGAGACGACTGCTAGAAACAAACGCAACACTTAAAGCTTAAGTTTTAAAAAAACGGCGTCCTCTCGATTTTATATCTCAAAATACACCTCCTGCATTCCATGACTTCTTCCTCGCTAAACCCTCTTAAGGGGGCACATTTTAAAGAAAAAAAATCTCCGATTTTATTAACAAAATATCCCGAGGTGACTGACCAACTTTTAACTCTGTCCATCAGTACCGTTGATTTTGCGAGGAAGAGAGAAAAAGAAAAGCCGCCACCATGGACGCGATCAAGAAGAAGATGCAAGCGATGAAGCTTGAGAAGGACAATGCGCAGGACAAGGCCGATGTCTGCGAAGGACAGGCCAAGGAGGCCAATATGCGCGCGGACAAGGTCCTGGAGGAGGTACAGGATCTGACGAAGAAGCTCGCCCAGGTCGAGAACGACCTCATCACCAATAAGTCCAACCTCGAGCAGGCCAACAAGGACCTCGAGGAGCGCGAAAAGTCGCTCACCAACGTAAGTCGTCATTATCTTCGCGATTTATTCTCTTCTTTTTCATCTTCTTCTTTCCTTCTTGTTCTTTCCTTCTTGTTCTTCAACACTAATATTCAATTTAATGAAGTACATAATTATCGGTGCACTTCTCTAATTTTTTTTTCAAATTTTAGACAGTAGAATTGAATGTCATCGATCGTCTGACCACACCCGGCCCTTTCTACTTACGCGTATTATCTTAACGTTCTCGTGCATTCATTTACAAAAAATAACATTAAATCATTCCTACTATTACTGGTTACTAATTAATATAAATACAATATTAATTAATTATTTAATTAATTAATTGTTATATTAATTATTAATCATTATAGAATTCTTCCAACGTATTCTCGTGTACGTCTAAAACTGTCTGTTTGTAAACAAAGACGATAGGCATAAATAAAGTGTAAACATTTAAAAAAAAATAACGAACACTGCGCTTGGAATTTAGGCCGAGTCCGAGGTGGCTGCTTTGAACAGGAAAGTCCAGCTCATCGAGGAGGACTTGGAACGCTCTGAGGAACGCCTCAACACCGCCACTGCCAAACTCGCCGAAGCCTCCCAAGCTGCTGACGAATCTAGCCGGTAAGTAAATGCGCTCTTTACGTAATATTCCGAAGTCCGCGAAAAAATGTCCGACACTTCGCTCTAAAGTGCATCTCGCTCGAAATAGACGCTGAAATAATAACTGAATGGTCGACGGATTTATTTTTAGAGCTTCTGTTTAAAAAAAAAGTGTACGGTTCTATTCTTACCTGTAAGAATTTTTTTTTCAAATATATTGCTTCAAATAGTAGAAAATTATAGGTTGAAAATTTTAAAATGAGATATTGGGTGCAACTTGAAAATTCTAATTAAATTGAGGCCTAATTTTTTAGTTTCTTCTAAAATTCTGTTGTAAGTCTCACAGAAAAAGTCTTATAGATTTTCTACATATTGTTTAACTATTTTTTTTTAATTACTTGACTAGTATATTAATTTTAATTACTTACAAAAAATTACTTAAATGTCTGAAAACGAACCATCAATAATCGAATAAATTACAAAATAAAAAAAAAATCATTATTATTGAAACGAGGACTGAAATTACTTTTTTTGGTTAAAGTATGTGCAAAGTGTTGGAGAACCGCGCCCAGCAGGATGAGGAGCGAATGGACCAGCTGACGAACCAGCTGAAGGAGGCCCGTCTCCTGGCTGAGGACGCCGATGGCAAATCCGACGAAGTATCCCGTAAACTGGCCTTCGTTGAAGACGAGCTGGAAGTCGCTGAAGACCGTGTCAAGTCCGGTGAGGCGTAAGTACCCAACATTTTTATGTTAAAAAATTAATCGATTATTCTTTTTCTTGTTAAATTAAAGATTATTAAAAAAAATCTTCGATGATTTTAAAATTTAGAAAGGACATAGTATTTTTAAAGGTACTTCCAAATTACCGTTTGCAAATGAATTAAAAAAAATTATTTAACTTTTACAGTAAAATCATGGAGCTTGAGGAGGAGCTTAAGGTTGTCGGAAACAGCTTGAAATCCTTGGAAGTCTCCGAAGAGAAGGTCAGACACTTTTTTGTAAAACTGACGTAATTAATTTTCTAAAATTGATTTTTTTATAACGATGATTTGTGTCACTTTTTTTAGGCCAACCAAAGAGTCGAGGAGTTCAAGAGACAACTTAAGACCCTCACCGTTAAACTAAAGGAAGCCGAGGCTCGCGCCGAATTCGCCGAGAAGACCGTCAAGAAGCTCCAGAAGGAAGTCGACAGGCTCGAAGGTCAGCTTTTCATTTCCTTAAATCCAGCCAGAATTAAGTTTTTTCCCCCATTTTTTTCTAGGATTTTTGAAAGTACTCTCGTCAATTTTATCCCTGATTTTTACAAAGTGAACTTCATCATTCTTTACACTAATCATCGACATTTTAATTTTTTTAAATCTATACGTTACATTAAATTAAGAGAACTTAAATATTTGTTAAGTATTTTTTACTTGAATTTTAAGCATGCATGTTTATTTTTTACGTATTTTTTGCTTAAATTTAAAGAATTTTTGTTTAAATTTTAAGCAGTTCATTTTTACTTAAACTTAAGTAAATGTTACTTAAATTTCAAGTAATATTACTTACATTAAAAAAAAACTTGGTTTACGTGTAAAAATTGAAGTTTACTTTAAAGTCAGTGATGCAAAAAATTCATCACTGGTGCCTGCTTCATCCTCATCACCGACTTCAGCCTGCAGCAGTCGGATAGTTTTCCCTCCGTTACTTTTTTAGCAGTCCAGTGTAGATTTTCTCCATAGCCGATCTTAACCGAATCAAACGTTTTGACAAATTTTTTTCCGATTTTTATTTTGCACCAAAAACCGTAGGAAGAACTTTTGAGTAGCGATTAATTTGTGTTCATATGAAAATTGCAGGCAAAGAAAAAAAAAGATACCGATTTCTCGTTACAGACGACTTATTCCGCCAGAAGGAGAAGCACAAAGCTATTTGCGACGACCTGGACTCGACATTCGCCGAGCTCACGGGCTATTAGGCCAAAAGTTAAAAGAAACTTTTTTTAAAACGAAAAAAATTTATATTAACGTAAAATTTTACTTGAAATGAAAAAGAAAAACGACATCCCAAAACCCTAGACGGTAGACAATTTTTTTAAATGTGTAATCGATTTTGTTTCCCGTTTGTTCAGAGTCCGATAACCATCCCGTTAGGTAATCTTTGCTTTTCTTTCTTTTTTTACTTTAATTTGTTGACTCCTCCGTTTTTCCAATTTTCTGACCAAAAATTAGTTGAAATGTGACAATATATTTTGTAGACACATGATGAAGAAAAAATTTTGTTGATCCAACCAAAACCATTTAGTTTATTTAACTGAACATTTAGTTTCATGTTAATTATATGTCAAATTAAAAGTTTTAACTAATTTTGGTCAGCAATCCGTAACAAACAAAAGTGTCGCCACCGCAAAAAAATACAAGCTTACCTCCTTCACCGATAAAAAAAATAATAAACAATACAAAGCAACAACAAAATAAATAAAAATAAATAAATAAACAGGACAACGCGTAAAACTAGTATAGCTTCACGACGACAATCGAGTCGAGCTAAAAGAGCTTTCGAGCGCTCGCAGGTATTTCGGCCTTTTACATTCTTCTCCATTCCACTTTATTTCTCTTTCTCCAGAAAATTTTTTTAAAGCCTGTCCCCGTTGCGGCGAAGTGATGCGCACGAGTCGCGGTGGATACGCGAGACGATCGCGTCTCATAGAAATAGAGCATGTGTCATTTTTGGCGCTCGCCGAAGCCCCCCCCCCCCTCCACCCGAAGCCTTAGATGTCCCTGTCTCCTACCGATTTTAAACCCCTGGCCGTAGAGCTTGATAGAGACGATGAAACGTAGACAAAGACCGGCGAGGACACCTTGGAATTTCCGCTTTTAATAGATGATAATTGATGATTCTTAATCAATGTTGATTTTCAATGTTGATCGTAACGTTCCTATTTTTAACCGGTAACTTTATTGTATTTTTATTGAATTTTAGTCTCCTAACGCATGCGTAAAAACATAACACCTACAATTGAATAGATATAGTATATTTATTAGTTTAGTAATATAGTCATTAGTTTATTAAAGTTTACCTACTTTTGAAAATGTCTTCCAAGCTACTGAATCATCAGAAATATTCAGTACTTCTATTTTTCTTATTAACCTTCTGAAGACGAGACTGACCGATTCATTAATAAATGTCTTATGTCTTCACACAAAAAAAGTACAATCCAGAATAACGAAATTAAAATTTGCTACTACTGCTTCCTAGAATAAAGCTCCCCACCTGAATCTATAAGACTCTAGTGAAAAAACCCCGAAAAAAAATAGACAACTTTAGTTCTTTGAAGCTAAATCCACAATGTAACTTATAATCAGTCACCGAGTGATCGATCAACGTATACTAACGTCTTTTATTCTTTACAGACGAGCTCGGCATCAACAAGGACAGATACAAGTCCCTGGCCGACGAGATGGACTCCACCTTTGCCGAGTTGGCCGGTTACTAAAAAACCCACTAGGAGAGAAAAAAAACAGGGGAATCCCAACGAACATCCAACTCCGAAAATCGCCGCCGGGATACATCGTCGATTTACGGAGAGACACAAGCAACACCGGAACAACGAACCAAAACAAAATCCAAAAAAAAAAAAGAAGAAATATTATATTTACTTATACTTATATACGAACGCGCAATCATCGACTGTGGTCCAACGTTCCTGTCTCTTATTCTTTCCTGCCTCTAACAGCCATTTTCTAATTAAGGCTTTTTGTACGAGCGGAATCGCGTATTAACCACTTGTTTAAAAGAAAAAAAGGGAAAACACTACACAGTAGAGCGGTTTGAAAAAATTAAAAGAAAAGAGGATGGAACTGGCTAGAGCCGATGAATCGCGCGCGATGAGCTGCACGAAGCGGAGAAGGCGAACGCGGACGTCTGAAGGGCAACCGCGCGCTGGTCCACTTCCGTTTTAGGTGAGGGTTGAACGGACCCGAGCCGCGCGGCAGGACCAGCGGGTGGTTAGGACTTTGCGAGCGCCGCGCGCCTCAGTGTCTTATATTTATGATTCTTCACTTACGTTCATGTTATTCTATTCTATAAAAAAATTATTAATAAATGGCTGTAACTGTTTTCACGAGCGTGTTTTTTTTGCCTAGTACTAGTAAACTAGTAAAATCCAACGCGCTTTGCGCGTCCACTTTTTTAATTGCATTTTAGAGGTTAAATTTTTAAATTTAGCGTCATTTAACTACCCAGTCTAAAATAATTACATGATTTAATAACGTGATTTAATCACATAATTTCGTCACGTGATTATTTTAGACTGGGTGGATATGCCTGTGCACCATCAAATCGCGTTTTATGGTACATTTCGATGCTAGTGCGAGAATGTGATTTTGAGCCGCGTGGCTAAAATCACCTCCTCGCTCAAGTATCGAACCGTATTTTTCGACACAACGTGTGCAAGATACGATTTTGCGCGGTTGATTTTGAGCGAGCGTGCGCAAAATCGTACTTTGCGCACGGCGTGTCGAAAAAATACTTCACAACATCATTCTGTATATTTTCATAAAAATAAAAACACAGGCCCCTTATTCAGTTACTTTTTTGGAACCAAAAATCCTTATATAAATAATGCATATCCATAGTAAAATTATTAATTCGTTCGAAATAGGACCAGAAATGAAGAAAGTAATACGAAGTTTATTATTATTAAGTCAGTACCTTACTGAGTAATGATTTTAAAATATTAAACATATACGAACATTTAAAAAAAAAGAGTGTGTTTCGGCTCTAAATGACTCGAAACAAATATCTATAATTCTATACTGTTATGTCGCAAGGACGGTAGGATTTGTTTACCTACACGATTTAGCGGGTAAAATCATTCTCGAGGCATGATACAGTAAAATCCAGTGGTGTATACAGTAAGTTACTGCGAGTGTCTCGCCAGTCGGTACAGTAAAAGTAGTGATACCAGTGCAATTCTGTGATTTTCGCAACCGCAACAACCGCCGAATTTAATAGACAATTCAATATTGCCTCTGATCTAGGCGGAGGGTGAAATCTTGAAGAAAAAAAATGGATTTAATAAAAAGAATTGAACGTCCCGAAGTACAAGAAATTTTCAACGGATTCAAAGTTATAGAACACAAATTTAAATATGAAATTAGTCATAATCTACTGTCTATCTCTCTTCAGAATTTGGAAGGTATTTCCTTTTCTACAAACACCACAAGCGACAATAATTGCGAATATCATTGGAATTTTAATTCCCTTGTACAACCCATTAATCACAAACCAGCTATAACGTGCATTACACTTTCACTCGAAAAATTTCTTGGTGCTAATTGTGATGACAATAAAATAAAAATTAAATTAACCAGCATACCATCAAGTACGAGTGAATCTTTCGTTCAAAATGAATTTTTAGATTCCATAGATTCATGTAAAACATTTAAAAAAGAATATGCGTGTAAATTAAGAGAAAAAGATGTACTTATTATAAGTGTAACTATATATTGGAGAAATACGAGAAATTTGAATCTAAACAACAATCAACTGAGCAAAGATTTTGAAAAGTTATACATTGATCAACATTCAGCTGATGTTACCTTTGAATTCAACAATAATAAAGTGATCAAGGCTCACAAGTTGATTTTGATGGCCCGAAGCAAAGTCTTCCAAGCAATGTTCCAGACGAGCGACATGCTGGAACATAAGGAGAACCAAGGATCAATCAAGGTTCAAATCAAGGTTCAAATCAAGGATATGAATTCAGAAATTTTCGAAAAACTTATCCAGCGGCCGCGGCTCCGAGCCGCCCGGCTCCGGCCGACGAGGAGGACGACGGCGTTGGCGGCGACCATTACACTCCGCCGACCGACACCACGGCAGCCACGCCGAAAGCCCAGCACCAGGCACCAGCCGTCCAGTCCAGCGACGAGCAACCAACGCGGAGGAGACGAGGCTGCATCCCACTCGTCGGCGAGAAACCGTCCAGCGACCAGAAGGTCTTCGGTATCTCTCTCTATCTCTCTCTCCGCGAAACGAATTAGGCTGGCCACAAGAGCCGCCCAGTGCGCGTCTCCCTCGCTAGCTTACCTCGCGAGGAAGACAAGCGAAATGCGTTAGTAATAGGCACCTAGCCGTAAGCTCCAGCGGGAGTACCTTGTACATATTTGATTGTTATTAATAAATGTCGCCCGCGTGCGATTCTTAGTATAAATCTCCAGTGCATAAGTCTCTCTCTGCCTAACCTGCCCCGAAAACCGAACCGGCCCCTCTCCGGCTGACTAGCCGAGCCGAGCGTGAGGACCGAGTTCGTTTGTGCACTGAGCGACGACCTTGAGGTGGACAAAGGGGCATGAAGTAATAATATATTGTTAGAAAACGAAAACCACCACGTGGGTGACCATGAGGACGTGCCTCGCTCAGCGTCACAGATTTAAAAAAGAATATTCATTTAAATTAAAAGAAAGTGATGTACTCATCATAAGTATAAGTATATATTGGAGAAACACGACAAATTTGAATGTGCACAACAATCAACTGAGCAAAGATTTTGAAAACTTATATATTGATCAACATTCCACTGATGTTACCTTTGCATTCAGCAATAATACAGTGATCAAGGCTCACAAGTTGATTTTGATGGCCCGAAGCAAAGTCTTCCAAGCAATGTTCCAGACGAGCGACATGCTGGAACATAAGGAGAACCAAGGATCAATCAAGGTTCAAATCAAGGTTCAAATCAAGGATATGAATTCAGAAATTTTCGAAAAACTTATCCAGGAATTGTCCACACTCTCATCACCCTGCGATGTGGACTGTCTTATTTACAGTCTCTTGCTGCGGATTATCGATG
>JAWWEN010000043.1:39412-54667 GCA_035582955.1 Sycophila texana
ATAATGTTTCTCCTCTGGCGCGCTCTGAAGTTAGCCACTGGGGGCCGAGTTTCCTCCAAGCCGAATTCAACTCTGATACATACCTACGAGCACCATGTGGCACGCATTATTATCGAATCGTGTTGTTGTCGTTGTACATTTAAATTTAACTGACCATGTCGCCTTTAGAGGGCACACAATTCCTTCACGCACACGAGCGGGAATCTTAATTATTTTTATGCGCAATTGCGCACGTTAAAAATGCACACACATATAGATTTTTTAATTTTTAAGAAAGTTTAATTTTTTTTCTACATATTTAGGTATTTATATTCGAAAAAAGGTGCTCAAAATATTTTATTAACGAATTGTATAACACTAATTATTTCATTTACGGTGTATTACCTGTAAACTATAAATATAATCAATAAGCATTATTTTTCTGAAAAAATCTTAAATACGTAAAATCAATCATTTTTTATTATCCTTACAAAATTACAGTAATGGCTGCGCCTTGGACCGACGCCGATACGCCGCAATATGGTGAATGGATTTGTATATGGCCGTCGGCCGAAGCGCATCGGTATATAAGCACCCGAAGCGCATATACAATATATACATATATATAGCGAAGTCTAAACTGAAGTTGTGGAGTTCACTATACAGACCCGTACGGACTACAGTATAGCTACTTGGGGTGCGCCGTGCACACGTACTTGGCGTACTTGCACAGATCCGTGCTGTACTGCTGTCTCGAGTGAGTGTCTCCTCGACTCCTTCGATGCTGGCATACTCGGCTGTGAACCAGGAATGGAAGCGGGGACCTAGGAGCCGATAATATTTCATATTCAGTAAGAAAAAATAATCATGAATGCATGAATAACAGCAGACTATTGAGTAGAATCATACATAACGCCCAATGTTCGGTAAAACTTGCACGCTCTTCGCGGATTTTGTATGTTTGTATTTTCACGCCGACAATTTTAATGTACAGGTTAAATAGTTTGATGCTCTCGATTAATCAATAGAAATGGCTGATAAAGGATTGATGAAGGTAAGAATAAAATTAATTTAGTGTAATTGAGAAGTTGTGGGTCTGACATAACCTATAATTGGGATTTTTTTTAATTCAGCAAATTGCTGAGCAAAAGCTCAAGGCATTCTCTATTGGCACCATGGGGAAGAGGCCTATGAGCAAAAAAGAAATGGAAGAGCAAAGGAGGAAGGAGCAGGAACAGCTTGCAGCAAAAGCCTTCGAAGATTTTGTTATTACGTTCCAAGATACGTCTAATAAGAACGCAAACAAAGTTTGGGTAAAGGCTGGTACTTACGATGCAGGCAAGAGACGTAAGTCCTTATTTTATGAAATGACTTCTTACTGTGGCTTGTTATTATATATCGTTTTAATTTATTTGTTAATTTCAGAGGAAGATACAAGAGAGAAAGGAAAACTTTATAAGCCACAACCAAAAATCTCTGATTTTGATGGTCGTTCATCACAGGATTCTGCACAAGAATATGCTAGAATTTTGGGTTCAAATGAACGTAAACTCGAAAGGCTTGGAAAAAAGAAGAAAGAAGGGGAGAAGAAAAAAAGTAATCTTGAATTATTTAAAGAGGAATTGAAAATGATACAGGAGGAAAGAGAAGAACGACACAAATATAAGGGAGGTGTTAAACCAATGTCAACATCTCAAAACAGTGAAGATCCCATGTTAGCTGCTATGAAATCAGTAGAAGGTTACGTTTATTGCATTTTTTTAAATGTTTTGTGTTGAGTAATTTTTAACAAAATATCTCTTTGTAAATTTTAGATGGATCATTTGATAATGGAGATCCAAATACTACAAACTTATACTTAGGAAATTTAAATCCTAAGGTAATTATTTCCTTAAATTAGTTTTGCATTTTTTTGCAATATTATTTAAATTAATATATTTTTTTTTATTATCAGATAACTGAACAGCAACTTATGGAAGTCTTTGGAAAATTCGGTCCTTTGGCTAGCATTAAAATTATGTGGCCTAGAAGTGACGAAGAAAAAGCAAGGCAAAGGAATTGTGGCTTTGTTGCATTTATGAGCAGAAGGGATGGTGAACGTGCATTGAAAAATCTCAATGGTACTATTTATAAGAAAATCGTTTTGTGAAAGATTTTTTTTTTAAAGGAAGAACTAAGAACTAAATTTCTTTTCAGGTCGTGATGTCATGCAGTATGAAATGAAACTAGGATGGGGTAAAAGTGTTCCAATACCACCATATCCAATATACATTCCACCTGCTTTAATGGAAATCACGCAACCACCACCACCATCTGGATTACCATTTAATGCTCAACCTCATCGTCGTGATAGGCATAAGGTATACTTAAGGAGTAGTAGTAGTAGTAGCAGTAGTCCAGTCAATAAAATCATTGATCATATTTTTCTTACTTTACTCCTTATTATTAAAATGTATTCAAACCTAATAGTTTTCTATTAGTTCTTCCTAATAGTTTTATCTTTTTTACATTTACAAACGTTTTAAAATACGTTAATTTTTAGTTTATTTATTTTTTTTACATATTTACAAATAACTATAATTTTAAATTATTTTCATGAACAATGCTTTAAAAAAAATGTATAACGAATTGCATAATCTTGTGTTTAAAACGTAATCTCAGATACCACGTATCCGCAACCTCCAGAACGCGGACCCCCAGGAGAAGGAAAACTTTGAAAAGGTAAAGTTATTCTTTTCGTTTAGCAAATTCACAATTTTCAATCGGCTAACGCCGTGCTGGGAATGCCCTGTTTTTCGCGCAAGTATAGCAAGGTGACAACAGGTTTTTTGAAGTCAAGAACAGTATGACATTCTTGATTTAATTTTATAAAATATAATTTATGAACACAAAAAAAAAAGAAAAAACTCAGTACACTCAAAGGACTTCGAAAAAATAACGATTTCTCGAATACTTTGTACAATGAATCGGGTGAAAATATCGCGCTCCTTTGAATTGGCGAAATTTGGACAGTAATAAAAAGAATAAATGAAGATAAAAATTAAAGGAAAGAATGTTCTGACAGAATTATAAACTTAAGACTGAAAAAAATTAGTGCTGTAACTTCAAAATTTATTTATTCTTTTAAAAAAATAATAAATAAACTTGTTCGAATGGTAACTTTAATCGAAGTTAAAAATTGTGTTGTGTTGTGTTGACTTATCGGCGTCCTTTCTCGGTGGCGTATTTTGGCATTTGGGGTGGATTCATCTTCTATCTGTCACACTTGCACAATATGAATGGGATCCTCACAGATTTTGCAGAATGCTGTAGTCAAAGTGGTTATTCCAACAGAAAGGTATTTTTTTACTTAGTTTGTAACTGCGATTATTTGTAAGTATGTACAACTGTCATGCATCAATCCATCCAGTTTAATATTTTTCCCTCAATTTCATTTCTTAATTCCTTTACCTTTTTTCATTCTGTAAGCAAAATTGGAAAGAACCTTATATAAATTTGAAAATTACAGGAATTTAGTTATGTTAATTCATAGAATGGTAGAATTTGTTGTAAGAGAAGGACCAATGTTTGAAGCAATGATTATGAATCGGGAAATAAGTAATCCAATGTTTAGGTACTTGTTGATTTTTATATAAAACATTAAGTTATACATAATTATATTTTACATAATTTCATTTAACAAATATTTAATGGTTTTCAGGTTTTTATTTGAAAATTATTCTCCAGCCCATACTTATTATCGATGGAAGTTGTATTCCATATTGCAAGGAGATGCCCAAAAAGAATGGCGCATGGAGGATTTTAGAATGTTTAAAGGTGGCAGTGTATGGCGGCCACCTCCAATGAATCCATGGACACAAGGCATGCCTGAAGATTTAATAGAAATCGAAGATAAACAAGAAACTCGAAGAGGAAGTTTATCAAATAGGTATTTTGATAATACATTTTTTAATTTTGTTTTATTTAATTTTTATACGTTAACTAATATTAAATTATTTGCCAGTCAAAGAGATCGTTTAGAAGATTTATTGAGAAATATAACTCCAGAACGACTCAAGGTTGCAGAAGCTATGGTGTTTTGTATTGAGCATGCTGAAGCAGCTGAAGAAATTTGCGACTGTATAGCTGAATCATTATCAATTTTACAAACACCAGTAAATAAAAAAATTGCTAGACTTTATTTAATATCAGATATTCTACACAACTGTGGTGTAAAAGTTACTAATGCTACAATCTACAGAAAAGCGTATGTGATAAAATTTGTGACGATATACGTGATTTCATTTACTGAATTTAATTAAACCGTTCTTTACTTTGTAGATTTGAAACGAGATTATTGGAAGTTTTCAATGAAGTTCAACAAGCTTATAAACAATTTGATAGCAGATTGAAGGCTGAAGGTTTCAAAGTCCGTGTAATGAGAATGTTCAGAGCATGGGAAGATTGGGCTGTATATCCCAGAGAATTTTTAGTCAAATTACAAAATACTTTCTTAGGACTTAATCAGGTAAATAAATAGAATCGAAGTTATATTTTTCTAAGCAACAATTTATTTCCAGCAGTAGCATTAAAGAATTTTTAAATTATAGATGGGCGAGATTGAACAGGAAAATGAAGAGGATATAGATGGTGCTCCACTATCTGATGTGGAAGGCGATGCTGTTGAAGATTTAGATGGTGTGCCTTTAGATGGTGCAGCTTTATTAAAAGGAGCTATGAAACTTGGTCTTACAGCTCCTCCAACTTCAAGTTACGACGATATCGATGGCGTTCCAAGTAATAATTAACTATTTTAAAAATTGAATACGTTAATAAACAGCAGTTCATAAATTTGTACATCTATTTTGCAGTGGAAGACGATATTGATGGAGTTCCAATGGAAGATGACGATAGTATAGGGTCAAAGGATAAAGATGATAAAAAGATGACCATGCCAGCAGGTTTTGTACCTTCCAGATGGGAAACTGTAGATCCTGACCAAGTTGAAGCTCAAGCAATGACTACTAGTAAATGGGAAGAACTTGAACAGAATGATGACTCAAATTCACAAGATAATAGTATGGACTCTAGGTATGAAAAAATGTTTTTATTGCATTATATTTTTTAAATTATAATAAACTCTAATAATAATCAGTTCATGTTAATTTTGCTTTGCAGAGATTACAACGAAGAAAGGCGAAATAGATTACGTGAAATAGAAGTTAAAGCAATGCAGTATCAAGATGAATTAGAGAGTGGTAGAAGATCTCTTAAACCTGGAATGACAATACAAAGTCAAGTTGAACATTATCGCAAGAAGCTCATTAAGAAGGTAAATTAAAGAAATTTAAAGTAAACTTTTTCTTAAAAATATTACAACTTTTACATATTTCGCAGAGCGAGAGAGATGCTAAGGAAAACAAAACTGAAGATAGAGAAGAAGACAGGCGAAGAGAGAAAAAGCGAAGTCCTTCACCGGACTCGCCAGCTTACTACAGGGACAGAAGGCGAAGTTCGCCAAGTCCACCTTCAAAAGGAAGCAGTAGATATAGGTAAGTAAAAGACAAACACAAAAGACAATTCATTACTTTTTAACGGACAATTGCATAAAATTATTATTGTGTAGGTCTCGAAGCAGATCTCCTCGTAGCAAACGGAGGTCGCGTTCACCGCACAAGAAGCGTTCTCAGTACACGCCTTCGCCACCGCGTCTTCGCCGTTCACCTTCACCTGCCTTCTCCTCAAGATCATCGTCCCGTAGATCACCAGGAACTGATCGCAAGAGACGGGCGCGATCACCTTCGTCTTCGCCTACCTCAGTATCGAGGAAGCACAGAGGCAGCAGTCCTGCGTCACCCACACCTCGTAAACACAGACATAAGCATAAATACTAAGAAAAGTTTTTTACAGAATCATACCTTAAATTCATTCTGATTTATAATTATAATCAGAGCCTGTCGATTCACTCGAAAAAATATCATTTCATCGATAATGTACATTCGTTCTTTACAAGTTTTCATTGCAAAAAGATTTTTATTTCTGCTGAGAATAATGAAATAGTGTGAAGGTTGCATGATTAATTATAAGTGATTTGAGAAGCATCGAGATACTAGTTCGGAAATTTTACTTCGCGGTATATTTTATACTGCCCTAAATCATTGCCGTTTAAATCGACACTTACTTGCTAAGTAAAACTGTAAATAAATTAATATTTGTAACTATCGATTTCAATCGACACTTTCAGTCGTTTACTCTGATGATCAATAGACCGATAGGTGACCATTACTTTTAATTGCGTGTCAAAGTAGCTTAAGTTTCAAAATATGAAGAACTAAATAAATTTTGTTGATAAAATTAAATGCTGATTTTTTAAATTTTCCTCTATTCTTACGTATATAAGAAATGTCATCTTTAGAAAAAAGCCATTTTATTTAAAAATAACTAGAACAGTTCCGCACAGATGTAATTTACATTAAAAGTGTTAATAAAAACTTAATATTTTACAAATTGACTGTTATTTGCAAAAATTTTACAAAAGATCGCACTTATTTACAATCACTAGTCGACGAACACCGCGATGCGAAATTCTTAAACAGTAAAACTAGTAATATAAAAAATTAATGTGTTAAATATACTATAAAGCTTAATTATTTTCTTTTTTACAATTTTTCGCTAAACCTAAGTGGTTTTTCTTTTAATATTTACACATTTTTTTTGTAAACTTAAAGTTGATTTTTGAGTAACTGTTTTATAAATTAAAACAAACATCTTTCTTAACGATCTTAACGAAAAATTGTCATAAGATTATTACGTAATAATTACATTTGTTCATACTCTTAAATCAATTGATGTCGCTGGTTTTAAACAATTTTTTTTATCAGATGTCAGAAACCTGCAAGAATAAATTGTAAATTATAAATATAAATCACGAATATTTGTATACATTACATCGAGATTAATTGAAACTTTTTTTAAAGCTATCAGATATTATAAATTATTTATAATTATACTTTACCGAGTACAGTGGATAATCATTCTCTTCAGTAACAACAACGTTATCGAGAGTTTCATCAAAATAGTAGCAAGATTGCTGGCTTCCAGATTTTGAATCTGTTGCTTGGCTCTTTGCCTTGTCTTGAGTCCGAGCTCGTTGCCTTTTTGGCACCCTCACATCTACGAAAAAAGATACGACAAAATTTAGCCACTATTAAGCAGTTGTAAATTTACACAAAAAAAGGCATTTGAATGCTAATGGCGTGGAAGAAAACTTATTTACGTTTCCACTCGGACAGCTCGGCCTCTTCATCGTCGTATTTCTCCTTGTCGCTCTCCACTTCCTCACCTCCCTCCTCTTCTTCGTCTCCTTCCTCGTCGACTTCTTCGTCGTCAGTGTACGGCGGAGTCGGCAACTTACCGTACTTTTGGTCTAGTTTCTCCACGAGCTCAGTGTCATCGATATCTTCTATATCATCTACTTCCTCCTCCTCTTCCTCATTTTCTTCCTCCTCATCTTCCAGTTCCTCCTCTTCCTCCTCTTCTTCATCCCCGTAATCCTCGCCTTCTATTTCTTCATCTTCAAGCTCTTCCTCGTTCTCGTAATCTTCCTCCTCATATTCCGAGTATTCCTCGTCGTCCAGCAGTTCTTCTTCGTCATCTTCTTCTGGCTTCTTAACTTTTGATTCTGAAGCACAGGAAAATAAAAAAAAATTTTTTTCTCTTTTATTCTTTGAAGGTAAAAGTAAAAATTGTAGAAAATCGATGAGCTACCTTTTGGCTGACCTCGAAGCACCTGTTCAAGATCGGCTGTTTTTCTAGCAAAAATCTCCTCAATACCAGTTCTTTTTTTTTCGTTGGAACCAACTTTTTTGTAAGTAGATTGCAATTCTTCGAACTGCTCTTTACTCAATTGCTCTTCGCCGTCCGTTTCTTTGGCAAAGGAAGGCGGTATCAGGGTGTGACGTCGAGTTAAATCTGGTATCTCATTGCCGTCATTTAGAATGTCCAATGCATTCAGATCAGCTTTAATATACATATAGATTTTCAATTTTATTATTGTTATTTTAATAATGAAAGATTAAGGTTTTCCAATTTAAATTTTAAATTTGATAAGTAGTAGACTGTCGTTTTAGTCAGACATGAGCTTACAGTACCGTATTGCGATTCAAGAAATGATTTAACCTTTTATCAAATTTAAAATTTTCAACTATTTTCATTGGAAAAAAAATCGTTATCTTTTATAATGTTATATAATATTTGGTTACCGTTGTGTCGTCTTCTTACAAGCACAAAGTGAGCCGTAATGAGTAGCGCAACACCGACTCCGAATTTCATTACCACTGGAAACGTCATCATACTTCAATAACTTCATATCGCGATTATTATAATATATTTTTTTGTACCAATTCAAAGGTTTAGAATTAGTAAAGACACATTTAAGATTTTTGTACGAAAACTTACGGCTGGTCGATTCTTCTTCCAATTCTTCTTCCACTTGCTCTTCTTCTTCTTCATTTACTTCTTCATTAATTTCCTCTGGTTCTTCGCCATCGATCTAATAAACATATTTTGAATTAAGAATCTTTAATTTCTCTTTAAAAATGTTTTGAAATAAACATACAAAGAATGATATAAGGCGATAGAAATATTATAATGCAAGGCAAAAAGAAGTACTATTAAATGATAATAAAGTTAAAAGATTTAAATTTTATAAGAATTGCGAAATTGAAAAATCAGATTAACTATCACAATTTTATTTGAAATTAGATAATTGAAAAGAGTACGTAGATTTATTAATGCAATAAATAAGTAAAAATATGTTTATTTTTGAAATTTACTATTGTTTCTTCGATTAACGTTTCATCAACTTGAAGTAAATGAAGAGAAGTTTTGCAAATTTCTAATATTTTAAGAATAATAGTGATTCAAGGGTTAGATTATTTCGAAAAATAAGTTGCGTTTAAAAAATCAATAAAATAACAATGGATTCTTTATTTAATAAAAATATTTAAATTATTGTATAATAGTTTTGTTGATATTTTGTCAATGCTATTGAATTTTTTTTCGTGTAATTCGTGTGATAAGTTACACCTGGTATATCGTTTACACTGTAATGTTCACTTTTTAATAAAATAAAAATAATAATTTTTTAATGAAGAAAAGTAACTATAGCTTAAGTTTTTTGCCTCTATAAGGTTTACAGCGTTTCTACCTATATACATATTACATTTTCTTTATTCGTCTCGCATTTGACTAGAAACGTGTCGTAAATCTTTGGCGCTTTGAAAAAAATTGAGAAATCTGAAAAATGTTAACGATAAAATTCTAAACTATTAAAACTACATAATTATTCCTAATTATAACTTAGACTTTATGTAAATCACATATGAAATGAACTATGAACAAAAATAAAGTTGCATTTTCTTTCTTTCTTTTTTTTTTTAAAAAAAAGAGTACTAATAAAGATAATTAAAAATACTTTTTTCAGAGAGAAAGAGATAGTGCGCGTGAAAGAGTAGAAAGAGAGAGAAGAAAAAAAATTTGCTCTCGGTGTTAAGTGAGATTATTTCTTATCGCGTACTTCTTCTAATGGTTCAGCACTGTTATCGTCAATATCATTGAGCCCGGAAATCGCATCGTTAAAGTCGATCTCGTCGTCGGAATCGGCGGGCTTGACTCCTTCGATGCTGAAGTCGAGCTCGGCGTCGAGGGTTTCGCTGGGTTCCTCGGCGTCCTGCTCCTCGTTCTCGTCTTCAAGCTCTTCCAGCGCGTCCAGATCGTCGTCGATATCGAAGTTTTCCTCGTTGAAACCTTCGTCTTCATTGTCCGACGATACTGATAAAAATTACAAAATTCAAAAGTTACTGACAGATGGAGAGGAGGTGTCTAATTGAAGGGCCCTAGACTACCGTTTCATTGTAAAACTGTCGCGTAAGTTTGATCGTGTAATAATTTTTCGTTTTATCAAAGAATGCAGCCAAGTTAATTTTCGTCAAGTAATATATTTACAAAATGAATTTGCATGTTATCTCTCAAAAGAAAATGCCATACTCGATTTTGAATAAAAATTTCCGATAAGTTAAGTGTGATTTCATTGAGTCAAAAGTGATTAAGGTGTTTGTTTATGAGGCACCTTTTTCCCTCGAGTTATAGTCGTTCCGTCGCTCCGTAGAGTCACGATCACCGTCGTCGTCGTCGTCGTCTATGCCCTGGGGTTCGTAACCCTCGTCCGCCGCCTCCTCGGACTCGGTTTTGTCCTCGAGGGCTTTCCTGTCCTCCTCCTCGTCAGCCTGTACGTCCTCCTGCGAGCACTCAGCCTCGTCCTCGGCGTCGGCCTCTACGCTGCCTCCGTCGTCCTCAGCTTCTTCTTCTCCCTCCTCGCCTCTAGCCTCCTCCTCATCATCTTCCTTTCCGTGCTCTTCATCCTCATCATCCTCTTCCTCATGATCTCCCTCCTCATCGTCTTCTCCCTCATGATCTCCTTCCTCCTCTTCCTCCTCGTGATCTCCTTCGTGAGAGTCACCCTCCTCGTCTTCTCCCTCATGGGACTCGTCCTCGCCCCCTCCTCCGTGATGGGCTTCCGCTTCAGTCTCCGCGTGCTCGCCGTGCGACGACGGCGACTCGTCTACCCAACCTTCGAAAATCTTGGCCCACTGCGATGTCGTCGCTGGAGCTTCCACTGGAACGGCAAAATTCAATAAATCGCTCAAATTAGCCACCGGAGAATTAAATAAAAATAAATAAAAAAATTAATTAATCGTTGGCATGTAATTAGTATACCGTCAGTGGTGCCTCGGTGTTCAAGGATGATGAGTCCCACGACGCCCACGAGGGCGGTGAGCAGCGCGAAAAAGATGATCCGCGCGCACCAATGACCACCTGTGCCGTCCTCCTTCTGTACGTGTATCGTCTCCATTTGGTCCATCGAGCCGCTGCGCCCCGACGGTCCCGTTGCCGCCGATCCACCATCGTCCTCCTCTGAAATTGTCAGCTCGCAAAAGTTACTTTCCCAGAAGCAGTACCCCCACTTCGTTGTGCATTTTTTTTTCCCCTCGATTATTATGCTCTATGCACCCTGTTTGAGCGCGCGCCTCCGGTGCCTCGAGTCTCTCGCGTGCCAGAAAGCAGTTTCGTCTATTTTTACGGATGCAGAAAGACGCGAAATTGCGCCTCTTCTTCGCGCGCGCGTCGGGAAAACCGCCTCCGCTTCGTGGCTGAAGCGCGGCGCCCTTTCACCCCCCGCATTCTTTTTTTTTTGCCTCTCAACGCGAAAAAATATATCGAAGCGCCGGATAGCCCTGGCATCCGTACACCCGCGATAATTTTTTCGAATATTTCGTCGTTGTTTGCGTTGTTGTTGTTTTTTATTACGCTGAAAAATAAGGGGAAAACCGGAGGCGAACGCGTAAAATTCTATTCTCGGAAATTTATTATGCAACATTTCTATAAAAATAGGTACACTTGAACTACGCTATTTAACTCATCGCGACAGTCGAGCTTGCTTTGAGCTGCTTCAGCGGAATCGGCGACCGTGGCTTTTCTTTATCCTTCTGTTTTTTTTTTTTTTTTTTTTTTTTTTTTTTTATTTCGACCCAACGGTTTATTTATTTATTCTCTCGCGGGGGCACGCTTTGATTAAGCGCCGCCGGAGGTTCGCCCTTTGAATTCTCCGCGTAAATAACAACACGAGACTCATCCCCGAGAAAACAAAAGCTTGATCGAATCGCAGCGTCGAGCACAAGCTCGATCGCATCCGATCGAATATAACAGCGCGCTTTCCGCAGGTATAATGCGTACACCTGTCACCGGGAGATCGGTCCCGGTAGCTTCGCAAAGCTCACATCCAATCGAGTAGCCGCCAGAAGGACGGGGAGGGAAAAAAAGAGAGAGGCGAGGAGAACGAGAGGCGACGAGATGAAGAGAGAGAAGGAGAGAGCCGGGCGCACGGGGAGAGCGGTCTAAAAATACGGCGTTCCCTCGGATCGGCGACGGCGCTCGAGTACACGGGGCCTTGGCCGAGCCTCACCTCGCCTGCGCCTCTTCTCCTTGCGCTTTCTCGGTTGCACGTCGCCGGACATGTCGCCGGGCCCGCCGAGCTGCTCCAGCGGTGATGCGGTGGGCTGGTCGCGCCTGGACGATGGGAGCCCCTTGTGCGCCTCGCTCGCGAGATTCAGGAGCTGGTATGCGGCTGTTTTGGTCTCGTCTGCCTCGCGGTGCCTGGGCTGGCTCGTCGCGATCCGAGATCCGCGGCCGAACTACTGCCCGGCAGAAGAAGCTCGGGATCCGAATCAGCGCGCGCTCGAGCTTCAGCGCCATTCTTCGGCTGACGCGCCAATTATCTTGCGAGCTTTTATTAAGATTTGTAAAGTTTTTTTCGCAGTGATTTATATTACGGCTGCTTACGGATTATCAGAGAAGTGCCCGCGTAATATAATTTACTTACACTACCTGAAAAAAGTAGTTAAAGTTAAAGACTCATGTTCTGCAAACAAATTATTATATTTTATTGTAAAATTTTCTGTATTGTATTATATGATTTTCTGTATTGTATTATATGAAAGTTTTTACTAGACGTTTCTCTCAAATGCACTGTTGATGGACTTGGGAAGAGATCTTTGTTGTGAGTTTTATGAGGTTTTTTTCTTTTTTGGAAATTATGATATAATTGTTAGTTGAAAATGAAAATTATGTCACTATTTAGGGATGATTTGTTTTGAATATGAAAAAGGTGTGATGATTAATTAAAATAAGCTTGTGGTATAATCTGTTACTACTTAAACTTGATGCACGGTCCTGCGGCGTCAGGCAGCTGTTACTACTTAAACGGAATAAATAACACAAAAAAAATCTTATAGGTGTAATCTTTTATACTTTTTTTACTTTTTCTAATTTTAATTTATAAAGAATACGTTTTGTAACAATGAAAAGGTAATTTAATTATTATTATTTATTTACTGCGTGTTTTGTTCAAATATAATGTTTATTATTCATTTGCGCTCAGATATGTTTTGTTCGCATTTCTATATACTAACCCTAGATAAAAAAATTTAAAAAAAAATTGTTTGTCTTTGTCAATCACCGCGATGGATAAAAAGAAATAAATGTCATAAATCTTTGTGACATATGTTTTTCGTATTAATCACGTTTTTCGTACAATGTATATATATACACATATGTAATACCTATATTTTTCGTTTTGAGTTATTTATATCCTAGACATATTCTTTTAAAATAAATTTAAAATTTACAGCTTCATTAATTGTCTTAGATATTTTCAAACGTATGATTCACTGAAAAAAAAATAAAAGAAAATGTTTGCAACATATCGTTAATAATGTAATTAACAAATTTTAGCTGGAATTGAAGTTTCTATCAATTCAAAATTTTTATTTATAATACATGTGCGTTGATTTTTATAATTTTCTTATTTACATTATTATTTATTATAAACAAAATTCGTAAAAAATTTAAATTACAAATTAAAGAACGGATCTGTATAAGTACTAGAAATTACCGTCAAATTACCGAAAAAGCGTTACGTAATAGAACGTCAGTAATTATGAACAGTTTGCAGCGCGTCCTAACCTGAAAAAGATGTTTGGTGTAAGTGTAATGTTTATTTTGAATAAAGAAGAAAATACAAAAAAAAAGTAATTTCATAAGTGAATCAACAACAAATTAATTCTTGCAATGAAGCTATTAATTTGATGATAGAAGTTGCTATTATTAATCATATAAAGAAAATAGCACAAACTACTTATTATTCAATTCAAAAGGATTAATAAAATATTATAAATTGAGTTAGTAAAAAATGTTCTCACCAAAAAAGAAAAGAGATGATTTTCCTAAATTTCAAAATAGATCAACTTTTAAAGTTAACAAGTCCATAATAAGTGATTCGGATGATGACGATGAAGATAATAGCAGTGCAACAGTTTCATTGTCTTCCGATATTCCAAGATCAAAAAATAATGAAACAAAAGAAATTACTCAAATTTCTTCACCATACAAGAAGTGGGAGGGGCCAGATATAAAATTAAATTTAAAACCTTTAGGTTTTGATGCAAACTTAGATAAATGGATTGAGTCAACTAAAAGTAACCCAATAATTGCTTCTAGTTCTATATCGGTAAGTTATAATCATTACATTTTTATTAGAAATATGTACTCTTATTCTTCTTAAATAATGATTTCAATCTTTTTGTAGAATTCACATGATAAGCTTGAATCAGGAAAGTCTATGTTAAAGGATATACAAATTGAAATATTGGAAAAATTTTATACAGCTATGAATAATATTCCAATTGCTGTATTATCAAAATTTCCTCAATTTAATGAAGAATCCTTCCAAAAGTTAAAAACTTTGAATCAAAGAATCAAAGCAAAGTTGCGACAAACTGAAAGGAGATTGCTTGCACTTAACGATGAAAAAGAAACAAATTTATCTAATTATCATTTAGATAGTCCTTCCAAGGTTCCTATAACAGACACATCTTATAGTAGTACAAGTAACTATACTAATGAAAAAAGTCAAAGTTCTAAGATTCATATCAATGAAGATATTGCTAAGAGAGATTATTTAAAAATTTCTCAAGAAAAATCTGCAATTAATGAGAAATTACAAGACAAATCATTATTATCCAATGATCATCCACAAAAACATGAAATTACCAGTTTTATTGAATCCACAACCTCAACTCCCAGTAAGAAAAAAAGTCAGTTTCAATTAAAAGTACCTGTTAAAGCAACCTTATCTCCAGAAGTATCCAAAAAGTTAGAACAAATGATGGAAAAAAACAATCGAGAAAAAATGTCTCCTAATGAATCACAAACAAAAATGTCTCTTAATTCTAGTAGCACTGGTAGTATTGATACTGAAAGCAACTCTTGTAATAGTGCTGATTATTCAAAATCTGCCACAACTGTTGAAATAGCAAGTGCTAATATGTGCTCAAGCTCTAAAAATAATCTAGCCAATAGCTCTCTAAATAAGAATATAACATATAACAAAGATGAAAATTCATGGAAAAAAAAGTTTGATACAAGTTTTGGTAAGTTAGATATTTTTATTAAAAAAATTAATACTTCTTAAATAATTTAAATAAAAATATTTTTGATTTTAGATGATGATGAAATCATGCTAAATGATTATAGTGATAACCATATAAAAAACTCTTTCACGTTTGATACAAGTTTTGGTAAGTTTGATATTTTTATTAAAAAGATTAATACTTCTTAAATAATTTAAATAAAAATATTTTTGATTTTAGATGATGATGAAATCATGCTAAATGATTATAG
>JAWWEN010000043.1:54767-66196 GCA_035582955.1 Sycophila texana
TGATAACCATATAAGAAACTCTCTCAGTTCTAGTACTTCACTGAATTGTAATCAAAATAACACTGTAAATAAAATGTCAAATATAGCAAATAACGAAAAAAAAGTAGAAAGAAAATCGAATTTAAATACAAGTGGAAAGATTTCAAGTGAAGGAGATAGCAGAGATTTCGATGGAATTAAATATCCTCATTCTAAAGAGATGATGAGTGTAAGATATATAGCATATAAATATTGCAAATCTTTTCTCATGTTTAAAAAAAAAAATAATTAATTTTTATATCCATTTTAGCTATTTAGACAAAAATTTGGTTTATACAATTTTAGACCCAATCAATTACAAGCAATAAATGCAGCTGTACTGGGACATGATTGTTTCATTTTAATGCCAACTGGAGGAGGAAAATCGTTATGTTATCAATTACCAGCTCTGCTAACTCGTGGAATAACCATAGTAATTTCTCCATTAAAAAGTCTTATTTTAGACCAGACCCAGAAACTTATATCTCTAGATGTAAGGATTTTTACTTATTGAATCAATTTTTAAATACATTAATACTCATTTTTATTGTATATTTAGATTCCAGCTGCTCATATGTCAGGTGACATAACTGATGCTCAATCAGATGCAATATACAGAGAAATGTCGAAGAAAGAACCAATCTTGAAACTTTTATATGTTACACCAGAGAAACTTTCTGCTTCACAAAAATTATGTAATGCTTTAACAGCACTGTATGAAAGAGGTCAACTTGCAAGATTTGTTATTGATGAAGTTCACTGTGTTAGTCAATGGGGACATGATTTTAGACCAGATTATAAAAAATTAAATATACTTAGAAAGAAGTATCCAAAAGTTCCAGCAATGGCATTGACTGCTACAGCAACACCTAGAGTTAGAACAGACATTCTCTTTCAACTGGGTATGACCTCCCCTAAATGGTTCGTGTTACTTAAGTGTTATTTTGCCTTTACTGGTGAGTTAGACATGAATATTATTTACATAAATATTAATTTGATAATAATTTTAGGTTTATGTCAAGTTTCAATCGACCTAATCTTCGTTATAGTGTTGTAAAAAAAAAAGGAAAAAATTCTTCTGATGAAGTAATTGGAATGATCAAAGCTAAATTTAAAAATGATTGTGGAATTGTATATTGCATATCCCGCATTGATTGTGACAATTATGCTGAACAAATGAAAGTGAATGGAATCAAAGCAATGAGTTATCATGCAGGACTGAGTGATAAACAAAGAAGTGAAATACAGGGTCGCTGGATATCTGAACAGGTAGATACAAAGTGTTAAGGAATGTCTTTACAAATTTTTATAAAACAATGATTTTCCAGGTTAATGTCATATGTGCTACAATTGCATTTGGGATGGGAATAGATAAACCAAATGTTCGTTTTGTTATTCACGCAGCACTTCCAAAATCTATTGAAGGATATTATCAAGAAAGTGGAAGAGCTGGAAGAGATTCGGAAAATGCAGAATGTATATTATTTTATAATTATGGTGATATGTACAGACACAGAAGAATGATAGAAATGGATGTAGCTTCTAATCAAGATGCTAAAAAAACTCACATGGATAATCTTTTTAAAATGGTGGCTTACTGTGAGAATGCAACCGACTGTCGTCGAGCCGTGCAACTGAATTATTTTGGTGAATTATTTGATCGACAAACTTGTATGTCCAATAGGCCAACATCTTGTGATAATTGTCGAAATCAGGTAAAGTATTTCATAAGAAAAAATTATGTATCCCTTTCTTGATTATTGTTATAATTTTATACGCCCTAATTAATTTTTAAACTTTTTACAGAACCAATTTAGTGTATTAGATGCTACAGAATATGCTAAAGCATTGGTGACACTTATTCGTGATTTTACAAAAAATGGCTCTAGGATTACAGTTTTACAAATTGTTGAGGTTTTTAAGGGTAGCGATTTAAAAAAAATTCGCGATTCAGGTATTCATTAAGATTAATAATTTACATTTTTTTATATACCTTTGCACTATGTTAATTATTTAATATAACAAAATAATATATATTATTTCCTGTTCACTAGGTCATCATACACATCCATTTTATGGCAAAGGAAAGTCTTGGACAAAACATGATATAGAAAGATTACTACACAAATTAGTTATTGAAGATTATTTATCAGAAAGTATGTACATACATAAAGAAATTGCTTGTGCCTACCTGGGTCTTGGACCTAAAGCTAGAGATTTAATGACTACTAATTCTATAAAGGTATTGACTATTGACTGTTATTGACTATTACTGATATATTTTGTTAAATTAATTGAAAGATAAACGACAATCATTGAAATTGCAGATTCAATTACAAACAAGAAAAACTGTTGAAAAACCAACTGCTTCAGCTATTGTTACCAATGTTACAGTTCCTGATGATAATGTATTAAAAGACTTAGAACAACGTTGTTACACTGAATTAGCTCAGGTGGTAAATGGAATAGCTGGTGCTTTAGACGTTTCTGCCAGCTCTGTAATGAATATGGTAGCCATTCGCATCATGAGTCAACAATTGCCTGAAAACGAAGAAGGAATGTTAAAGATACCTCACGTCACAAAAGCAAATTATGATAAATACGGTCAAGTATTGCTTGATATTATTAAAAAATTTGCTGCAGAGAAAAAGGGTTGGTAAAAAATATTAAATAAACAATTATAAATTAACGAAAATTGACATATTATTTCTATTTCTTTCGTAGAAGTTATGAAAAAATTTGAAGCTACTAAAGCTATTGCAGTTGCATCTGTAACTGCTGATTATAATTCAAGTTTAGAAGATGATGATTGGGCGGAATCTAGTTCAGTTGTTTCTGGAGTAAAAAGAAAAAGAGGCAGAGGAAGAGCTCGTGGTTCAGCCAAAAAATTTAGAAGATCTGGAAGTCGCAAAACTACCTCCAGGTTAGTGACTGAAGAGAAAAATTTTATTATTATTTTAAAAAATGTAATATTTATTTAAGCAAGTAGATTATTAATGGTTGTATTTTATGTAGTCGAGGATCATCCAAAAGTACTAGAGGAAAAAGTAAATCCAAAAGGGGTAGAGGTTCATCTAGTAGTAGCAAAGGACCTGGCCTTGTTGAATTCTCTCAAAATAAACAGTACCTTAATCATCCGAATCGATACGTTTCATTAGTCTAGAAATGTTTTTCTGATATTGTAAGTTATAGTGTTGTATTACTAAAAGATCTTTAAATACCGACACATTCAGTACAAAATTTATATGGTAAAGTACAAACAAATTTAAAGTGACTATTAGTTATTAATTTATAAATATTTTCGTTTTGTTGATTTTTTTCAATAGATTAATCAAATAAATGAATGTTCATAACTGAGGAATTAACTTTGAATAATTAAGCAAGTTAAGACTCATATTTGAGAAAACAATTAATTCTCATTGTATGTAATCTTGTAAATAATGTACATTGCAAGCTGTTTTGTATTTATAAATTTTCATAACTTTTTATAATAAAACGTAGTTTATACAAAAAAAAAGTTTTGTATATTTTTCAAACAACTATCTTATTAAGGAATATTTTGAGTCAAAAATAATTAAAAAGAAAATTATGATTCTTGTTGTGATAAAAACTTTTCATTTTTAATTTAGACTCTGTGACGTTAAAACAAAGATTAGCAAACAATATGTTTTTCATTTCAATAATGATTTTGGGAAACTAATCAAATATTGTTTCAATGCACATGCAATTGTATAAGTTTTAATTTTAATTTTAACTTTAAAAGCACCAATCAAATTCGATATACAAAATTGTAATTATAAAGATTTTAAATCAGTAAAATAATTTAATATTGTCACATACATGAAATTAATGTTTGTAAATGTAAAATCTAAGTGTTTATTTGAAGCAGTTAGTTTAAATTATTATTAATTTTAAATGAAAGAGAGAAAGAGATGATGTAAATATTAAAATTTTAGTTATTTATTAAGGCTGTAATTACATTTAGTAAATTAAAAGTTAGGCATCTACATCTTCTGATTATGTAGTTGCATTCAATTCAGTAGTAATTTGAATATGTACATACACAGATAATATTATAAAAATGAATAATGTATTAAGAATTTAACTTCCAAATTAAATGAAGTCGGGTAACAAAGTCAGTAAGTTATTTAAAGTATTATTTTTTTTTTCATAAAAAAATTAAAATTTTCTAATGAAAAATGTTAAAATTATTCATGAAAAATTCAGTGGTGAAAATCAATAACAATATTCTATGATAAAATATTTTAGAATGTTTTTCATTTTTGTATTAAAAAGAATTATACAAGTTTATACAAACAAACAAAATTTGGCTATGAAGATGTGACAGATTGAAAAATTGCAATCCATCTAATTTAAACTTTCCCTATTAAAGTTGTGAACACTTGTAACAAGTTTATGTCTAACGCTTCACAGCATTACTTTTATGTTTCACTTTAATTCACTTGTCTCCTTCTCCTGATTTTTTCTCAGGTAGTATTTGTAGGATCCATTCTTTGAAATGATTTAATTCAGTATGAATTATTTCATGATCAGTTGAATTTAACGGAACAAAGTTTCCTTGTACACCTAATCTTTTTAAAGTATCAAAAGTCTTTTTTCCCCACTGTACTGGAACAATAGTGTCAGAATTCCCATGAAATTGTAAAAGTTCTGGCAGATTATCTATGCGTTCTGTTTCTAGAAACTAAATTTAAAACATTTTGGATTGACACTTTTGAATACTTATAAAAAATAAATTTACTAATAATACTATTACCTTATAAACTGATGATTCGTTATTTAAAAATGCTGACATGGCAACACATCCAGCGAAATTCCTTTTAAATCTATAAGCAAGATGTAGGGCCAAACAAGCACCCATAGAAAAACCTCCCACAACTATCCTATTAATTGGTATTCCTTGAGATACTTCTCTATGAATTAGTTCCATTGCTTTACTGCATATTAAGTCGATAGAATGTTTGAGTTCTGGCACATCTATTGAGATTGCTCTTCTATCGAACCACACATTGCTTGGCTAAAATGTAAGAAATGATTAGTTTAAAATATTGCATACATTTTACTGAAATAGTTCATCATTTAAGCCATCCAGAAAATCATAAAATCATTAACAACTTTCAGTCTAGCTGTGAGCAGTCACAGTGTTAGTGAAAAAGAAAGACAAAAACTTTACCAGCCTTCCATTTGGATTGTAAGGTTGAATTGGTGCAGTTGGATAAACGATTTTAATGTGAGGGAAACGCAGCTCGTGCCTGTTAAGGATATCCAGCCATTCCTTAAAATCCTCACCACAACCACCTTTACTTTTCGTTAAGAAGTAGAAGAAGTCGAGAAAAACAAAAAGAAAAAACAAGGAGTTACAAGGTGTAGAAGAGATCTTGTTTTAGGCTTTCGAGATAGAAAAACAATAAACATAGTGGCAAAAAGAAATTATAATAGTTAAGCAGCAAAAACCTGCTCTCACCTGATCCATGGAAAAGGAAGAGGGTCGCGGTGTGCTCCAGCTTCGACCGCGCCTCGACGATGTTGGAGCGCGGGATGTGAATCAGTGAAGGGAGCATCTTCCCTGGCTTTTCCTCTCGTAGCGACCCGTCGCTCAAGGAAAATCGACTGAGAATCGTGTCGGCGAGCGCATACCCCTGTCGACGGTGAAAATAGGCCCGTACGCGATTGCGACAGCAGCCGAACGATCGCGCTGACCCCGCGACGACGGACATCGACTGGATTTTATTGGACGCCACGCGGACCGGAACATCGATCTAATGAGCTAATTGAAATTGACTTGTTGATTGGCATAGGACCGGCCAATCGACCGCCGCCTCCTGCGCTACGTATTCCCGCGCACAAATTCAAATGCGGGCGGTCTGCCAAGTTCCTTTTTTGGAGTAGTGTCAATTAGATTTCGCGCCTCCTTTACTTTTGCTGCGTGAGTTGTATTACTTCAGATTGCATAATCGAATCCGATTCAATCTCGTTTCGTCTCGTCATTGAGATGCAACATTTGCTTAGATTAAATATGCAATTTTGCTATTAAATATTTTACAATTTTTATTTGTTTTTCAATCAGATTATTTAAATTATTTGTACCTTGATTAATTATGAATTAGATTAGTTCAATTATGTTATTTCGCGTATTCTTTTTTAAATTAGCTTTGAAGATATGATTTTTGTTTTAATACAAAGTAATTATATGTTGCTACTATAACTACAAGAGAGATTTAAAATATAGTTATTGTTTAAAAACTATTAATTCCGCTCTTATTATGCAACAATTAAAAATATAAATTATTGCACTAAGCTGTCAAACTGTATTTTTAAACTTTAATTTTGATAAAATAAGTACTTTTTATCTTACATTGAAAAACATTGGAAATAAAAAAGTGCAACAATAGGTGCAACGAAAAATTGCAATTAACAAATAAGACTGATAAAAGCGCTCCCTTGTGTGGAAAAAGGTAAGTCAAAAAGTGCATTTCCCTGACATCTAACGTTCGAAGAAATAATTATGATAAATCGCGTTGAATCTCCTGATAAAAAGATAGGTGTAGGACGTGTAGGTATAAATCTTATCATTTTAGGTAAAACTATACAATATTTCTACATTCGCAAATAAATCAAACTTTTTACATTTCAAAAGGCTCTGAATCAACAACGTTTAAATAACCCACACTAAGCAGAAGATTTTAATAAAAACTAATTAATAAAATAGCATTTGTGTAGATATGAATAGTGTACACAAGAAGAATGAACAAGCTGAAAGTTTGTTGAAAAAAAAGTGCAGCCTGCGCGCGCATCGCTCTATCATTTGAAACTATTGGCGCGTCGCTGAATTCGTCCGTTTTCACCTCGGAGACATATATCCCACTAAAGGCATGCTAACAACCCAACAGGCATGCCCTGCGCTTACGAACCACCACAAGGAAGGCTCTCACGCACACGACCGCACGCATGCCTGCGTACACCTGCGCACGGGACAGGAGCGGAGCGCAGCGAGTGCCGCGAGGACGTGGACGAAGTGATGCGAGAGCGTCGTCGCCGGTCAGCCGCGCCTATTGCAACCTCCTCGGGCGATCGGGAGCGACGGAGCTGCCAGCCAACGACGCGAAACTATGCAGAGAAGTGGTGAGTCCCTTGCTGGCGAGCCGGCTTAAACGCGTTCGCGCCCGGAATTTTCGTATCCTAAACGTCGCGCCGGCGGCACTCGGTTCCCGCGAGAGAGCCGCGTAAAGTGCAGTATATACCTACCTATGCGCGCGCTCCGTCCGCGTCAATAACACGCGCGCGCGGCGCCAAGGTGCCCGGCCGGTCGATACGCCGCGGCCACCTAACCTCTACCCGTTTCCCGCATATCCGTGAAAAAGCCTCGCGTTCAGCTGCGAGTCCAACCGCGAAGCTGGCATGCTATTGATGTAAATGCACAGGAATGGAGACGCTCGAGATCAACGCTGAGCTCCGGCAGCCCGACAAACCCGGTAAATTGCGCGCGTGAGCTCTCCCTAATATTTTTTTTTTCTAATCCCTGTCGCACGAATTCTTTTAGCGCTCCAAAATCACGTAATAGTTCTAGTTGCGTAGTTAGGTTTCACCTATGGCTATTGTTTGACTCGTTGAATTTGTGATTTATAAGCGTAGCGGAACTGATAACATGATAATGGATTTGAGAACGTAAATAAACAAGGCTTAATAATTGAGTTGCTCCAATTTTGAGTGTATGCTCCGATTGATTAGTTATTTATTCTGCTACGGTGTAAAAAAAATAAATTGTTGATGTAGATATTGATAAGTCCATTTTCATCCAATTAATTGAATTGTTTTTTTATTTATTTTTTTATTCAATTATTCGTAGTTTAATTAGTGGTTTATAACCATCATTGTAAATATTGAATGCAGAATAGATAGTTTCACTTAAACATCGTAAAATTTGAAGTTGAATGAATGTTATTGTTTACAAATTACAATGGAGGAAAAATTGTAAAAAGTTTTTTACAACTATTCCTAGCACTTGATTCCTCTAAAGACGTTCAATTTGATTTATTTTAAATACGACTTGAAAACATTTAAAATGCGGTATTGATTATTGCTGAATGAGTATGACATTATTTGAGTATTGCATTATGCTTTGTTCCATTAGCCATGTATGTCGTCATCAATTAAAACATTATCACAGAAAATTAAGTATTTAAAAATTCATTTCAAAATACAGCAATGCATCCAAAACGTCTATGTGTACCAAGGACATAAACTCAAATAAAATGTTAATACTTATAGTTTTTCTTACCATGATTCACTTCAAATAAACATTTATTTTTGTAAGAGGCTTTTTCACGTAATTTGCCCTTCTTTACAATGCGTCACATATTCCGTTTAAAAAAAGATGATTGTTCTTAGTCGATGACGGATGGCGTCAATTGGGACTTATATATAGCATTACAGCCACTTCGGACCCTTGGGGCTTTTTACTGTGCTTTTTAATTCCCTCTTGACCTTCTTTTACGGTCCTTTAAAGTCTTCCTTTTTGTAATGTAAGATCTTCGTACTCCATCGGCTTTACATGCAAAAATTTAACTTTCACTTTTACGCAAGGGCAAAGATGATAAAACATATTGATAATTAAAATTTTTCATTTAAAAATGATTGCAGAAAATTTAAAGGGTCGTATAATATATATCTCATATGTTTCTTCTCGTATAAAACGATACTGACATTAAGGTAATAGTCTGAACAGAAGGTAAAAGCATTAAATTAAATACAAATATCAGAATAACTATTCAAAAGAGCAATAAACAGTAGTTTACGTCAATATTTGCATGCAAATAATCATATTATGTTTATTTACGGACTTTCAAGTTCCTCCATTACGAAAACGCTGTTATTTATCTTTTCTCACTTACTTCATAACTGCGTCCAGACACTCAATGCAGCGTAGAGAGTATATATTTATAGTCTAACGTTCGACGTCGCACTTTACCGACGTTTATTTGATCTCCGTGACTCCCCGTAAAAATTTTAAAAATAATCCGTCCCAAGTCCTTCCGACGCGTGGCGCTCGGAAGTGCGGCCGCTTTATTTCTGGCGCTATTCACTCGTCGAGGACCAGAATTACTTAAATAGTTTAAGAGTCTTATCTCCTACTCAAACAGGCTACATCGGCTTAGCTCGCGACCCGAATGCCTTTTTTTTTACAGATCCCGGGAAAAGAGAGCCGTATCTCGAGTTTCATACATTACCCCCCGAGCTAAGAGTACAAATGCCTTTTATTCCAATTTTTTTTTCGCTTTTATTTGCAGTCGCGTATTTGCATAACGGTACGTTGGATATTGCAATTTGTGCGGGAGGCGCGCAAGCAATTTGTATGGTGTTCGGGTACGAATACGGGAGAGGATAGACTTTTCTTTTTGTTATTAATTTTATGTTACGAGTAGCGCTCTTGTCGTCAGATATTGTTTTTGTAATTGGTAAAATGTAATAACGTCAGTCTTTCTAAAAGCACACGTGCAAGCGCGAGTATATATAATTTAAAACCAAAAAAAAATTCATGCGCGTTATCATAGAATTCAATTATTGAAAGAAAAAGAAGATAAACAAAAACATAGTTACTTATAATATACTTTTGCTCTGAATTTAATTAAGAAACAATTCGATACAGTGTCAGCGTCAAAACGGGCAGTCATAATTCGGTATTACAGCGTTAAAATCTAATCGCCATTGTAAGCGCTGAAAATAGCCGACTATCGTTGAAGCGAGACTCGTAAAACGCGATCGAAAGCACGCGCAAAGGCACCGCGCGGCGAAGCGTTAGCTTTACGACTGACCGAATGGGTCATTAACGCCGCGGACTTTGAGATCCGTCTGTCGCGGCGGAGCTTGTAAAATTGCGCCGACCTGGACACCGTCACGGCGTCGTGGTGTCGAGAAAAAAGGATACAGAGAACGGCTTATTAACGCGGACTCGGGCCACGGGTGATGTGCACCTGCCGCGAGCGCGTCTCTTATGCGACCAGCGGCGTTTTAAATCCAGAAAGGAGGAACGCGATACGACACGGACGCGGGTCGCGCGCGAGCCTCTGAAGTGTTTAATTAGTAGGGCAAGAGGGTACGTTTTCACACTGGAAGCGCTTTTTTTGTGACGCCGAGCGTCGAGGGATCTTACCTACCTGCGGCTCTCGTCTCCCCCACTCGCTCCGGTAACCCTAGAGTTTTAACCTACACGGCTCGGTGAAATCGCTTTGCCATCTTGTGGGATGACGTTCTTTTATCTACGTATACGTATTTTTTAATACCCGGGCTGTTAGCTTGACTGCGAAGGTTTTTGAGAACAAATTTTGTCATCTTTCTTTTACTCGGTTTTAATACAATACTACACTGAGAAAAAAGTTTACTAATCACAATTAACCATTACTTGCTTTAATTAATATTTACTTGTTTCAACCAAAATTTATTTGTTTTAATCAAATATTAATTGAAACAGCTAAACATCGATTTCGATTTCTTACTTTTTTTTCAGTGTATAACATAAGGTTCTTTTTTAGAAATCATTTAGTTTTCTCACATCGGTGTAACGATTTTTCTTAGGAAAAAATTATCCGAGAAGTGTTTGAAATGATAAGAAAAACTTTAGATGATTTTCCGCAGGTTAAAACATTTTTATATACTTTTTTTAGTTACTAGAAAGTCAATCGCATACATTGAAAAAAGGTACGATTTTTCTATTAATGAGACGACCAACTTGATTACGTATCGAAAATTTATATAATTTCTGTTACTAATAAACGAGTAATTTTTCTAAAAAATAATAATTTTTCTAACCTATTGTTCTAAGTGTATTTACGTTATTTTAAAAATGATAAAAGTGAGAATTCACAAAGACATTTTCAAGTAATATCAGCGCAATTAAGTTTAATAACCCAAAAAAGCGTTCCCAAATTTATAAAAAAAAAAAATAATAAATAAAAATTTCCGACTTCGATCGATCCCAAGCTGATTCTCATAAAAATGTCAATGATCAAGCTCGTCCTACAAATATCCAAATCAGCCTCCGTCAAACCTCAATCAGCGGGCATTACATCGATTCAGCTTTCGCCGGCGAGCACACGTCGAACCGGACGGCTCTCATAAGGCACGAATAGTGCCTCATCGGCGAGATGAAAATCTCTCGGTCAATGAGATGATAAGGGGCCCGAGCGCGCTGGCAGCCGATCATCCGCCGACGATATATCCTTCCCGACCGGGTTCGACGACCGCTCGCGAAAACAATGCCAATTGAACGAAACCGATGCTGCCGAGACTTACGCACGCGTGCCGTCGTTCCGCGATGTATATGTGGGATTCTACGGAAATAGACAAACAACTGGGGTATTAAAAATAAAAAAAAAAAATTTGAAAGCACACCT
>JAWWEN010000043.1:74866-94961 GCA_035582955.1 Sycophila texana
TAATTTATCAAATGATTTTTCAAATAATTTACTACATAATTTCTCAGATAATTTACCAGGTAATTTATCAAATGATTTTTCAAATAATTTACTACATAATTTCTCAGATAATTTACCAGGTAATTTATCAAATGATTGCTCAGATGATTTATCAAATGATTTTTCAAATAATTTTCTACATAATTTCTCAGATAATTTACCAGGTAATTTATCAAATGATTGATCAGATGATTCATGAAATGACTAATCAGATAATTTATCAGATGATAAATCTTATCAAATTCCCTGAATTTTTTTATCATCAAAGATTAAATTCAAGCAACGTCATCACGAATAAAAAGAAATTCTTAAATTCCCCCCGCACCTCTTTCCCCAGTAAAAAAAAAAAAAAAAAAAGAAAAGACCAGCAAAAGTTATATGAAGTCCTGCAATAAAGGAGGAGCCAGAGAGGTGAATGTTTCTTCCGGATGCGGGCAGAAGTCCGCGGCGGAAAACAAAAGCCCCGGGTAGCGAAATAATAGAATAACAAGCGGGCTCGAGTCCGAGGCGCATACATACATAGGGCTGGCCAGGAGTGTAGGAGTAGGAGGCGTTGGGCAGAGGAGGGCTCGGGGGCGCGCTCAAAGTTTAAAGTTATCGCAATTTCACGGGGCGAGTCGCGGGGCCTCCAGGTATATTGCATTTAGTCGGCGGCCCTCGTCGGCCTCCGCGGCTATCTGCGCGGATAGTTCGGCCCGGCGCGGCATGCATCATCCTGGGAAATAGCTGGGATGCCCGTGAGGCAGCCTGCGGACGCCGGGCACAATGTCGAACGACACACGCGCTTACTCCACCCTCAACCCCCTCACCCCTTCTCTCTCTCTGGTTCTCTCTGTACGCGCGTCACAATTACGCAGCCGCGCGCCGACGCTCGTATATCTTTGTAATAAACTCCGCCGGGGGGTTGCGCGCGATCCGCTTCGGCCCCTTCGCCGGGGGAGGCGAGCGCGCGCCGACATTAATTACGGAACAATTGTCCCGAGAGCGAAAATCCCCGGCGCGGCGCGCGGAGAGAGCGCCGATGCCGCCGTGGGCTCATTATGCGGTCGAAGATAACGACGCGCGCCGCGAGCGAGCAGCGACGCACGGGCGGCCCCGCTGCGGATGTATTGCAGCTTGAACTTATATTTATTATTATTCTTTTTTTTATTTATTTATTTTATTTTTTTTTGTTTGTTTGGGGTATTCTTGGTTGGATTGGGAGGCGACGACTAATCGGGGAAGGTTTTCTTGGTATAGGGAAGTGTGAGCTTTTGGCGGGAATGACCTAATTATTAAACGATCTATATTTGATCGTATGAGATTTGTTTGAGATTTTAAAACAGTTGCATAATTGTTACTGAAAAATAGTGAAATTTCAATGTTTTACAGTCAAAATTTACTAATTTGCTGTGATTCTTCACAGTGGAAATTCATGAATTTAAGCAGTGATGATTTATAGTGAAAATTCATGAATTTAAGCCAGTGATGATTTATAGTGAAAATTCACTAATTTACACTAATTATTTACAGTGAAAATCACTAATTTACAATTTTACTGATTTTTAGTGAAAATTTACTAATTTACAGTGAAAATCTATTAATTTACAATAATACTGATTTGCAGTGATTAGAATTTACAATGATAAGAAGAAAACAAAATTTGTGGAATTTTCACTGATCATTAAAATAAAGTAGTATAGGTATTCAAACAATTCATGTGTGGAGGACTTAAATGTCCATAATATATAATTGGTCAATATATTGGAGAAACAAACGATTATATTGATAGCAAAAAGAAATAAAAATTTATTGCAACTTTTAATTTAGAGGGTAGTTCTTAAGAGATATTAAAAAAAAAAATTATCAAGGTGTGCATAAAATATTGTAGAGAATCAGAGCCGATTGACAAAACTTTTTGAATTTTGCACATTATAAACAAACAATATTCGCAATTGACTTAATGAATTTCATTTGATGTCATAAATTCACACAAATATCCTCATAAATCCACACAAATTTTTGCTGCATCTACGTTTTCTAAAAATTTAGTGAGAAAAAAGAGAAAATCAATTTTAACCCAATTTCAAAGACTTAATAAAACAAAATAAAATTAATTAAATTAATTTCTTAATAAGATTATTCATTTTTTCTTCGACATACGTTCTTCTATAAAAAAAAAATTGTTTCTACTACTCAATAACTATTTTATTATCACTGTACATCTATAGCAGACGAACAGTTTAATAAAATATTGATATAAATGTTGATCTTTATTTTGTTGATATCTTTACTTTGAGAATACTTCGATTTGACATGGACTGGACGAAAGCATCCCGTCACGGTGGTGAGGTCGTTCCTCCGATTGAAATCTTTCTGGCTGGCGCGCGCGCCACCTCATTGTTCGTGGCTATCTCGCAAGGAATCGTCAACATCTGCTTTTTTTTCTTCTTTTTTTTCTTACTCTCCGTCCCGTCGCGACGTTTCGTGCGGCCGAGCGGAAGCTTATGGGTCGAAGGGCGACTTAATTTTCGAGTATAGAAGCGTGACTTTTGTCGGCGCTCGTCGACTCTCTCATTCGAGTGGCTTTCTTCTGACCCTGTTTTTGGCAGGCGTCCGAGCATTATCTCGAAATGTAGCACCGAAGTCCAAGTTTTCAAAAAATTTCAGCTGAAAGATTTCGAATGAGGCTCAAGAAACTTTTTTTTATCTTTCAGTGCGTATGATGTCTTCTACATACTATAATTGTATCCTCATCATGGTAGTGTACAATATTTTCTGAGCAGTGCATATAAATTAGCATTTTGCATGAAAACTTCAAGTAGATCCGTAAGATAGAATATCGAAAAATAATCAACATGAATTTTTTTTTTTTTTCTTAATTTGACACTAATCAACAAAGATATGTATAGCTTATTATAATTTAGGACGATACTAAATCGACGATATATTATGTCTTCACTATAATAATTATACTTATATATTTAATTGAAAAAAAAAAATACGTATCGAATATTTTTTGATATTCTTATTTCTAAGTGTTCCTAGTGTTCCTCATCAATTTTTGCAATTAAAGTTTTAGTTAAATTTTTTACATTTTATTATATACGTCATGCATATGATTTTGTGAAGACTTTTAGGTCCATTTACGTTAACAAGATCGAAAAAATATTTAAATATTTAAAAAAAATATATATTCTATCAGACTTCATGTTAATGAACTTTGATTTCATTTCTCATGCAGCATAAAACACTTTATCCCGACTAAAAATTGTAGCTATCATTTACCCGTGAGTCTAAAAAGAAAAAAATCATTTTTAATTTGAAAATAAATTAAGTTTTTGCTTTAATAACACGTTTCATCGGCAAATGTTTAGGTAGCTTTCCGGGACGTTGACGCGGTTGATCGCCGAGCGCTCGGAGGCCGCGGAATGAAACGACGGCGCGGATAATGCCGCAACCGCGACTATAAGCCCCGCGATCCTCGCGCGCAGATGAAAGAACGTTACTCTGCGAGTGTGCGAAAAACGACGATGGAAAAAAAAAAGGAGCAATTACGCGGAATTGGCAATAAAGGCGAGAGAAGCGCATTTGCATCGCGCCGCGATTTAAGGACGCGGACGGGGGGGGGGAGGGGCGTACAGGCGGCGCGGAAAATCTAGAATCGGAATTCGCGCGCACCCCCAACGGGATGGCACACCGTAAACAAGCTTATTGCGCCCGGCGGAAATTCGCGGCGCGATGAGTTTTCCTTCGTACGTACCCTACCTCTTTGTTTTCACCGATTGAAAGTGTTGCCGGGCGACATCCAATGTTTTTTGTATTTTTAATTGGAAAAGTTTAAAAAAATTTTAAAATAGTAGTAGTGTAGCTGTTTACTGCAAATTGCAGTAGTTACAAATATTATATAACAATCTTTGTGTATAGATTTCATGTATTATAAAAATAAAAACAGATTTTTAAATTAAATCAATTTCGTACGAGTTATACAAGGTACTAGTTTCATATAGTGTTTTAAAAAAATTATTATACAATAATTTTCAACAATGTTATATCATAGTTAAAAAAGTAAATAAATCGTAATACAAATATTATACAAATATGACGCGTATTATCTTAATTTTGCAAAGGATTTATTATTGCGAATATTAAAAATGCGATTTTAATGCGAATTAACTAGACTAATCTATTTTAATAAGCCAATAGTAATAATGGCAGATCACACATTCTTCAGAAAAATTTATTGAGCGATCGTGTCTTAAAAAAAAAAATGAAACCGAAAGTGAAGTCAGCTATTCTTCATTTGATTGATTCTGACATGACCAGGTATATAAGTAGTGTAAAGATCAGAAATGTGCAGATGAAAAAAGAGAATAATAATAATATTCTTTTAAATTTACTAGAGTCACAAATTTTATTTATTTAGTAAACTAGAAGACATATTCTATTTTCTTGATACTGTAAAGGCATCATAATTTTGATTCGAAATGTGAGATATTTTTGGGAAGGAATATTATTAGGCTTTTAAAAATCTAATATTAATTACAGAGCGACTTTTAATAATAATTTTTTTTCTACTATTAACGTTTTATTTATAAATTAAACTATAAAATAAGTGAATTATAAAATGCTACAAAATCATTTAGTATAGGTTTAACAAAACATTTAATTCAATCAATCAAAGGATTAATTAAATCCCAGTATTTAAATAGATTGATTTTTTAATTAAAATGTTAATTCATCCAAATATTACGTTAAATCAACAAAACAATTTTCCGAGGAAGATTGAACAAATTTTCTCTCATTGTACAAAACATAAAATAACAAAGTTCGTCTTCCATTTTACAAAACATAAAATAATAATTGAACGAACATCGTTTTTCGCAACATCACGCACAAAAGAAAAATACATACGAGAACGCATCATATCCTTTTTCTGAAGAATCTCGAGCGAGGTATAATACACAAACTAAAAAAAAAAAAATGAACGAAGAAATCCCAAAGCGCCCAACATTTTTCTCCAATACTTTTTCGCACTGCGTCCAAATTTTTCCCAGGCGCTTTTCTTTGATTTCCGCAGGTCCCGCGGTAGCATCTGCCGCTATTATCCTCGGCGCGCTCTTCTCGCGTGCTCGCCCCTTTCTCTCCACGTATATACATATATACGCGGATCGCATGCCCCACGGAAGAGATTTTTCGTTTCGTGCGCCGGTAATACACCGTCTGGCGAATTCGCTCCTCCTTTTTTCCGTATCCCCAGTCCGCGGCCATCCAGCCGGCGCTAAATAAATTTTGCGCTCGTTCCTTCGTTCTCCACTTATGCCATGCAGGCCTCTTAATGGCGATGTTGCTCATCCTCTGCTTTATTATAGGTAATAAATAAAGCGGGGGAAAACGCGTCTGGAAGTTTAAACGGCGCACCGCGTTGTACGTGCCACGCTCCGAGGAAAGTAAAAAGTGGGTCGTTTTGTGTGTATAACGTACAGGTTGCTTTGGGCGAGGAAAACGCGAGCGTCTAGCGAGGGCAATTGTCCTTTCGGATGACCCACAGCTAGTGCGGATTTATGGCAGGAGTGGCTTTTGCCTTTGTTCCTCGCGAAAGGAACGCTTTTACCTTACCGCATAATATCGATTTAGAAAGTGATTCTTTCACCTGTAGTATGAAGAAGTCGTCTCAGGGATACGCCATTCATGAAAATTTATTAGCATCATGTATAGATACTATTACAAAAATATTATTATATTTTTTTTTTAATTTGAAAATGTTGTACCTGATTATTGTTAATTGAGTAAATCTAGTATAGGCATGATACAGTTTTCTTTGTAAGAATATTAATTATTTTTAATACACTTAGTTTAGTTTTATTATAATTCCTATTTTAGTACAATATTTATTTATTTAATAATATTTCAATGCACTATAAGTCCTTTTACAGACAAATACTTAACATCAGGATCAATAATATAATAAAAAACTATTTCTATATTCATTTTGATGTGGAAATTAAGAAACTTTTTGCCCTGATTATATCAATTGAGTAAATTTTGTCTAGTGACATAGTAATTTATTATTATTATTTTTTTTAATTAAAAAATTAATCCTTTATAGGTACTGCTGTCTAAAATTGGTAAAAATTCTTCTTTTATTTTAATAATGTAATAAGAAAATGTGTAAAAATTACTCTAAAAAATTCATTATGTTTATCAACTTTTCTTTTTACATTTTCTATACACAGAAGTATAATAGTCTTTATAGTTATAGTGGCACTATATGGAATAATAAATACTATGTTTATTTAAAAAAAAAAAAACTAAAATCGGTATCCTAAAATCAGTAAATCAACGTGTATTATAGCAGAGGCGCGTTCGTTCGAACTCAGAATCGCCTCGATAAATCGCTCGATAATGAATTCACACGAGCCATTTTGTCGGAGAATAGGATAATTCATTTTCACGGCTTTTATTAATCACTGATATTGGATGTTTTTCGCGCTACTGGTAATATGCGCGCCGCGATTTACGGGGCGGCAGTTCAGCTCTTAATTTCAATTTTCCTTGGAAGACGATAAAAGTAGCACTTAGAAACGCAACCGGGCGCCCCCCGCTTATTGCCGAAGCTATTGAAAAATATGGGTTAACGACGCTTGATTAACTCTCGGCCGCTTCCTTCATAGCCTTAAAACCCGGTGAGGACAATCGGTTCGCCTTTATTGATTATTATAACGAATAGTAGCATTAAAAAGTAGTCTATCATAGCTATTATCCGCCAAAGAAGTAAGTTAATTAATCCAACACTTTGGTCTTTTGAATTCGGAGAATGGTAAATTGATATTATATCCTTCGATATAATAGTGGCAATTAATGAACTTATCGTTAATCCAATTAATTTAATTTTTACTATATCTAATTTATCAGAATTTCGAAAAAAGAGCTCTATTTAAGCTGTTGTAGGCAACAATTTATTATAAAAAATCTATAATAAATAATTAATGATATTGAATTCAATCTAATATATAAATGACCGAAGTATTTAAATTCACATTTATATAACCATTTTTTATAATTGTAAATCAAGAGTATGGCTCTTTTTAGAAATCTAGAGTGTGCTATAGTTTTCGTTAGAGCCGACGGTATATAATATACATTCGATTTAAATGAAACAGATATAATTCTTTGCAGAGTTTTGGAGTAAATCGATATCAAAGAAGACAAAATAATTTTTTATTTAGTAAGTATTTTTTTTTTAATTTTTTTTAATTTCTTAAATAAAACAAAAATAAAAGAAGAGTAGAAACGACTATCGGCGGCAGTAAACTAATGCAGCCGATCAACACCCGCAGAATAGTAGCTACTGTGCTGTAGGCGCCTGTGCGCATCGGAAATTTGGACTTCTGCCGCTTTCCGCTCTGATTCGTCCTGAACGGAAACGCCCGATTTTGGCTGGCGTCCACAGTCGCGTCGCAAGCGCGAGCTTATAGCGCCACGATGCCACCTCCTCTCCTCTATGTTTAATTTCTATTGTAGCAAACTCGCACGCTGAATTTAGCCGATTTCTAAGAAATATTTTCGAGTGCAGGTTATTAAGAGCTGCTCCTTATACTTGATTTATAGAAAAGCTTCGATAAGTGCATATGCACTGAGAAAATTTTCTCGTAAAAATTACGGTGATTTTCCCGCAAAAATTACCTGAATCGTGGATTGCTGGGTAAAGCTTTGTAAATTTTACGAGAAATAAAATTATCGAGGATTTTCACGTAAAAATTACAGAGCTTTTCTTGTAAAATTTACAAAGCTTAATCAATCGTTGAAGATTCGGCTAAAAATTACGGCGATTTTCTCGTAAAAATTTACAGTATTGCAAACCGTCCCACGATTACGTTTTTTTCACATAATTTTTACAGGAAAATAACCGTAATTTTTATAAGAAAATTCTCTCAGTGTGTGTATACTTTTTAAGCTGTTTTGTGAATTTAAAATAATTGCTGTCAAAGACGATAATATAATAATTTAATGAATTACAATATTTTAAATAAATAAAAATTTCTAAAAGAAAAAACCTACGATGTTGGTTGAAATTTAAAAAAAGAAAATTTTCAAGATAAGAAAGCTCGGTATCGACTATAACTAAAAAAGCTTGATAACACATCAAAAAGGTAAAACACATAATAATTTTTGATCATTAAAAAAAGAAATATTAAAGAGTAACCCATGAAGAATGAACAAATAAATTGAATTTCAAAAATTTTCAACATAATTCTATAATTAAAAGAACTCGATAACTTATAATTTAAAAAGGTAGAACTTACAATAAATTTCGAAAGTTTTAACAAAATATAAATTAGTGTAAAACACGAAAGTCGAAAAGATAAATTATTGATTTCTTTTAGAGGAAACTTTTGTATTTAATAAGTTCTCAGAATAAAAAAGCTCCAAATTCGTCTCACTATACGAAAGCTCTGTATGAACAAAAAGATCGATAAAACCATGAAAGTCGAATAGACATAAATTATTATTTCCTGATCCTAGAGGAATTAGCTTTCCTACTTAAAAGCTTCTCAGCATACAAAAGCTCGAAATTCGTCGCTGTATACGAAAGTTCCGTTTGTACAATTAAAAAAGCTCGGTAAAATTTGAGAAGGTAGAACTTCCAATAACTTTCAAAAGATTGAATGAAATATAAATTAGTAAAACCACAAAAGTCAAATAGTAAATTATGGCTTCCAGATCCTATAGAGGAATTACCTTTTGTATTAAAAAAACTTCTCAGCATAAGAAAAGCTCCAGCTTCTAAATTAAAAAAAAAAAACATTTCTCAACGTTTCAAAACAAAAAGACAAAAAAATCTACTACAATTTTTGAATATTAAATTAACTAGGAGGGCTCTGCCTAAAAACCTCAAGTGTGAATATAACTACGATATATATTAAACACGACAGCATTTTAATATAAAAATATTGTTAGCAACGGCCACATATAGTATCCATTTCCTGGAATAGGGACCTTTTTCCGAATTACATTAAAAAGCAAAATAGCATAATTCACGAAAGTAAAATAAAAAAAAAACCAATTAAACAAACAAATTGAACGAAAAAATATTCCCAACACGAGAAAGTTGCACCTATATAGCCTCAGCGAACCTGGTATAAGGTTCGCGAGCCATTGAAGTTAGTCCCCGCTCAAAGGCGAAATCGCGTACGAAAATCCGAAGATTTACGAGCACTTTATAGGCCCGCGCGCGCTCGCATTCACGCCGAGGCGCGTTACACGTCCAGGAGAGGCCCGCGCTCCCGCGGAGGAGACGTCGGCCTCCCGGCGAAACCCTCCCCCGCCGACAGACGCGACGACTCGCTGTAAATAATTCGCGCGAGTGCCCCACCGTAAAAGTCGCCCGGCGGCAGGCTTTTTCCTTCGCCCCGGCGCCGCGCCGGTAAATCACTCGCCTCTCGTTGTAAAATCCCCCCTCCTCCCCCTTTGACGCTTTTCTTCGGCTCTCCGCACCGCTTTTGAAGGCTTCATTCGGATATATATATATATATATATATATATTGTATATATACCCACGTGCCTGTTACACGCCGCGATTTTTTTTGTGCGGATTTCGAGGCTCTCGTGATCGCAGATGATATCGACCTTCGTGCGACTTCTTCGTTTTTTTTATTTATTTATGTATTTTCGCGATCTTTGTGTATTTTTAGAGCGAGGCTCCGTGGGACTGGTGCGCAGCTGGGCGAGATGCTGCCTTTTTTTCTGGAGCGTGGATATGTGGGGTATAAGGATGGATCGAGGTGTCACCGCGCGCCGTGGCGGTCTTGAGCGCGCCGATATTTATTTATCGGTTTTTAGTGCTTCTGTCGCCTTTATATGGCGGTTATTTATGTAGTGCAGCGATTTGCTGACTGAAGACCCGTCGTTTATCAATGTTCTGCTTTTTTTTTCAAGAAGCAGCCTTTATTTCTTTCGGAAGCGATGGACGGAGCGGAGTTTATCGAGGATGTCGAAGGATAAAAAGTGTAATTGTGAAACGGATTATTTTTGCTGAAATTCTGCAAAATTATTAAAAAAAAAAAACGGTACGAAAAAATATAGCCTGCAGGTACTTTGTTTTATGCACAAAGGCAAATTCCTTGCAGTAGTTCAAATTTTACTTTCATTCATATTTTAGAGTTTACCAAATGACGAGTAAGAATGTTTAAATTAATAAAATTAAGATTTTTTTAAATCTTTAAATTAATAAATTTTTGTACTAATGTATTATTGCAGCAGGTCAATAATTAATTAACTATAATATAGGCTATTGTTTTAAACAATTTATATGTTAGTTATCTTTGATAAATTAATTAAAGATAATAAAAATCTTTAAAATAGCTAATTATTAGTGGTAAAAACATTCTTCACTGTTAGAAATATAAAAACATTCCTTTACAAAGGAGAAAAAAAATGGCTCCAGAGGGGATCGAACCCACGACCTTCGCGTTATTAGCACGACGCTCTAACCAGCTGAGCTATGGAGCCAATGGATCATATGTAATAACATTCCTGTCACAAGATGCAGATAGTCATAACTAGTGTAAAATTTTTAATTAATGCTTTTCTGTGTCGTTTTACGAAATATTGAATTTTTTTTAATTTTAACTGAGTCCCTGCGGCTTTCTTGATATTTTTATGAATTTTTTAAAACAGTTGCTAAAAGAATAATGTTAAAATATTATACTTAAATTTTTGCTGATAAGATAGTCTCTTTGAAAAAGTAAAAGTTAACTTAAAAACTAAATAAGAAAACTGTAATACTAAATAATACTACTTGGTAATTAAACGATACCGCCACGATCCTGTCGGATAAATCGAGAAACTCTCTAAAAGTAGACCGTGTAGTATATCTATATATACATGAAAAAGTAAAAAGCTTTACCATCATAAACTTCCCAACAAATATTTGGCTTCGCTCTGGTAGTAATTTTCTTTATCGGTCATTGATATAAACATGAAATTATCATTATCTGCACGTGGTTTAAAGGTAAAACTACATACTTATAATTATAATCCATTTTTTCAAAAAATAGTGTTACTATTTTTTTAATAGAAAATTAAAAGTACCGCATTTAAAATGTCGATATTCGATATTAAAGCGGAATTTTTTTTTTTAAATTTAAAAGAAAAACCACTGAGTTCCTTTGTATAAAAATTATTTTTTGCCGATAAAAAAAACTAACGAATTTTATGCAATTTAAAGAATTTTTAACAGAAAAATGATTTTTCTTATCCTTTCGAAAAATTTTTTGCTCTGCCTTAACAAACCCGTTTAAAGATCTAAAAAAAAAAGGAAGGAGCAAAGTTTTGGCAATTTGTAGGATGCACGAAATAAATTTGATACGAATTGATTAAATTATTTTTCCAAAATTTATTATTATCGCTGCATTCATACAGATTAACCGTGTTAATAATTGAAACAAAATTTTTGTCCGTCCAAAAATTGTTTGCCGAATACCGACGATCCTTGTTTATCTTCGATACTGCATCCTGGTCCCAGGACCCATTCGTTGAATGAACTCGCTCGATTAACCATTCGGTATGAATAAAGTCCAACTTTCTTTTTAGTTACAACAATATTCCTGCTTGCCGAAAATTCCGTTGCAGCGTTGCCAGTCCTTAATTTTGTATCCTGGCCCTAGAACGTCGCACCAGTCACCAGCGGAGTGAACGTGACATCCCGTCCATCGACACTCAGCAGCCACCATAGAGACCAGGGCGACAGCGAATAACGCAAGGAACAGCACTACTTTAGCGGTCATTGTAAATGACTTGGATACTTTAATAGTGTTTACTGAGCTTTGAGCTTACTTTATTGCTGTGTGCTTGAAGAAAATTTGAAGCTTCTACTTATACGTCATTCCCCACCTAAGACTTTCCCGATAGCCTCATCAGATCATAAAAAATCGTCTTTCTCGGAATTCTTAAAAGTTTTCCTGCTGCAGCAGTTTACCAACAAGAATAAATGAGGAAAATCTATACTCATCTTCCTTGACAACCCATCAAACGAGCTGCACGTGAGCTTGAAAAGCAGCTTTTTTTCCGCAAAACCATTGACATTCAAAATCATTTTTCATCGTAGATTACTATTCCTGGAGTCGCTGATTTTTTTCTTTTAAATTTTTACGTAGTTTAATGATACTGTTAATATACTAATATTAACGGTATCACCAAACTATAAACAAATATAAAGAAAAAAAATCCGCGACTTTTAATTAAATTATTTATTAAAAGTTTATTTCTACAGTATTATTTTGGAAATCAAAGTGAATTCTACTGTATCAACCTGGAAATCCATATGGAGATGCATATAGAAATCCACGTGGAAATCTATATGACATTATTCACATCCATCCACCTGGAAATCGATATGAAAATCCATCAGCTGGATTTTTTCAACTGTATCAGGTATCAATTTAAGTGTACTATCTGATTGTGAGACAATTATTAAAGAGATTACTTTACTTCCCCAAATATACATAAAGTACCATATAAGAATTACAGGATTGAGGAATGTATCGTACTATATTTGGTCAAATTTCTACCACGGTATCTTTTTTCATTCTTTTACAATTATTTTTTTTTAGCTTTTTTATAGCTCTATTTATTAGTTTTAAGCGTAATCAAACAAATTAATTTGTGCAGCGACTTTATAGTTCATTGAATAAATATTAAATAAATAAATAAACAAATAAATAAATAATAGCTTCGGAAGTTCCTTCGCATGATAAATGACCTAGTGTTTATCTGCCATATATACATTTATTTGCCATCCACCGTTAGAAGTATCTTAAACATTTCGAAGTTTTTTCAGACAATCAGAAGATCGATAAGTCTAACATTTTCAATAACAATTATATGCTTGAAACATATCTTGGTAATTCTAATAGTAGTTTCGAAGTAAGATTCGAAACTTCCTCTAACGGTTCTAAAAATTTTCCTGCTAACAATTATACTTGTAAATTTTTTAAAAATAGTTTTACTTATGTACTATTTCAATAATTTACTTTCAAAAAGCATTGATTAAATCAGTATTGTTGCAATTGTTTAAAAAAAATTTCCTCTTTTAGAAAGAACAAATTTTCCTTCTAACAATTATTTATTAAGGTAATTTTTCAAAATAATTATTTACTTATTGTATCATTTTTAAATTTTCTTGTTACCCCCATACTTGATAATGGTAAACCCTCTGTAAACAGAGTGACTTTGTTAAAAATCAAGTACAAATAGAATGTCGTGATAATTAGAAAACAAACGTTTACAAATTTGACGCGATAATTTATCTTCTGAAATAGCTACAATTTTTATAAGAGTGCATATTATTTTAAGCAATAAAAAAACATCCACATAAATGGCCAAAAAATTATAACTAAAGTAAATTTGTCAAAAAAGATTTTTTTATTTGATTTTTTGAAAATTAAACTGTTTTTACATGAAAAATTTTAATCTTTTAGTTTTATATTTTTACTAGAATTTTATTTTTTTTTAAGCAAATATACGATCGCGCGTTGATTTCGTGCTCGGGAGGTGCTGCCCCCGTGGAATCTGTACGAAGCATTATCCGGGGTCCCCGGGGTCCACCGCTTTATATAATTATATCCCTATTATTAGCAATTTATTATTATAGCAGTGAGACTTATGGGGATTGTTCACTAAAAAATATATTCGTAATCAGGGTCCGTAACAAATGTGAAAAACAGAATGTTAAATAGATTTTTGAACACTGCGTGTTTAAAATTTTTTTCGACTATTATACCGTAACGAAGTAAAATTTATTTAATTGTCACTGCGACTTATAAGCACATTTCATTCTCATCGCGACAAAAAACCTTATTTTTAAAGAGGTCGAGTCTAAAAAGAAATATCATATAATGCGCGCAAGAATTTTAAAAGTTCACTCACTAGCAAATTTGAAATATTTTATCAAACTATTCTTACTTCACAATTAAATTGATATATAAGCACAGAAATACACGTAAAATTTTTTTATACATTTGAAAATAAAAGGAAGGATTTATTTTTAAATATTTGTAAAATAGATTGTATTATGTTTATAGTAAATTTTACAAACACAATTTATTATATAATGTTTATAAATAAATTGTATTTATTAGTCAATCAATTCAATATTTAAATATTAAAAAATAATTAAAGTAGTTTGACGCATAAACGAATCAATTTTTCTTTTTAAGCAATTTAAATTTGCCGCGCGCGCTTTCAAGCTTCTTACGCGCCTTTTTTAAAAACACCCTACACGTATAACGTTTTTATTACACAAATTTACTTTTATTTTTTTCAAAATAGTGAATAAAAATTTGCAAATCGGTGACTATAATACGTATGCTATAGTAGTAAATCACAAGACAAGTTAACAGATTACTGCAATTAATTAATAAGAAAATTTTAATTTATTAGTTAAATAATCAATCAATTACTTAACTGATTAAAAAAATATAAAGCAAAAGTTCAAATAAACAGTATTATATGTGTATATATACACGCGTATTTTACGATAAAATATACAGTATTATACGTATATACACACAAGCGTATTTTACATTCCTACCATCTCGCGCTGACGTGTACTACATCGGCACGCACACATGCACAAACTGACACGTCGATCGTCCGCTACTTGTGTTGAAGCGTCGCCTAGCCTCAGAAACTTCTCCGACCGCAGTCACGTTTGTAGGTGCACGTCGTCGGCAGTCACGCAGGTGGGTACCCCCTCATTTCCCTTCATCAATATAAATTTATTATTATCGCCTAAGTAAACAAATTCGTTGGAAATATTCAATTTGTTTCTAACGTACTTCCGTTTCTCCGTTTGTTTTTCTCCGATTTTCGTCGCCTGCTGCTGCTCCATTTCACACGACCGCCGACGTGATCCTCGGCGAAGCAGATTGTTTTTCTTCCTGACTGAAAAGAGGCTCTATCAACAAAATGGTGAGTGATTTTTTGTTAACAATAGCGAGGGATCGATGAATTTGCATAATTCATTGGGTTGACGAAACAAAATACTTGCGGTATTGCTTATTCTTCGTGTTTTTTGTTTTTTTTTTTGGAGTAGTTTTAAGATCATGATGATTAATCAGATTTTTCATTCTTAAATTTTACTTAAAACTAATTGCAATTATCATTTTAACGATTTTGAAATGTATTCTGTGTTATGTGTTATTACGAGAAGTGAAAATGAAAGTATGTCAAGTTTACTGTTAAAAGTTTTAATCCGCATAATCAAGATATCAAAGCTTCTACTTAAGATTCAATATGTTAAAGGTATATTATAAATAAATACTTTAATCCATTTTGTTATAGTTAATAATTGTTTTAAGTAATACTTGAATATTTATGTTTTAATTACACATATATTTAATTTCAATATTTTATAAATTTACAGCCAGCTGCACCAAGTTCAACTTCCGTTGGAGCTGCCAGCCGCTCCCCGAGCAAGGCTGTAGCCCCTCGTGGAGGTATGGGAGGAACTGTGAGGCAACGAAAAACTGCACCTGCCACATCAGCTAGGAATCGTAACACTGGAACCAACTCCGGTGGTATGTGGAGATTCTACACAGATGATTCTCCAGGAATCAAAGTGTAAGTACAACTGATTTATAAAAATCTTTGTTTTTGAAATTTTACACATTTTTATACTTCTACTATTCACTTCATAGTGGACCAGTACCAGTTTTGGTGATGTCTCTCCTCTTCATTGCATCTGTCTTCATGCTGCACATTTGGGGAAAATACACAAGGTCTTAAAATATTAAGAAAGTTCCACTTTAATTTATAAGAATGTGAAATGAAGACTTCCATAATGTCCAAAGGACCAGAAAATCATCAATGAACACAAACCCAACTTTTGAGATTTTTTTATTGACAAACTTTGTAAAAAAAAGCGAATAATGTAAAGGAGAGAGCAAAAAGTTGCATTTGCAATTTTGTTTAATTCGACCTTTCATTTTCAAAATCTTTTTAATTTATTAAATGTCACTAAGTTACTAAACTTTAATTGCATTTTTGCATAGAATTTATTGACTTTGAGTAACGTGAATTTAATTGCTTTTTGTACATTATTGGTATAGTAATATATATTTCATATTAAGGATGCAATTTGTGCATTCTTGCAATATACAGTTAATGATTAAGAACAACTTAATATTAAATTGAAAATAAACATTGAAATTAACTTTTCGTCGTTTTTTATTTAACTATTATGAATTGTAAAGATTATAAAAATATTTGCTAATAAAAATGTAAGTTTTCTAAAACAAGATTGACTTTTTATTTACTACTAATAGATAATTTAAGGGAAGGTTTGTTAATCAAACGTCTTGAATGAAAATTCTTTTATTTTTATAACAATATATTATTTTATTTAACAATATTCAGTACTTTTTTCTTTTCACTTTGAAACCAATCAAAGTTAAATGATGGAAATTGTTTCTAATACAACACGTAGCTTATAGACTTTTTTCGTGATTCATATGAAGAAAAAAGTTGTAAAATCGCAGTATCATACCATTGAAAAACGTCAAAAAGTGTAAATATTTTTGTGCAAAAAAAATTTTATAATTCTGTACACTATTTGCAAATGTATATATACATTCATTTTTTACAAAACTTTTCTTACAAAAATATATAGTTACTGTTTACTGATACCGCAAGTATCATTGTAGACAAAATTATACACAATTCAGATAAATTTCTGATTCTCAGATCTACACTTTATGAATATTTATACAATGTTTTCAATGATTATTGCCAGACACATGCATCTTTGTGGCACATAAAAAGTTTTACAGCTCTAAGTAGCAATGATAAAAATGCTTTAATTAAGATATAAAAACTTTTATGAAAAATAATAAAGAATATAGATTAATATATATGAAATATTGCTATATAAATCATTATATAATTTAAAACTAAATTTACGTCGTGTTGACAAAAAAAATTAAAACCTCCACAAGAAAGTATCACATGATCTGGTATAATCTTTAAAAACCGTACCAAAAAGACTAGCTTAACTTCGCATTCTAATCTAAAACAATAGATATAGAAATCTTGCGAAGCAATTTCCTGGTGACAACAACATTTCTCTCACATTTTAATACTTTTTCTTTCTAAAGAAAGAACAAAGCATGGCTAAAATAATCTATTATCAATATTTCTAATGCAATACATTATTCAACCAGTATAAAAATCAAATAATTAATTAATCAAGGTGTTCGCAAATATATAACTGTACAAGTGCGAATTCCTTGATTAGAACAATTTAATTATTTCAATTGATAGACAAAATTATTTTCTTTTTCATGATTCTTCATTAAAATTTGATTTTCTTAATAGATTAGTTGATAATAAAGTTCTTGATTAATACTACTCAAATAGTAAGTCCTTAAAAAAAAAAAAAAAAAAACAGCAACAACTACGGTAAAATCTAAATGAGTCTTAGATGAAAAAAAAAATGATGATTGCTTAATAAATTGCCAGAGAAATCTGTTCACCAGGAGAAAATAATATCTATTCGTTTGTAACATGATTTGCCGCTTGGGTGTCGATGTCCAAAGGATCGGGAAGCACGAGCTCGGTCTGCTCAGTATCCTTGTTGTAGGCGATCATAATTTTTTCCTCGTTCGAGGACTGACTGTCCGAAGAGCCTTCCTGCGTCGACGTCGCCGCCTCCTGAAGTAACACACAACAAAACTCTCACTTTCTAAACACGTACTCTTTTCTCTCTTCCCCGGGCTCGACCAGCGAATCCCGCAACATTCCCCCTTCGCTTAGGGTAAACTGACCAGTGAATGAAAGGTACCCAGTGAATGAACTAACTGAACAGTCTATTAAAAAATAAAAATTTCAGCATCGTTAATAAAATTAAGCTTAGCTTTTCGTTTCATTTCTAACGATTAGAACTTACACAGTAAAAATCAAAGTTACTTCTACTACATTTCACGTATACACTTTAGTTTTAAACAGACAAAGAAACAATTGAATGAACCAAATGAAAAAATGAACGTTGTAACTCTGAATTTTTTTTTATATTTACTTTGCAAACAGTAGACATTTGCAAAATAATCATCAATTTCAATAAGAAAAACATGATTTTAAAGTAAAATTGATCAAATTTTAATGAGAATGAATCTTATCGATTACTCGATAATAAAATACAAGAGAATCAAAATTTGTATCGAAAATTTTATGTACAAATCTTGATCAATTTAACTTTCGTTATAAATATTTCAATCATTCAATGGGTAAAACCTTTTCGTAAAAAATCATACTTGTATGATAAATGCAATTATTTACAGCATTTTAAATTAACTTCATTTGCATAGACTAAGAGCTTAAAGAAAAAGAAAGGAGTTACTTTATAAAACAAAATCGGTACACAGAGCATTGATTTATGTTTGTTAAAGAAGCTCGATCACTTGTACATCAGTGTCCTCTGCAACAAATGACTTTTCACTTTAAAATATCGTCAAGCAGAAAAATAAATGATAAACAAAACTAAAGTCATATCGAGCTTTATGCAAAATGTACCAATATGCAAGCAAACTGGTCGTTTACCCTATAAAGAATTGAAACTCCCACGAGAAGCAAAACAAAAAAACAAAAAAAGAGAAGCAGAATTGAGATTTATGCAGTCACGAGCATACTAACCGTACTACGTATCTTGGTATGCGTTTTGATGTGTTTCGTGAGGTGATCCGAACGCATGAATTTCTTCGTGCACTCGGGACACTGAAACCTCTTCTCGCCGGTGTGGGTGCGCCTGTGGCGCTGAAGCTCATCGGAGCGGGTGAATTTTTTGCCGCAGAATATCCAGCTGCACACGAAGGGCCGCTCGCCCGTGTGCCACCGCAGATGGGCCCGCAAGTGCGACGTCTTACCATATACTTTACTGCAGCCCGGTATATGGCACACGTGTTGTCGCTTCCTCGTCATATCACGATTCCTGAAAACAAACCACTTTTAGTACTGGGTTCAAAAGTTTTACAGAAGTTTAAAATACTTTGCTAATTGGCTTTAATATTCTACTACTTCACGGATTAATAAATTAAAAGAATACTTTTATAAAATTAACTTTTAAAATAAAGAGAGAGAGAGAGAGAAAATATCTCAACAAAATTAATGTTTCACTCTACTCAGATAATAGATACTTTCGTTTTACGAAACATTTTACATAATACTTTAGAAGCAAAATCGTCAGTCAAATTTACACATAATTTAAACATTTTCTTAGTTGAAAGTACAAAGTTTCAAAGCGATAGATGCAAGAAAGCAAATTGATAAGTGTGTTAAGTGTTAAAAAAAAAAAAAATTTTGTCAAACAAACGGAATGTCGTTTTGTTAGCAATTAACCTGTCACCGTCGCCGCAATTAGGACAAGTGCAGGCGACTCTGCGCCTGTGTTGCTTGGCCTCGTCGCCGGTACCGGAGGTATTGCTCACGTGCTGCTGCTGTTGGCTCTGCTGCTGCGCCTGCTGCACTTGAGCCTGCTGCTGCTGCGCCTGCTGCTGCGTGGCGATGGCGGTGGCTCCGCCATTTGTTTGTATCGTCTGGAGTATTTGCCACTTGGAGTCGCCGGCGCCCTCCAGATGGACCGTGGGCGCCGCCGCGGTAGGCTGCAGAGTCTGCACCGTCGCAGGCTGAACCGCCGATATCACCTGGATGTTACCCAGGCCCGGGATATTCTGCACAGGGATGGATTGGAGGAAGCCGTTGGCACCGAGGCCGCCCGCGGGCTGCAGCTGCATTACGCCTGCACCGACGTTAACGCCGCGCATCAAGCCACCAGCCTGTTGCGCTGTCAAGCTCGTCAGCGCCGACGCTGGTATCAGCGTTATCTGCTGTCCTTGAGAACCTGGAAGTACATTTTAACGTTATTATGCGAGACTTCGATAATTTAAAGTAATTCGCTTTCTTCACGTTGCTTACGATTGAATTTCAATTGAGTGTTTTTTGGATCGTTTTATGATGTTTTTAGAAAATGTCTACGAATATTGGAAATGACTGAAAAACCAATATTGGACCAATATTAAACCAA
>JAWWEN010000043.1:95061-116181 GCA_035582955.1 Sycophila texana
GTGAACAGATTTTCCACTAATCAATTAGTAAAATTCACTATCAATTAGTAGAATTGCACTAATTGAAATAGTAAAAAGAATTTCTAGTATTAATTAGTGGAAATTAATAATTATTCACTATTTCGAATAGTAGATTTCCACTAATTTATAGTGGAGCACTTTGCACTATTCAAATTAGTGCATAGTCACTGTGAATTAAGTAGTAGTTTTTCATTAATGCAATTTTAGAGAGTAGGGTTTTGTAATTTTCAGGGCTCTTTTATATATCGATAAGGTATAACTGCAAAAAGAATTTTTGGGAGGGAACGCGATGATTTCATCATGAAAATCGAATCGGCTGCCAATATCAGTGTTACTTGTTATTGTTATTTTTGTTATTGTACCGTTGAGTCGAGTGAAAGTAATGAGGAAGAGGCCCGCTGCTGTCGGCAGCGGTGGCGATTTATTTATTAAAAGTTTGTGAGAGTATGTCATGTACGGTGATTTTCTTGTATGGGGTGTTATTCGAGGTGTTTTGAATTTTTTATCTTTAAAGTCGAAACGGTGATATATTTTTTTTTTTAAACTGATTTTTGGTTGATTTTTACAGTGTAGTTATTTTCTTGTAAAATTTAGTACGTCTCTTACAAAATTTACTATTTACTCTTGTAAATTTGACAAAAAAAAAAAAACTATTGTAATTATTCCAAAAATTTCTGTGAAGACGTTAAAATTGCATTTGAAATTTCTAGTAGTAGTAATTATTCTCCGCGTGGTTTTACGGATGCACATTTATTACTATTGAAAAGACGTTGTTTCGACTTTAAAGAGTAGGTATACGTTTTTATTACTTAATTAAAAGGAGCTCGAAGTGAAAAATTAGCCAATCCGAACGAAGCCCTTCACCTGAAATGCAGTAATGGTTTTTACAGTTCAGCTTTTAAATGTGAAGAGAAAGTTACTCGAGTATACTTTAGTTCGTATTGCATATTATTGTTGGTAACAAACAAATTTTGCGAAAAAAAACTCTAATTCATTAGAAAAACTAATTTCGCTATACTTCATTCGAAAAATTATATAAAAAATTATATAATTTCTTGTTTTGGTGGATTAATTGAGAGATGTTTTTATTTTTAATTTTACTGTAAAAAAAAATGATGTAAGCTTGGAAAATTAAACAAATTAAAAATGAATCTCTTAAAAATAATAAATGAGTTTTTTAAGTAAAGCGTACACATTTGTTTTCTTTTTTTTTTTCTTTTGTTTAAATAGCAAACTTGTAAAACCTGAAGAGAAAACCCAAAGGAGAAAAATCCAAAAGCAAGATCGAAAAAAAAAGCGAAAAGCCAGTACATAATAAAAGTTTTTAATAAAAAAAAAATTTCTCACGACAGCGAATGGTGTCTAACCTGCGTGAGAGATCTGCCATCGAGGCTTCGCTTCATTCTGGCGATTTCTTAGAAAACCTCTTTTTAGTTCTATTTTCTTAATTTATGCGATATATCTTTGTGGCTCTCGGAGAGCAGAAATACGGACTAGGCAGCTATCCTGCTAAGCTTGCAGGTAGAGCAGATTCCCTGTGAATACAATCCATTTGTAAGATGACGCTCATGATAAATCGTCATAATATAATGCTTTATAAGTAATTTTTTTTTCGTGTAAATAAAAAAAAATGTTCTGAATGAGGTAATTAAGTCGTTGTAAGCAATTTGTTTGTCTATATTAAAATTATTGTGTATTTGAAATTTGTTATAATAATTTCTACTACGTGATGTGATGTGTTTCTACTTCAGTTAATGAATAAATAAAATCTTAATTATGTATAATACAAGTTGTATCTAATTGAATACAAATAGCTAAAACTCTATTGTTAACTTATTATAGTGTATACTCTGTAGCCTTGATTTGACATCTTAATGGCAATTTTATATCGAATAAAATAAATAATTAAATAATTTTTTTCTTTTATAAAGATAAAAAGATATAATCTTGACTATAAATTCTTATAATATTTTCAAGCAGGTATAATTTTCGCCGATAATTTTAGATATAGATATTAAAAGATGAAGATTTTTATCATCCACATTCTAAAATTAATCGCAGCTTTGAATACAATATTATAATTGTACTTTAATATAATAATCAAGGTTTTTGCTCTTAAATACAATTATATAGATAGGCAATTTTTAGCAATAACAGAATATTAAAAATAACAAAAGAAAATATTAAAACGCCGACGAAGGCTAACGATGAAATTTAAATGAGATATGAGAATTAATCCCACACCCACGCTTATTCTAATAAAACACTGACCTAAACTGAGAAAAAACTTTAATAAAAAATTCGCTACATTTTACGGCTATATAAAATGACTCATTGGAGTATATACTTAATCTAAAGCGAATTTTAATACAATTCATACATTATATTCCTTTTTCTCAATAATGTTAGGAAAAAGTATTATAAAAATAGCAATGTTTACTACTGACTGCAGTAATTTTCTGGTACAACTGAATATGTCCCTTAGTTTACTACTAGGAATTTCTACTACAAACGTAGTAAATTTTACTATGAGTAATTTTTACTACAATTAACGTAGTAAATTTTACTATGAACAATCTTTACTACAAACGTAGTAAATTTAACTATGACCAATTTTTATTAGAAATATAAATTTTACTGTGAGCAATCTTTACTACAATTAACGCAGTAAGTTTTACTATGACCAATTTTTATTACAAATTTAAATTTTACTATGAGCAATCTTTACTACAATTAACGTAGTAAGTTTTACTATGAGCAATTTTTACGACAAACGTAGTAAATTTAACTATGACCAATCTTTACTACAAACATAGTAAATTTATAGTAAATTTTACTACGAGCAATTTTCATTACCATTATAGTAAATTTTACTAGGAGCAATTTTCACTACCATTATAGTATATTTCACTAAAAAATGTTTCTCAATGGAAGAGAGTATATAGTAGTACTATAGTATATTTCCGCTCGACTTCCGACCACAAGGAAGCCCCTCTCAAAAACGTCTAGTCGTCCCGCCTTCCTGAATCGGCGCGGCGCGAAGGAGATGTCCCCGAGACCGCCCAGCCGGCGGCGCTCCCCACTTATCCGCCCGCTCGGATGACCGCCGCGCGGCGGGTGCACGTGGCCCAGGGTGGCGCGCGCGCCCAGGCCGGGGGAGCGCCGCCTCTCCCAGTACGCCCCTGCGCGAGCCAAGGTCGCCGGAGTGGGATCCCGCGCGCCGCGCACAGGTGCGCGTATTTACGGGGCGTTGCGCGGGGCCAACGATCGTCGGGCCGGGAAGAGCCTCATGATAATTTTCGCGGCCGCCGGCTGCATCTACAGGTGTCGAGTATCGCGAAATTTCTGCGCTGCGCGTTTCTTTATTGTGCCGACGGTTGGCGGAGGGTACGCCGTGAGCGATGTACAAGGAATTTTTATAAGCTGTCGCGGGAAGCTACTTACGTTTTTTTTTTTTTTTTAAATAAAATTTCGTAGATGTATAGTATTTTTTTTATATATTCATATGTTTTAAGTAAAATGAGTTTACAAGTTTACTTATTATGTTGCAAAGTTAATATAATGCGCGTGTATGAACGAAATTTCGCGCGATTAAATCTCATTCATCAACTTTAAAATAATTTATCGTTCGATAAACAGATATTTTATACTAAGGATTATTCAAATATCTATAAAGAAATTTGCAATTTTCATCGGTCCTGAATTAAAGTTACACCCTTATACGAATTTGCAAGCTGCTTAATTAACGAAGACACAAAAAATCAATTAGCGACTAACAGACAAAACTGGTCGTCTCTTAAAAAAAAAAAACGAAAACGACAGTAGGTTGCTGTTAAGCATTTAAATATATTCAGTTCGATAATGCAAAATATCGAAATGTTTGAACGAGACATAGATGAAGTAATTTGAATGATTAAAAAATTTTGTTTATTTAAATAGAAATACTACTAAAAGTATTACTAATTAATTATTACTAAATCATCAAATTTCATTAAATTTAATTTACAATGTAACTAAATATTTAAATCATATATTACAACAGTACATTATTTATTTCAAATAATCATCTCTTTATATATATAAAAAAAAAAAGATAACCGGATGTAGTGAAGCATTTTAAGAAAGAATTACTCCATAAAAACATTAATTTCTCATTCAATACCGCCAAAATTCGAAGCTAGTGAATACGCGTTGCAATTACAGATCAATCAATCATTAAATAATCATTAAGTCTTCAATTATCCTAATTATTTTAAAACATATTCCAATTACAAATACGTTAATTAAGCGTAAATGCCCTTTATGGACTGGTTATTATTATAAAAAAGGAGCCAATAGTTCCCGGTCGATTTGCTACGATTAGATTTTCAAAAACTATTTTCAGGACGAGCGCGCTTAAATACGCTCTAAATATTCGAATAAGTGAAATTCACTTTCGAATAAGTGAATCTACACTTATCCTCGATAAGTCTTCCACATATCGAATAAGCGAAAGACTTATCACGTGTAATACGTGCACAATCACTTACTCGAAGTAAATTTCACTTCTTCATATTTGGAGAGATACGGACGCAAAGTTTCCCGCGCTTTATTTCGAATCGAGCGCGGCGTGCGCGCGCAGACGAAGCCCGAAGGGGAAGGTTCGACGGGCCGCGGCTGGCGCGGCTTGTCCCCGGCTCATAATACGCGAGCGAGTGGGCACAAAGGCGCGCGCGAAAGGGGGACGCAGGCCTCGCTCCGCTCTCTCTCCCTTTCTCTTCGCCGGCGCTCCGACGCCCGCCCACTTACGCCGCGCAAACGACCCTCGCTCACGGAATAATCCGGCACCCGCAGCATTCTTCGACTAATGAAACGCCCTGTTCGCTCACCTCTTTTTTTCCCCCTGGCGCGTACAGCTAAACCTGGCAAAAAATCATTTTTTTTGTTGTTACTTCTGCGAGAAGTTTTTTTTTAATATTGTAATATTCAATAAACATTCGTATCGATTTGTTTTTTCAAAAACTATACTAGTATTGTAGTATTCGTGAATTATTTATTTATTTATTAAGTATTGTCTCGTTATTTATATTAATATTTTTCTAACTGATATTTCACAGTATTTATAAATTATTGATTAATTTATGTATTTATTATCTATTTGTTAAGCATCGTAATTCGTATGTGCTTTAGAACGCATTACAATAAAAGTATTATAATAAAAGAACGAAACAAAATCGTTTGATAACGGTAGATTAAGCTAAAAAATACTGTGAAATATTTGTTAAAAAATTTGCGACCAAATGTTTCTTAATTAAATATCGCAAAGTGTACATCAGATTAGATATAAGAAATTGTCACATGAGCTAATTATAATCACAACTTGGTTATCTTTTTTAAAATTAGATTAATTTCTTGTATCAATTACTAAAAAATTCATTTACGTCTATCAAATAATAGAAATTGCTGCTGCACTAAAAATCATTACAATTTTTCGATTCGATAATTACACCAAGAAATTAAATTGTTATATAAGCTAATATTATAATCACATTTTGGCTAAATTTTTTTCTAATTAAAAATTAGCAAGTATGCCAATTCCTAAAATTCCTACAATTATTTTCCTTTGAAAATCATTACAATTTCGATTGGATAATTACACTAACGAATTAAATTGTTATATAAGTTAATATATTATAATCGCACATTTAGGCTAAATTTTTTTCTAATTAAAAATTAGCAAGTATGCCTATATCAAACAAAAAACAGAAATTACTACTATTCCTAAAACTCTTACAATTATTTCGCTTTGAGGAATAAAATACAGTGTTTTTACAGTGTTATCACAGTACGAAAGTCGCGCTAAAACGTCAGATCTGATTCACTGAATCGGCAACTCCCGGCCGCTCCGAATAAAGAGATTCGTCGAAGAATGGGCAGGCGCACGTGAATGAGCGAGGGGGTGTCGGCCAGCAGCGGTGCCAGCCCGAGGGGGGCAACAAGTCGCGATGATGGTCGGGGATCGTCAAGCCCAAAAAAGGGAGGTACCAGTCTCCCGGCGCCTCGTGATCGCGCTAAAAAGGGGGATGAAGCCGCGGCGACTCGTTCGCGCATCCTCTCTCTCTCTCGCTCGCGCAACCCGCCCACTCGAACCCTCGCCGCCGTGAGATAACGCCGAGGAGTGCGAGCGAGGAGTCAGCCTCCACCCACCCGCTCCAGAGAGAGAAAGAGAGAGAGAAGGAATGCCCCACCTATAGAACAGAGCCGCGGGGCACGTGGCTCTCTCGAAAAGCCCATCCTACTCTCTCCACGCGGCTTTTCCCTCCCGTCCCCCTGCACGAGGTGCATGTACGTTTTGTTGTCCGGCTCCGGCTCGGAGGAGCGCACGCAGCTGGTGCTGGTTACCCGCGAGATGGAAGGCATCTGCGTGGCTCTATACGTCGGAGCTTCGCGTTGGAGTTACTTCGCAGCCTGTGATTATCATTAGCCTCGGACGATGTTGATTTTACGTTGGTTTTTTTGTCGGCTCCGCCGTCAGCGTGTAATTTTGTGCTTCTTTTCTTGTTTCGAATAAAAAAAAAAAAAAGAATGCATGGATTCTTAGTAGAATAGTGCAAATAATTTCTATCTGTGAAAATTGTGGGTCTTGCGGATTTAAATATTTGCTCCTCTTCGTCGGATAAATTTATAGCCTGTTACTGTTGTGTCGGTCTACCTACGGAGTGGTTAAATCATTAATAACTAGAGTATTTTTAGCGATAAGACCTCTCGCAAAACAGTTGCTTATATCAAGAGTATTTTGGAGCTCCCCAATGTTTCGTATAGCATCTCAAAGCTACATCTGTCTCTGACTAAAGGGAAACGCTGGTATATTTAGATTGTGAATCTTGTACATAACTCACTCACTCGCCTGAAATAATGATTCGCATGAGCATCTGAAATCTCTTACAATTGTACCTACCACAATCTCAACTAAATGAACAAAACAAAATACATTAACAAAAAAAAAAAAAGTCATCGTTACCTTATCGGCCTGCTTATTCTCAGCCTCTTGTGCCATAGTGCATAGATTTAAGAGTCGCTCCGGAAGCTTTCTCCACCACTACTGTCTCTTCCCAAGGGAAAAGCAGCTGCTTCGAAGCCTATAGAGACCAAGTAGCCTGTGCACACGTCTCTCCACAGGTCAAGCTGCCTCAGTGAAGCATCGTCCATCCAAGATCCTTCTCTTGGTCGACCTCAGGCCCGCACAGCCACATATTCCCTCCACCAGGACAGCACCAGCGCAGAGTCACCAGGGTCCACCTCTCCAGCAGCAGAGCTGGCAGCAGCGCAGCCACCTCCACCTCCCTTCGTCGCCAGCTCCAAGGCTGCCCCGATATTTTAGCACACACGCCGGAGTCGCGCGCCTATTAGACACAACAAAAGCGAATTCGCACCAGCCCAATTGCTCGAGGGAGTCACTAGGGAGTCAGCGTCACGAGGCGAGGCGTGCACGAGAGGAAAACGCAGGTAACGCGCGCGAGAGCAAGAGAGAGAGGGAGAGAGAGGCGCACACACGGAGCGAGGAGACCAGAGAGCACGGAACGCCGCGGATAGGTGTGTCGTTTCTGAGAGGACGCCTTTCCGTGACGCCTTTTCGGCCCCGACGACGACGACGACTAATACCCACACACAGACAGGCGCACGCACCGAAATAGAAGTGAGAGGCAGCGCGCGCAGACGCGATCTGGCGGCGTCGGGCGTCGCTTCGTTCCTCCGCCGCCGTGTCACTAAACTGACATTACTGACGTAGTCACGTGCGGACTGTTATTGACCGTCACTTTTCGGATTTTCGGGAATTTCCGATTTATGTCCTTTATCCCTTGGTAAACTGTTTGTATACCTACTGGAAAATTAATTTTTTTTTTTTTTTTTAATAAGAATTTATTAGTTATTGATTTGTGATTGAAATGGGAAAATTTAATAATTACGTATTTTATGTAGGTTTAGATAGTTTTTGACGGTCGTGAAACGGATAGAACGTCTATGTCTGTTTCATTTACTTTCGTTTGTAATGCCGCATTTCCAATAGTTTTTTTTTCGTGTTTTCATTAAAATTATTAAATAGTTTGTACTTTTTAATAAATCTAAATTATCCTAGTAATAAATAAAAGATTCGATAGTATAAATTTATCTAAATAAAACGAAGATACTAAAATAGATGCTAAACTCGTGAATAAATACAATTAGGTACTCACTGGAAAAACGACTTAAACTGCTATACTTCTCCGCTAGAAAAGGTAACAGACCTTATGACCGATCAGGGAGAAAAAAAGAGAAGAAAAAGCCGAGCGAAGGTCGCGTACTTTTTCTTCGTAATTCTTATTTTTACTCTCCTCGCTTGGTCCTTGTATGCAAGAGCGACCTGTCATAGTGATTAATTCGCAGCTTTTTACGCTGCAGACCCGCGCGAAACTATTAATTCCGATCGCGCGTAGCGATAGCAACTCAGCAATTTTTTTCCTTCTATAAAAAAAAAAACGTAGTTTTATACACGAATGATCGTATGAATTTTCATGAATAAAAACTGGTATGCACATACGCTTATTACCTATAATAAAATCTTTTAGAACATTTTTAGACTTTTCAAAACTGCGTCTTTATCTTTTACATTCTCGAAATTGTTAAGAAAAGGATAAAAGTAAAGATTATCGAATTTTATTTAAAAAAAAAAAATCAATAGTGTTCTTAAAAGAATTTATTAAACGAAAGTGGAGTCTTTACTTTATCTCTTTCGCATCTGTAAACTCGAAATTGTTAAAGAAAAAAAGAAAGTAAAGATTAAAAAATATCCTTCTTGAAAATTTCAAGTGTTCATCAAAGAATTTATCAAAGGTAAGTGTACATTAAAAGACGAAATTCCTAAGTACAATTTTACAAAATTATAAAATAGCCAAATCAAATATTCTATTAAATTATAAAATAATCAACTAGACTAGATGTAATTCCGTAACCACGAGTCCTAATTCAAATTTCCCGCCTTGCGGAAGCCGAAGCTTATACCCGCCCATTGGCCACTGTGTTCCTGAAAATGTGCGATTATACGCTTTGTATTTAACACACGCCCTCACATACACAATCACACGCAAGCCTCGGCCCTCTTTTTCTCCCGCTCCTTACATTTTCGAGTATTGTGTGGCAAGAAAGGCAAAGACGCGCCGTGCAAAGGGGGTTCCACTCTTTAGTGTTTTCTCTCTCTCTCGACGCCCATCGGGTCTTGCCTTGCGCAGTGCAGTCAGTGGGCACGGACCTTCTGCCGCCAAGGCGCCAATCGATACACACAATCTTCCCATACCAACTCACATATGCATCTACTATAGTACTATTCTATTTTCACATGATCGATCTACACTTACATTTACACTCACACATCGTAAAATTAGATACACACTAATATACAGTAATAGCAACAATACTAAAAAACAAACAAACCCATAAGAATAAATTTATTTTACTCTAAATAAAGTATTATAAAATGCACATAAATTCGTATAATAATACAAATAAACATACACTTTATAAAAATACCTTAACACAGCCCTTATTCCGAAGGTAAAAAAGGTGTAAAATCAGTTTTGGAGGTTAAGTCGGTACTCAGGTCCGGCGTTTCAGGTAGGCGAGCCGGAGATCAGCAGAAGGTCATCGGCGAGGGTCACCGGGTGATTATTTCCTGGGAGATCGGCAGAACGCGGGAGTCGCTCAGCTGACACGCGGTGCGTGCCGGGCGCGCGTGGTGCTCGTCGGGGCGGTGCTGCGGCGTAGCGCCTACGCGGTACGCGATTGGCGGCGTGGGGCTTGGCGGCCGGGCGCACAAGCCCCCCCGCGGGCGGACCATCCCCCGGTCGGTCGGCGGCGCGTCGCCCCCCTCGCATTATATACCACGGCGGGCTATGCCCAACAGCGATCTCGCCCCCTTATGCTTTACTCTCGGCCCACGTGCTCCGCTCTCTCTCTTTCTCTCCTCGGATATTTACATTTCACGCGCACGACTTGTAAAGTGAGTGACTTTTGCGTATTGTGGTAGTGTGGCGCTTTCATTGAGTGATTGGGTGATGGGACTCATTGAGTGCAGTCATATGAACTCATTGTGTGATTGTATAGTTGTAGGTGATGGCACTCATTGAATGAGTATTATACTCATTGAGTGATTAGGCGATGGCACTAACTCATTGATTAAGTATTATATACTCATTGAGTGATTATATAGGTGATGGCAGTCATTGAATGAGTATTATACTCATTGAGTGATTATATATAGGTGATGGCACTACTCATTAATTGAGTATACTCATTGAGTAATTATAGGTAACATATGTGAATGAGTGGCTTATACTGACTTTATTGAGACGGTTTTCATAAGTAGAGGATTCGAACACTGAAGTCTAGTAAAAATTACTATCTCGAAGTGTATAATGGCGGTAGTATGACGCTTTCATTGAGTGATTGGGTGATATGGCACCCATTGAGTGCACTCATGAACTCATTGAGTGATTGTAGGTGATGGCACTCATATGAGTATTATACTCATTATTGAGTGATTATAGGCGATGGCACTCATTGATTGGGTATTATATTCATTGAGTGATTATATAGGTGATGGCACTCATTGAATGAGTATATATATACTCATTGAGTGATTGTAGGCGATGGCACTCATTGAATAAATATACTCATTGAGTGAGTATAGGTGACACGTGAATGACTGGCTATACTGACTTCTTTGAGACGGTCCTAATAAGTAGAGGATTCGAACACTGTTCAGAGAAATGTAGTCTTATAGTAAAAAAAATTACTATTTATGTGTGTGTGTGATGGTACTACCGCGTACGTCGGTTTCATTGAGTGATTTGACATGCATTCATTGAATGAATAGTTGTCGATCTTTGTACTAAGACGGGCTTAATGTATAACTACATTCCATTATAGTGTAAAAATTACTATGTACGTGTGTATGATAATAGTACACGTCGATCTCATTGCAGGATCGTAGTTGACATTCATCATATAGTATATTTCATTGAGAGAAATGAAGTCTAGTAAAAATTACACTATCTCGAAGTGTATAATGGTAGTAGGATGATTTCATTGAGTGATTAGTTAAAACTCATTGAATGAGTATTTGACTTTACTGAGACGGTCCTCCTATAGTGTATTCTATTGAGAAAAATGTAGTCTATTAAAAATTACTATCTGCGTGTGTATTATAGTAGCACGTCAGTCTCATTGAGAGATCAGGTCATTGAATGAAATATAGCTGAATTTAATTATATGGACCTAGTATCCTCGTCTCTAACGTAGAAACGTACTTTTCAAAAAAGACCTATTTTAGTTTGTCAATTTTAAAGCACTAAATAACAATAAACTCTTCCAGAACCTGATAAAATTTCGGTATCATATGATAACTTAAATTTATCAGGTTTTGTAAGAATTAATACTCTATTTTAGTGCTCGAAAAATGGTAAATTAAAGTAAACCTTTTTTGAATCGTGCTTTTCTTCGTTAGAGGCGACGATATATTGTAAATTACATTGAGAAAAAAGTAAGTCTAGTAGTAAAAATTACTATATTTATGTGCGTAGTATGTATGTGTATGATAGTAGTAGATCATTGAATGATTAGATGACATGAATGAGTAGCTGACTTTACTTAGACGAACCTCATTGTTGTAAATTTCATTGATAAAAAAAATAGTCGAGTAAAAATTACTATTTTTGCATGTAGTGTGTATGTGTATGATGATAGAAATAAGAAGTCCTACTTATTAAGTGCGATTAGCTGATTATCATTGAATGAGTAAGCTCTAGTAGTCTCATGATAAAAATTCCTATCTGAGAAAATGCTCAGTGTTATTCTAAAAAAAATTATTAGAATTATTTCCCAGCAGAAATTAAATGTCATCCAAATAAAAATTATCATACAGCCCAGAATTTTTAATTAAAATCCTGTTGAATGTACCTGTATATGAAATACAATTTTATGCATCGGAGGCATCGAGATGATCATAATCATAGACACAATTAAAATTTTTTTTAAAGTATTATAAAATTTCTTGCATTGAAAGTAATTTTAAAGATTGCTCTACTTTTTACAGTCTCCCTCAAAACTAACTATTATGTCGAAATTCGACAGTCAGCCAATATAATAAAAACGTCGAAAAAGGACCCGACGCAAGTATTTCGGCTGCACAAAGGTGCATCGCAGGCGGCAGATGTACTCCCTTGGGTTCCGAAACAAACAAAGATGAGTAGGCTGCCTTCCTCAAATATAGGATTAATGGGACTCTGAAGTGGTCAAGAATACTCGAGGCAACAATATTTTGGCCCGTAAATTGAACTGGAAGAGTTTTTTTTTCTTGAAGACACTTTTCTTTCGTTGTAAATTTAATTCATTATGACATATAGTGAATAATCGTAATCCTGCATTTTTATTTGCATTCAGTAATTTATAGCAGTCTATAAATCAGTAGAAAAATTAAAATATTAAATTAGTAACATAAACAATAAATAATAACACTAAAATTATCAATGCACAGAACGAAGAAAATATGAAGATAAAATTATAAAGTAAAAATTTTTTAAATTTAAAAATTTCTATTTTACTGTCAACCGTAAAAAGTTGATCCAAAGATAAGAAATGTTTCTCTATCGTAAAAACAAACGGCACTTACTGTTATCAGTATCTTAAATCTCGAAGAAAGTCATTTAGTATCGGCACGGCCCCACCGGAAGTAAGGGGACAGTACGCAGCAGGACACCTGGTTTGGATGGTTTTCCTTTCGAAGTGTGCACTTTTTTTTTATTGCACCGCTGTATATCATTATTTTATTACTGCACTGTATGTACTATACTAAATTGTAAAAATTATAAAATAAACAGACGAAAGGGGTTGCTCCGCGGAGCGCGTGGAGACTTCGACGACAGATTTTATCCGCATTATGAATCATTTATATTTATCGACCCGCTGCAAATACACACATATATATATACACATAGTTCGTTCATTTAAATACAGGTTAAAGTTCGAAAATTTTAAAACCAAAAATTAATTATTTTTCTCTCTTTACAATAATCGATATAACAATTAATTACAGAATTAATCATAATATTTAATTAGTAAAGTATATTGCGCTCTAAAAGAATTTCCAATTTTTAATATCTTTAAAATACTTAAATAAAAAAGTATCGACAATCTATTTCGTCACTCAAGAATTAAATTCAACAAAAAAAAAAAAATTATACAAACCAAAAAAAAAAGTGATAAACATAAAAACACTTTCCCCACTTTCTTCTTTCCTAAAAGCATTATATATAGCATCCGTAAATCGAAGCGCCCAGAAGGGAAAGTTCGAGCTCCGTGCCGAGCACCTTTAAAAGTGCGGGTCCTGCAGGTAGTCGATCGCTTCGCATCGGGAATCGCGGCTCCGCCGAGAGGTGCACCCGAGGGGCCGAAGGGGGGCAAAAGGGGGAGAGCCGTTGTGCGCGGCGCGTACCTGAAAACCCGCCCCTGACGAAACGGCCGCACGTCGGAAAGAAGGGGAGAGAGGCAGGCTCGGCCAAGGGGACGGATGATGGGGCGGCACACCCTGAGCCCGGAGAGAGAGAGAAAGAGGGAAAGCACGTGCTTTCGGCGGCTCCCGCGCTGCCGGAGAGGAGCAGATGGCCGGCCGGCGGCGCGCACACTTCCCTGGTCCTTGCCTTATATTTTGCGGGGACAGAGACGTGCGCCGCCTATTCAAAGGCCGGGGCGAAGGGGAGCGGCCGTGGCCCCGATCTTACTGCGAAGTTTTTCATGTTGAACTTCGATTTGATGTTCTGCAGGTAGTCTGTACGTTCTGAGGCCTATAAAGAATTTTCTTGTGAAAATGTATGAAGTACTTTCTACACTGAAAAAAAAGTAAGAAATCGAAATCGACGTTTAGTTGTTTCAATTAATATTTGATTGAAACAAATAAATTTTGGTTGAAACAAGTAAATATTAATTAAAGCAAGTAATGGTTAATTGTGATTAGTAAACTTTTTTCTCAGTGTATATTTATCAGATATTTATTATAGTGATTAATTATTTATATTAATTTTGTATTAATTAATTTTTATATTAAAGAATTGTCTTTTGAAAATATATAAAGTACTTTCTATAGTTATCAGATATATATTTATAATAGTTAATTTTTTATATTAATTTTATATCAATAAATTTTTACATTAAAAAATTTATTTCAGTGATTATTTTATGGATTATGAAAATAAAGTGCACTATCCCCATTAATCATATATTTGTATTAATATTTATTATTATAGTGATTTTTAATTAATTATTTAAAAAATTTATCTCGCGGTGATTATTTTATTGATTATGAAAATAATTCTGTACTATGTATCCCTATTAATCATCTATTTGTATCAATATTCATTATAGTGATTTTTAATTAATGTTTTATTAACAAAATTTATCTCGGTAATAATTTTATTGATTATGAAAATAAACTGTACTATAATCCCTATTATACCTAATTCTATGTATTTATATTAATTATTTTTAAGTATTTTTATTGAAAAAATATTAACTAATATATAATTTAAATTTATTGATTACGAAAATAAACTACTATTATACCTATTTAATCTTATATTTATATAAATGATTTTTAATTGATTTTTATTAAGAAAATAATCATGGATTGTAATTATTCCAGTTTTATCGAATGATCGATAGCAGTTACAAAAATAAAATTACTGGACAAGAATTACTGTAGAAAGTACTGTAACTACTGAAACTACACTAATGAACTATATTATAACAATTTTACTCTAGGATTTAGGAAATTGAATTTGATGTATTCACTTACCTATTTACAAATATTTTTTTACTTTGTTTTATTATTATTTGAGTCCTGCTTAAAGAAATTCAGTCATTTTTTGTTCATCCAATTTAAAAAAATTAATTTTACAAAAATTATAAGTTTCTCCTATAAGCTATGAATCGGTACTTAAGAAAATATATTGTTCTCAACTAAAAATGGAAATTAGAAATTATCAAATGTATTTCGTTTGATACTCTATACTTAATTATAACAAAAACGGTCGCTTACAAATAAGAACATTAAGTAACTGTAAAAAAATTCATGAGGAATAAAATTGTTCTTTGAAAATGTTGATATTAAGTTCAGAGGAAAGAAGTGTATACAGGAGAAAATGAAAAAACAGAATTAAGAGAATTTTTCTATATTGTATATTTGACACATACTTTTGCAAATCGTTCCAGCGAGTGTGTCAATGAAATTACCATGATTAAATTCAATATTCTCATTTCCAAATGATTACGCGTGTTCCTTTTTTTGTTCATTACAATTGGAACGTAATGCATGTACTGCTACGATGAAATAAATAATTAATTAATCGCCGCGCGCTGGCGTTTTTTCCTATAATGTTTATAATTATAATAACAATTCAAGGCTGCTCAACCTTGCAGAGAAGATGAGTTTTCTATATATACACACGCAGGTATCGTCTGTAAATTACTTCCTGATCCACCGTTTCTCGTGAAAAAAGTTTCACGCTTCTTTATTTCCTTTACAAATATTTGATTCATTATCATATTTTCTTTTTTTTTATTGTTGCTTGCATGCACGTAAGAAGATAATATCGAAAAGATAGGCTTAATTGAGCCTTGAATAAAACGAGTACACTTTATTGTTTAGTGTCAACTTGAGTAGCAATCTCATAGGTAAAATAAACGCCTTTCGGACGCTTCACTTTTTTTTTTTGTATGTTTTGTTTTAATAAGAAAAGGAATATCCATTACAATTTCTAATAACACACATATTTTTTTTCGGAGGACCAACTTGATGATCGCGACGACAAAGTTAATAAACTCGCTAAGGTTTCTTTTGTTTCTTCCTAAAATCTCCTAGAGTGACATTTCGTTCGACTGCTCGCGTGCAAAGTGATGATCGCAAAAGTTCATCTGGTTAAAATTATTACTTTGCAATTTAAAAAATCAAAAATCGTCATTAAAATTACTTCCAGTTCGAAGCTCGTTAAGTACAATTATCAGTCGCACGATTTTCTCTTTTGGTCAGTACGGTAAGGCTTTTTTTTCAAGTGTCGACTCTGACTCTCATGAATTTAAATCTTTACATACAAAAAAAAAACATTGACTAAAACTTTCTTCTTCCGTTAATCAACGGAACAAAAAAGATAACAATAAAAGAAATCAGTAGAGCAGCAGTTCCACTTCCACGAAATCGCCACTCCAAAAGACTCGTGATCCCGCCATTCATAGTCAGCATGACGAGCAGGAGAAATTAAATTTTTCTATATTAACAATAAATAAAATATGCGATGACGTCGGAGAGTACAAGAGTGGAAAATGGAAGGGGAGTGAGGGAGATGGTGGACAATGCGTTATATAATGGTGTGAGTTGGGGGGAGGGTAGGGGGAAATGCGATATTTTTGTAATTGATGATGAGGAAAGAGTGGACGGGGATCACGGTGATTTAAAGTCCACCGCCCGACCGCTCGACGCTGATCTTCTTCTTCAGCACGTCCTTCTCGTGCTGAGCCTCCTCCATCTCGGCCATCCGCGCGAATCTCGAGTAGGCGACGTGACCGGACTTTATTGCGGACATCATCTGCAGAGGAGAGAAATTTTTTAGTTAATTTGTTTAAGAGAGGGTCGAGATTTTTTGTTGAGAACTTTCATCACGAACAATCACTAATATAATATATCATACCAAATTGTACCAACGATCGTCGATTCTGTTCAATTTTTTTCATAAAAAAATATAAAAAAAGAATTAAACAATTTACAAGTGTGTTCAGCGCAAACGTTTAAATATTATTACTTGAATTTGCGTAAGTTAAATTACTGAATTGATTGACGAATTTATTGAGGATCATTAGCACAATGTGTTTGTTTTGTGTATCAATTTCATGCATTGAATACAAATTTGGAATAATTAATAATTAAAAAAAAAAAAATTATTCAGATTTTTAAGTTATTTGGAGACTATGTTTTTTTTCTAAATTAGCTAAGAAATTTCATTCTGATTTAATTTACAAGGATTTCTTATTATCGAATAAAAAAATAATGCGTGCATATATTGACTTCGCTAATGTACTATTCTGTAGCTATTCAAAATGCGTTCAAGCCATCGATAATAAGATCAATTAATATCACTGGTGGGTATGACATTTTTCAGCAATCAATTGATACTACATAAGTATTTTATGTTAAGAATCCTTACACTAATATATCATGCATTGAATTTTTTCAAAGTTAATACAATTACAAACTTGTTTCCATCACCTAAATTAACAGTATTATTATTACAATATTAATAAGTATGTCTGAGTAAAAAGTTAATATTTATAATATTATATTAGTGTTAGGATTCCTGTTGATTCATAGAAAAAAAAAGATGATAAAAAAAGCTGAGTAAATACCTTGGTAGAAAATTAAAAATTTTTATTGGTTAACATGATAATTAAATTCTTCTCAAAGCATTTTTAATCAAAATCAATATTAAGATCCATAATTACGATCGTAAGCTCAAAAAATGATAATAGAATAAATTTTTATGAATTAAAATTTGAATAGTTGTCCTTAACAATTTTATAAATGAATTGTGTCGTCCTCAATGATTCTACCAAGGTATATAAAAAATAGAAACTAATGTGAAATTAGTTTTATCACTTAGAACTAAAAAGAAACATGTAACTTGGATGTACTTCAGCCAGCGCTTGGTCAAAATATCAAAGCAAAAAAGACAAACGTTTGGTTTTAGCAAAGAAAAGCCACAACAGAATACAAATTGCACAACAGGATTCTTTTTTTTTTTAATCAAATGCAAGAGTCAAACGAAACAAGGAAATAAAGACTGACGATTAATTTTTCGTATGACCGTCACTGGAGAAGATATAAGTAGATCGCGCGTAGAAAGATTAGTGCACATAAAGGATGCAAACTCTATTGAAATAACAAAAGTAACAAAAGTAACAAAAGTAACAAAAGCACAGTGTCGCTGTGGTGCGATATTTTTCCTGGATCCATAATCGACAATAAATACCACGCGCCGTGACATGAAAGCAGCTGGTAGTTGCAAAGCTCAGTATTTCACTGTCGAAGTTTCAGGATCCAGTCAGAATATGCCTTGATCGTACACTGCACAAAAAGCTTGGATCTCTCCAATTTCTTTTTTCTTGCTTTCGTGTTTTTTTAGAAAGATTTTCTGTTTGCTCATATCTTCACTCGATCATCGACTTTGACAGACCTGAAGGTATTCGTCCAGTTCGACTTGACCGTTCATGTTAGTGTCGATTTCTTTTAAGATTTCGTGAAGTTCGTCACCCGGTACATCCTTGTCACCAAACAGCTGCGAAATGCAAAAAAGAAAAGAAGCTTTAAAATCCCTGTCAAGTTTTATTTACCTGGAGATAGTCCTGCAGCTCCATTTGGCCATTATAGCTGAGATCAATTTCATTCAGTAACAAATGCATCTCGCCCTCGTTTAGTTTTATGCCGAGTGCCTATATTACGAAAAGCAAGTGTCTGAGAATTTAATGTAAATTTAAGAGTACAGGAAAATAATCTTTTCTAGAAATCTAACTATATATACTTGATTTTTATTTAGTTTTATAGTTAGAAAAGATTATTTATGATGTACTACCTTACCGATTGCAAACAGCAGTATCAAACAATGTTCATTCTTTAATTGTTACACCGTATTCAATTTTTTTTTTCTTTTTCCCTTGATTCTACAAATATTTTTTAGCCTTGATTAAAACATTACACGTCACATACATTCACTATAAAATTTATAAAAAAAAAAATAACCAAAATGCAATTCATAATTCATTCGCCAGATGAAAAATTAGAATCGTGTGTTGAAAAACTACTTTTCGTCCAGCACAAAATTGCTCGGATAAATTAAAATTGGATTTGAGCTAGAACAGGAATTTCCAAAAACAAACTACAATTATGTAACTGTATTATTAAATAAAGTGAAATAAAATAAAAAAATAAATTAAAAATAATTATCACGTTTGAAGAGAAAAAGAAGGAAAACGGACCTTGAGTCCTCGTCTGATGTCGTTGATGGAAACGTAACCCTTGCGATCCTTGTCGATGATCTGGAAACGTTTGATGTACAGCTGAATCTCGTCTTTCGTGAGGTTGATGGGAATCTTGTCGCGGGACGTCCTGTTGACGATCTGTCCCATTTCGTTTGCGATGAATTCGCTCGCCTCCTTCTGCTGCTTCTTCTTCTCGTCCTCGGTCCACTTGAGCTCCTCGGCCATGATGTCGACGATCATTGGCAGAGCCTCCTGGGCCGCCTGCACGTTCAGGAAGGCCAAACGCAGTCTTCGGGCAATCAGGTCGATGGCCGTCCTGGCGTACTCCCGACAACCGTAGCGGACCTGGACAGAATTTTCGATCGTTAGTACATTTATTTTTATCAGGACAAACGGTACAGTATAATATTAGTCCGCATTACAAATTCTACAAGGTACGTTGAATGGAGTATCATTAGCTGAGTCTTGCACGAAATGAATCATGAGAGAAATTATTTTTAAAATAGGATGTAAGAACTTGATTTGTGAAGCTGATTTATCAAATATTACACGAGTTACCAGACGATTTATAAAATTTTACGTGAGCCAATCTTGTAGAATCAGACGACTTCTCATATTAATTTTTTCAACGGGGATACGTAGATATCAGGTGACGATGATGATAATAATGACGATAATCTGAAAGAGTTTTTCACGCAAATATCGAATTCTTCATAAGAAGAATAGCTTACTTCGGCGTCGATGTATGGGAACTCGGGGTGAAGTTTTTTGCCGATAATGGGCCACCGTTTGCCAGTCAGCGCGGCCATTTTAGCCACAGCAAAGGCACGATCGCCGTAACTCTTGGCCAAGTGCTGGGCTACCTCGCACTCAAGACCAAAGTCCTGCACCAATCGGATGTACATGGTAGGAGTGTAACCGTGAGCTCCCTCGAGGAACAGTCCTTCAGTCTGGCACGACCTTTCTGGCTTCAGATCACAAGCTACAATTTCGTTACATTAGAATTAAAAATTTACATTAGTTTATCTATCGTTTATGATAAACCAATATTTTAGTCGTTTAGAAAAATTTTGTTAAATTTAAAAGATACTAATGAAAACCTTTGATAGCAGCGTCAATGGTTTCCTCGGCCATGGATCTGTAGGTCGTCCACTTTCCACCAGCAATGGTGATGAGCTTTGAGGGGCTCACGTGGACGATGTGGTTACGAGCCAGGGATTGAGTGTTGGGTTTGTTGGGATCGGAGACCAGTGGTCTGATGCCGCTCCAAGCGGACAGAACGTCACCGCGACGGACCTCGACGTCTGGGTTGAGGTAGTTCTTCACCTCCTGCAGGATGAACATGATTTCGTCCTCGGTGGGCTTGGGATTGTGGGTTACGTTGCAGGGCAGATCGGTCGTACCGGCAATCGTGTGCTTCTGCCATGGCAAGAAGAAGATAACGCGACCGTCGCTCGTCGCTGGATCGAGCAGACCCATCTGGTCAGGACTGAAATAAAGAAAGTTTAGAACTTCACTTACTTTTGAACTTATCCTCATTACTTTTTGTTAGCAATGACTTTTAACGTGCAAATATTAGAAATAGAGTATTAAAATTACCCTAACGGAAATCTACGTGGCAATATCCATGTGAAATCCACGACTGAATTTAATGTTGCATTTAAGACCTAATTTCCACGTGGATCTCACATGAATTGACATATGGATTTTTACAAGGATTTCCACGTGGATTCGACGTGCATTGGTATTTCTAAATGAATTTCCATGACTCTTAATGTCGAATTGACCAGGTACATTTGATAAGAAAAACCTAGGTTCATGTTAGAACCACGTGTTCGTATTCACAATTAAATTAAAAAAAAGTGTGGGTCTCGAGACCCCCGACAGAAGTGATAACTTCCGTATTTTAAGTATTTTATGTAGAACTCATCGACTTTTTATAAATTTCAATTGAGTAAAAACATTTTATAAATGTCAATTGAGCGTTTTTGGATCATTTTATGATGTTTT
>JAWWEN010000043.1:116281-146143 GCA_035582955.1 Sycophila texana
TATATATATTGTTATTGTTTTATTGTTATTGTTATTACATATGTATATATCGAGGAGAATGGAGTTTCACTCCAAAAGTTAATCGAAATAGAACAAGAAGATTTTTTTTTTATGCAAATAACACTACACTATTCAGATGCTTATCAAAATGACCAATTAACACGCCTGCAGTTGTAATTTTCTTCGGGATTAGCATAATCCAGATAACACCGTTATTTAGTGTACTAAATTTATCGAGGCCCAATAAATTCCGTGCGACAAGCCGATAAAATTAATCGACTCCGAAAAATTTAGGTCGAATTCTCAACCGATTTTCCAAGGACACCGGCAGCATGGACGAGATGCTCTCGAGGAACTTTATGGAAGCCGTTCAAATCTTCTCCGTTGTGATTGGAATTCTGGCTGTGATAATCATCGTGAACCCCTGGATGGCCATACCCATTGTGATAATTCTCGTTTTGTTTTGGTACGCCAAGAAAGTCTACCTGAACGCTGCCCAAAAAATCAAGCGACTGGAGACCGTAGGTAAATAAAAAAAAATCTTTTTAAGAAATAAGATGACGACAAAATGTTGTAAAACCTTACAAAAGACACTATTATTGAGTATTGACTGAAGGATATAAGTTTCGGCTAAATAGTGCCAAAATTCAAAAAGTTTTGACAGGAATTTTATTTTACATTTTGAATAGTGAAAGAAATTATGTTATAGCTAATTTCATTAATTATAATGAAATGAACATTTTAAACTTTTAAATATAAGTAGAAAAATTTTCTATAAAAAATTGTATTAGTTAATTTTAATGTCCTCACAAATAATATACTTACAATAGTTTTGATTCTTTTAAAATTTATACAGAAACTATTGTAATTATTTTAATAATATCAGCCTGCGAGGAGATTAATTAAAACTGATTGTTGCAATTTTTAGTAGATTTTTCCTTAGCCACTAGTCTAATTATTCTGAATATTATTTTACAATATGTATATATAAGTATACTAATAAAAATTAAATATCGTTCCGATCGACGTACCTAATCTCAAAAAAAAAAAAAAAAATTAATCGCGCGAATCTTGTCAGTAAAAAGAAAAACAAAACTGTCGTCGATAAAAAAAAAGAGGGGGATACGGATCCTCTAAAAGCGAACAATGGATGGCGCAGTGAATCTGATTATTCGGTTGAAATTTTAGCAAAAAGTCCGGTCTTCTCGCACCTGAACGCCTCCTTGAGCGGACTGACGACGATCCGCAGCTGCGGATCTGCGATTGCAGGGAGGTTGGTGAAGGAATTCGACGACTACCAGGACGAGCACACCGGAGCTTGTTACTTGAATATCGTCACTGCCACTGCTTTTGGAATATTTCTGGATGTCATGCTGGTCGTCTTCAATGCTATTATCGCTTTTAGCTTCATTTTACTCAATACTGGTGAGTATTTTTTTTTTTTTTTTTAATTATATTGGACAGTCAATCCTTCCTGGATTTGATTGCTGGTGAGTATTTTTTTTTTTACCTTTTCTTAGGAAATTATGCTGGACATTTAATCCTACCTGGATTTGATTGGTTCTGATATGAGCGATCACTTCGTGATTAGTTCGATCCATGTCTTGCCTAATATATAAGACTATAATGAAGTTATAATTAAGGTATTAGATATGTACTATAGAAAAGAGAACAGAAAATATGTAGTTTTGAATTCTATGATCATTTAGGTACATACTTTGCATACACTGAAAAAAAAATAGCAAGTTCAACAAAATATTTCTTATAGTGCCAAATAAATGGTTTCATTCAAGTAACTTTATTTAGCAGTTTCAATAAAATATTTAGTTAACTCAATGAAACCATTTACTTAGGCACTGTACTTAAAGAAATATTTTGTTAAATTTTACCAATTTTAATTTTTTTTTTTCAGTTTAGGTAAAAAATAAATATGACATTTTCTCCAGCATCAGTTACGCACATCAAAAATAAAATAAATTTTATTTACTTTCACGATTATTCAACGTCGCAAGTTGTTCGGTGCGTTGATGAAAAAAAAAAAAAACACGATAAAATGCGTGTTTTTAAACGTCGCAGCTCGCGAAGCGTATCAATTATTTCACGAAGACACAGAGTACATGGTCCAACTGTCAACGACTTGAAATAAAAAAATACCAATAAAAAACTTACGATACTTTGGCAAAAAAGAAAATAAAAACATCCGTACAGTGTTCTAAAAAAAAAATAGCTTTAATAAATTTGAATAACGCAGTAAATTGAAAATTTCGTTGAAAGGACGGTATTCCTGTTAAAATGACTAAATAATTAAATAAAATGATTAATTATATACTAATTTCTTAAAAAAAATAAATAAATAAATTCCTTTGATAAGATGGTAGTATTCCTGGTGGAAACGTCGGACTGGCCCTTTCCCAGGCGCTCGTCCTCACCGGAATGGTACAACATGGATTCCGCTTATTCGTGGAAGTGATGTCTCAGCTGACGTCAGTCGAGAGGATAATCGAGTACACGAGATTACCGAAGGAGCATCCCCTGACTTCGCCGAATCCACTGCCGGAAAATTGGCCTAGTCACGGTCGCGTAGTGCTGCAACATGTGTCAATGCGATACGAAGAGAATCAACCTAACGTCTTAAAGGTAAAAAAAGTCACATACCTACCAAATGTAAAATACTTAAGTTTAAAAAAAAAAAAAAAAAAAAATTTATACGGAGCTACAGAAAGAAGTAATTTGTTTGACACTTGATGCATATAAACACTCGAAATTAAAAGGTGTATATGTATTTACGTATATTACTTGTTTTCGTACTTCACGTAAGTGGTGTCATTAATAATATTATCTCAGAATTTTTTGTCTTTATACTTTTATGAATGGAGCGCGTAAACATTGAAACAATACCCATTATTCCATGAAAACATGCACGTCTCACGCTACACGTGTACCTCATAAATTACAAAACACTTTGCAAAAAAAAAAGAAAAAAAAAAATTTAAATAAACAAAAAGTCCTCGATTCTACGATAAGGTGTAAAACGAGTCTCGTTTGCTAATTAGCGTGTCGCTCGAGATTAAAAATTCATAAAAATGAAAAATAAAAAAAAAAAAAAACGCACACAATGCGCAGGATCTGAACATAGTGATCGAGCCTGGCTGGAAGGTGGGAATAGTCGGGCGAACCGGTGCCGGCAAGTCCTCGATAATAGCGGCTCTGTTCCGCTTGACCGGCGACAATCTCCGCGGATCGATCAAGATCGACGGCATCGACACCGGCGACGTCGGACTGCAGGATCTGCGCAGGCGCATTTCCATAATTCCCCAGGTAAGTACAAAGCAATTAATTAATAATTTTTTTTTTTTTCATACTAGACTATGTACATCCTTAAAGGTTCATAATAGATTCATCTGGATTTATCCGAATTCATCTTGAAAAATCATACTTTCTTATTCTATATTCCATTTGTAAAGTAGTGAATTCTTTGCTTTATTCAAATTAATGTTTTTTTTTTAATGGTTATATAATGTTATCTTCATTTTTTTTTATATTTAGGTCAATATTTATTAAGAAACTTTTTACAAACCGCGACTTTTATATACTCTATATGTATTCGGTTAATTATGTTATGATAAATTTAAACTTTAGATATACATTTGTTGATAAACTATTTCAATTAACAAGTAAAAAATAAGAAATATTTTTTAATATTATGTCAGACAAATGTAAAGAACTTTTTATTGTAAGCCACTCTATTGTTTGTATTATTTTAGCTGTTGCGCAAAAGTGACTTCAGTGATCGTTCATATATTTGCATTCGGAGTAATTAAATAATAATCTACATCAGTCAATTATCTTCTTTTTTTTCGTTTACATTTTTTAAGTAATCGAACGGTGAATTTACATATTCTACGTTGGCGATATAAATATTTTCGTAAACAAGCGAGGATGGGAAAAAATTCAAGCTCGGTTAAAGGATCTTGAACAGTTATAAATGAGATATTTGAATCATCCGTTCGAGGATATTTCTGATCACGAGAAGAAAAAAAAAAGAAGAATTCATAAGTAGTTATTTTTAGTGCAGTAATCAGGAAAAAGGCACGTGTCATGTACTGTTTAATTAATAACTGATTTGCGATGTATCTTATAGCAGTAGATGAATGCCGTATCCGGCAAGACATATCAGTATATATATGTATATACATATGCATACAATTCCTTTAGTTACGGTATTATAGATCTTTGATCGAGATTACCTTAAAAAAAACACTAAAATATAAACTTGTTATCTTTGATCGAATAAGTTTATATTGCAATCATTTATTATTATGACATCGGATTGGTACACCGTTTCACTCATTGACGTCACTTTTTAGTCATATTAAAGCTATAAATTTTAATTGCAACTATATCGCACCTTAATTATTGAGTTTTAAATAAATACTGGACTTTATTAGTTACAATATCAAATACGATAACTAGAAAATCGCATACAATAAAAAATAAACGAAAAGTTAACTTATTTTTCATTAAAAAAAAAATTCTTTTTAATTGTTTTGCGTATTTTTTTTACTTGTAAATGCGGACATCCTTAACATACATTTAATGGATTAAAATTTACATTATTATGTATACACATAATATACATCTTAGTTTCGAGATTTACTATCGACTGCTATTAGCAGATAATATGTTACTGGGCGTTTATTAAATTATTCTCGAAGCCTTATAATCGTTTCGCAATGTTGCAAAAAATATACTGCGATTGAGCATTTCAAATTATTTTTTTTTTCCTTAGGTTTCGAGAAAAATTTTAGTTTCAACTTCGTAAGCTTTACAGATGACTCATATGCATGTATATGCAACTTGGTCGTTTCTTATAAAACAGATCGATTACAGGAGGATCGATTACAAATTGACTTTTTGCGGCTTTCTTTGAAATTTTAGATTTCCATTTCTACTTTGAAAATATGAAAAAAAATCTTTTTTTTACTTTACACAATTTATTTCTTTATAGATACCTTCTTTCGATGTCATAATAAAAGAAGTAATAAAAATACTTTTTTAACCATTTCGTGTAAATCAAGGAGCTTAATTCCCGTAAAAATTATGGAAATATTTTCCAGTAAAGTAAGAACCAACCTATGATTACGTTTTTTCCGCATAATTTTTACTACAGCAGAACTTCACCATAAGAAAAAAAACCTCCCAGTGTAAATAGACAACATCATAATTTCATAAACATTAATTTTTGGCGTTATTGTTAAATGGGAGCGCACAAAATTTGAAATACTATAGAATTCTGTTCTTTTCGTTTTTCTTCTTTTTGTTCGTCTTCTGCGCCTTCTTATGTGTCTTCTTTATTTCCTTGATCTTCTTCGTCTTCTTTATCTTCTTCATATTCTTTACCTTCTTCATATTCTTTATCTTCTTCATCTTCTTTTGCTTCTGCTCCTTTTTCTGCTTTCTCTTCATTTTCTTCATCTTCACAATTAAATGGTCGAAACAAAAAAAAAAATGATTCCACAAAATTTGTAATACTATAGAATCCTGCTTTTTTCTTTTGTCTTCTTTTTGTTCGTCTTCTGCGCCTTCTTATGTGTCTTCTTTACCTCCTTCACCTTCTTCATCTTTTTCATATCCTTTACCTTCTTTATATTCTTTATCTTCTTCATCTTCTGTGTCTTCTTCGTCTTTTCCATCTTCTTCTGCTCCTTTTTCTGCTTCTTCTTCAGTTTCTTCGACTTCTTCATCTTCACATTTAAATGGCCGAAACAAAAAAAAAATGATTCCACAAAATTTGAAATACTATGGAATCCTGTTTTTTTCGTTTGTCTTCTTTTTGTTCGTCTTCTGCGCCTTCTTATGTGTCTTCTTTACCTCCTTTACCTTCTTCATCTTCTTCATATCCTTTACCTTCTTTATATTCTTTATCTTCTTCATCTTCTGTGTCTTCTTCGTCTTTTCCATCTTCTTCTGCTCCTTTTTCTGCTTCTTCTTCAGTTTCTTCTTCAGTTTCTTCGACTTCTTCATCTTCACATTTAAATGGCCGAAACAAAAAAAAATGAATGATTCCACGAAGACTCCATCCAGCTCGATCAGAAAAAGTGTCTAAAAAAAAAATATATTTCTTATACTTCCAACAGGAGCCGGTGCTGTTCACTCAGAGTCTGCGCTACAACCTGGACCCGTTCGGCGAGTACCAGGACGCGGTACTCTGGGAGGCGCTGCGCGAGGTGGGCCTGAACGAGCTCTCGCTGGATCAACAGGTGGCGGAGAAAGGCGCCAATTTCAGCGTCGGTCAGCGCCAGCTGATTTGCCTCGCTAGGGCCATCATACGCCAGAACCTCGTGCTGGTGCTGGACGAGGCCACGGCCAACATCGACGCCCAGTAAGTATTTTCCCACATCGCGGGAGTACCCCCCCTTTTCCCTCCCCCCATTTTCAAGGATAGTCGCATTTCCGCCGAAGGATATAGGAGAGGCTTTGTTCTCCTACTGTTCGTCGAGGAAGTACTCTAGTAGATTTTGCAGAGCGTTATTTGAAGCCGATAGCTGTTATATATTATATAGCTGTAGGAAGAAAAAAGTGTTGCTTCAGTAGAGGTACTTTTCATGCGGGTAATATATATATTAAGGGATCGATAGTCACTTTTAATTTAAAAAAAAAAAACATGTTTATTTAAAATATTTAAAATATATTAAATTGTTTAAATTAAACAAAATTGTTTTCTAATGTCAGTAAACATGTTTACCCGTATTTTGAGAGGTTTAGGACTTCTTCGAAGCCCTGCAATGACTACTTACCTATTTGGAAGCCTCTTCGAACACTTAATTCACTATCCATTGGACTTCAAGTCAACCGATGGACCAAACTGCTCTAAATTGATGGAAATCACTTTTCAATGCAGTAGTTTCGGTGTGAATACAGGAAATTAAATTTCAATATAGAGAAAAAATTTGACATTATAAAAATGTGAAAATTTAATAAATCTATTAATAATAAAATATAAAAAATCAATATATTCAGACCAAAAGTCATATCCATCAATTGAGAGCAGTTTGATCCATCGGTTGACTTGGAATCCAACGGATAGTGAATTAAGTGTTCGAAGAAGCTTACTACTTATAAGTAGGTATTGCAGGGCTTCGAAGAAGTCCTAAACCTCTCAAAATATAAGTAAATATGTTTACTAAGATTAGCAAACAATATATTTTTATTTAAACAACTCCATATATTTTAAATAATTTTTCTTTTTCTTAATTAAAGGTGGCTTCTTACCTTAAATATAATATAGTATATTGTATATATACGTCTTTTTTTTAAAAAGTACATCGAATTGACCATCTTGGGCGGCTTTAATTCTTTTGGGAGGCGATTGCCGCGATGCTGAGGTGATTTGTGTTTATGCTCTGCTTGATTAGCGGATCTAGGCGCGATTTTTCTTGTTGTCTCTTGTCTGCGAGGATATATGTGCACTTTTAGCGCGTCGGTTATTACCATGTAGGGAGGCGAGATTTACATTAATTAAATTGCGCCTGCGGCGTTCCGTAACTGGATTAATTTACTCGCTCTCGGTTACTGTTAAGGTTTTCCTTTGTTCCGCGGTAAGATTCGATCGATTTGCGTGACGTTTATTGATTTTCCGATTAGAATCATTTGTTTGAATTTCTACGGGAAAAATCAGTGGTAATTAAAAATGAATGGAACAATGCAGATCGATATTTTATAGCGTCGTAATTCAAAAGAATCGAGGACATTAAAAATAGTAGTGTTTTTTTTTAGACTTTGTTTAAACGATTTAAAAAAAAAAAACATTGGTAATTAAAAATGAGTTGTAATAATTAACGTACTATTTTTATGTTTAATTGATATTCCACTAGAAATTACTTAATTGAATATATTTTTTAAAGGCTTTTCGAACTTTATAATAGATACATTAAATGAAAATTTAATATTGACGTAATTTAACACGTAGTCTTATTTTTACGAGAACCCGCAGTATTAATTTTTGGTATAAAAAATTTGGATAATTTTAATTTAATTTAAAAAAATATATTTTTAATTTTAATTCGCAAAGGAATTAAAATTCTCAAGGTAAACTGTAAAATTTCATTTTGACATTTTAGTATTTGACAGTTTCACTTGATGATGTCGTCCTTACTGCTTTTCCGATTAGTACAATTTTCTTTAAGTTGATTATGTAAAAAATTATCGCAATGTCGAGCGTAAGTAGAGAATCAACATTTGCAAAGTTACATATTTCTAATAAAAAAAAATTATTTTCTTAGTTTTAAAATATGCATTGAACCTAAGAATAAAAAAAACGGTAGTTCAATGCTGAAGCAATAACAGTTGTGGTATATACTTATAGTTTTAAAAGTAGCAGGTGATAGTGGATTTTTTAATTTGCGAATTCAACAATTTTCAAATGATAACGAACAGTGGCAATTGACCAGTTCGTTTCGAAACGCTACCAGCAAATTATCCGCGGGATTCGAACTCAGTATCTGGACGTAAAGGATGTGTGTGCAACTTTTTCTGTTTTCAAAGCGCAAAAAAGAAGCCGTTTTCCTTTTTCTTTGTGCACGAATGAAAAATCACCTTTAATAATCGTTATAGCAGCTATTAGAAAAGTGAGAGAAACAAGAGTTTCCAGACATTGATACCTATGCGTTTGCAATATATATAGGTATACTCAGATTTTCTTGACACTGTGCCGTTAGTAATTTATGCACGCTTATTTAACGTTGAAAGGTGATTTTCATATTAGACTAAGCGACTTCAGTTTTCTCGAATTTTAACTTTCTTCACAGTAAGATACTTTATTTACTGAAATCAAGAATGAAATAATAAAATAGAAAAATTTTCAAAATTTTGGTTCAACACTACTTCAATTTACAATAATTTAGGTACTTTTTTTTTCTTTTTTTAAGGATTTCGCGCAGCCTTAATCGGCCTAAATTTAGGTACTTAACATACTATAAATATTCAAATTCCGAGGTTTTTGAATATTTGATATTTTAAAGTGAACAATTATAGCAGCGGCATACATTGTTACAAAAGTGTATAGCGATTAAAAAAATTTTTTATGGGACTTAACTGTACGTTATAATTTCTCGTTCTCGATTTATTGCAATCTTGAATCTGGTCATTTATAAATTTTTTACGATAAATACACGCACAAGAGAATCGATTAGCAGAAACAGTATAATATAATAAAAAAATTTTATTTCAAATGTTTACGAATATGTTATTCATGTAGAAGAAGATGAGAGACTCCTGATCCAGAATCACGAATGCACAAAGTCATCGTGGGATATTCTTGTTTAATAACAAAAATAGAAATTTTTTTTTTTTTAATATGAAAGGAAAAAAAACTAAGGAAAAAATGCGTATTTATAAAAGCATTAATGATTCGAAAATTCCAAGTCATGCATGAATAAAAAAAAAAAATTTAATGAATAACGTACAAACTATAAATTGAGATGTATCGGATAGATTAAAAAATCATTATTTACTCAAAAGGTTTTCGTATAACTGCGAAAATTCATGAAAAATTTGATAAGTAATGAAATTTGGTATATAAAATATTTCGTGCGACATTTTTACACTTGTATTTATACTTGACTAATTAATTCGATAAATTTCAAATTATAGCTTTTTGTTTTGTTTTCATTTGGTTGCACAACTTTTATGGTTTCCACGTCATTATAACGTATTCTGAAATGCTCAGTTTTCCCAGTTTTATTTTGAAAAAGAAAAACATCTACGATTTTGGTAATGGACTCCAATCAGGAAAATCCCACGACTAGAATTTATTATTCTGGATTCAGCTTATTTGTTTCGTAAAAAAATGTAAATAATTTGTCTAACTCGGTTTACATTTTTCTGTTCGATTAAAAAAAACAATAATAATAATAAAATAACTAAATAGAATGAATATATGTATGTATATTATGAAGGAGGACATTTATGTAGTGCAAAACAATTTTTTCAAGTCGATTTCAAGAAAATGAAACTTATTTTTCGTTCGACCGAAACGAACGAAAAATAATTTTTTCTTTACAGCACTAAATAAATTTGTTTACGGAATTCGCTAAAAAAAGAAGTGGCCTCAAATGAAAATATAGATAACGTACAAAAAAAAACTTCATGAAGAATCTCCTAAAAGAATTAAAATCGCATCAAATAAGCAGCACAAAAGAATTAGCCGCGCGTAAATCGCATCGATCGCTAATTGACGCAAATCGAGCGGATAAAGGAAGTTCGCGGAAAAAAAAGAAAAAAAAAAGATCGTCATTGACTGTGAACGGACATTCACCAACGCTACAAACACTAATAAATCCCCACGCGCGAATTAAAAGACCGCCCGCGGCGTCTCCAGGTCGATGCCTGACAAAACCGCAAGGATTCATGCGTACAATTACATCCTCGTGTCGTTTTCTTTTCCTTAGAGGATAAAACGCAGATCAAACGGACAAAAAATAAATAAATAAAAAAAATAAGGCGAGAAAGGAAGTTTAATGCTGGCCGGACGAAGATCAAGGCCGAGTGCCTTTCTTATTTAAATGTATATATTTTCTCTTCGCTCGGATATACTTACTTCCCAATTATACTAATTTCCTATTAACTACATATACATATATTATTAACATTTATATACATGTACAGATATTATATATGTATAGTATGTTTATATTTGACTGTACGAACTGATCAAGTTTTTGCGGTTCCTTCTATAAGATTGACTTTTACGACTGTCGAATTCGTTATTTACGTAATCGCCGGAGGAACCACGATGTGTTTTTTTTTTCGAGATTCAATAAAAACAGAATTTTGTTGAATCATCATACGCACGATGTTTTGGATTGTTTTTAGATTTTGTAGTAAGAATTCCGTTTAAAATCATTTAAATTATTATAATTAAATGTAAAAGCTACACACTCAATTGACTATTTATTCATTAATTTATTTTTATTCCAATTGTAAAAGAAGCTTTAAAACATTTAATGACTATCGAAGTGTAACAATTACAACTGAATTACAATTTAACAACTGAACGATTAATTCCTTTATGCGTGGTTAGTATACATAGAAACTTGCCGCGAAGGTCTTATTGAGGAAATTCTCAGCTTGTGTGTGACGCTTATCTATAAATATGTAAAACGAGTACATTACTAACAATTTATGGTTAGCTGCATTGACGCTCGCACAATGTTAATTAAATCGATATTTCAAGAAAGTGAAGAATTTCAAATATTTTTTATTTAAAAAAAAATTAAATAACTTAAAACTTATTAAAAATTTTCGTATTGATTGTATTCTGTCTGTAAAAAAGACCTACTAACAAATTTTAATTATTTATTGAATGTTGCAATTGTAATAATGACTAAAAATAAAGTCAAATTTCATGTTATGCACAACTTTATTTTTGAAATAATTTTTTTTTTTCTTCAAATACTTAAATTCGTTTCAAGACTTAATTATGTTAAATGAATTAATTGATTAATATGAGTATTTTTATTGCAGCACTGATTCTATCATACAAAACACAATTCGAAAGAGGTTCGCTAAATGCACAGTATTGACAGTGGCTCATCGGTTGAATACCATTATCGACAGTGACAGAATAATTGTTATGGATGACGGAAGTATAGCAGTACGTATAAACTATTTTCTTCATTAAATTAATTAATTAGTTAAAACTATTTAGTAGTCTCTACTAATATAGTATTTAAAATATAATTTAATTTAATTAATTCTTAGAATTTTGTATGTTTTCTTGAACTCATAAACTCATAGTGTTTAGTTTCTCTTATAAAATTTAACTGTAAAAAACAAAAATAAATATGTATATATAACGTTAAACATATAGTTTCCTTAAATTGTAACAAATTGTACTCTAATGTAATTTCACTAAATTCTCAGGAATTCGGCTGTCCCTACGAGCTCTTGAAAAAAGAGACGAGCGGGCATTTCGCGCGAATGGTCAACCAAACGGGTAAAATGATGGCCAAAACTTTGAAGAAACTCGCCCAGATATCCTGCCATGAAAATATGCAACAAAGGAGTCTAGACATTTCCGAGGGTTCCGCCGAAAGCACCGAAACCATAGCGATCGAATCGGACGACACTTACAGCAGTCGGTTATAAAAACACATAATGCGTTGCTTTTTATATACACTATATATTCTTTTTAATAAAAAAAGAACGAAAAAAGAAAAAAAAAGCATTTTTAAAGTCACAGATTTCAGGATTGAAATTTAAAAGAATCTTCAAAAACGATACAAAGACTGTACATAATTAACTTATATAGCATTTTTAGACGTAGATTCCTTATAATACAATTTAGTTACTTTTAAGCTTTAGTCTCATTTATCACCTAAATAGAAAATTGTGTTGTACAAGAATAATTTATTATAGAAAAATCTTTTTCTTCACATCACTCATCCAGTTGATTTGAAAACTGTTCGGTGCTCTGAGTCATAAATACTTGAGGCTTAGATTGCATATTCGACTGAAAGCAAAAGAAATAGATAAATTAACATTTCATTTGTATAAAAATCCTTTAAATTGTACATTCCCATGGCGTGTACTTCTTTGCAACTCTCAATCTTAAAATTATGATGTGTACATACGTAATGTCGCATAGTGCATTGTAATTAGTTTAGTTAAAGTGTAAATTTTAGATTTAGAATGTATATACTTTAATCCAGTGTAAAAGCACTTTGTTTAATGCCTTAATTGCCATGTAAAGTATTAACCACTGCATGTACTTATAGTATTAATACTTATCAAGCTCAAAAAATAAAAATATTTGAAAACAAAAATGGGAAAAGTGAATGTAATGTTTTAATTTTATGAATCAGTCGCCTTTAAATAATTACCTGTGTGACTGTGGTTGATTGTGTATGAGTGCTGTTTGGTACACAGACGACGACAAGCTTCGTTGCTTGAGTAGGTTTTTGTTGTACTTGCTGTACTTGCTGCACTTGCTGTACTTGCTGTACTTGCTGTACCTGCTGTACTTGTTGAACTTGTTGTATTTGTTGAGGCTGGGCAGTTGGAGTTTGCGACCTTGGCTGTAGAATAACGAATTTCTGTCCTCCACTCGTCGTTGTTCCTGGCGTTGTCCTTGCTCCTCCAATAACGACTACAATATGAATAAATTGTTTAAAATAAAATTAACTGAGAATAGATATAATGCGAAGAAAATTAATTGAAATAAACTATTGGTTCTTAATATTCGTGCTCATATAAATAAACTGAAATATTTTATTAATTCTAACTTAAAGAAAATTTTTATTTGACTAATAAACGTATAATACCTGATTGTGATACGGTTTTCGTTGGCACAGAAGTTTGTTGTTGATTTGTATTGTTGGAGATACCTGTGGTAACGGGTGAAGGTATTGTTACAGGCTGAACCCGAGCTTTGGCTACAGCAGTACATAAAGCAGGGCCTATCCATCCATATTCATGTCTGTAATCTTCTACATTGTCAGGTGCTGATCGGAGAGTCTTTAACACCGGAGCGACTGATTTCTAAAAAATTTTTAATTTATCAAATGCAAAAAGATCTTTTACAATATTATTCTAATTTTAAAATGTGGCAGGAATAAAAATTTACAATTAATAAAGTTTTTATATGTCCTGCAGCATTTTTGTCTACTGTGGTAGAGTTTGGTCCTTCAAAACACGTTTCTATGCGGTCTGAGATCGATTTAATTTTAGGAATTACTAATGCCTTTATCACTTCTGGTCCCAATTCGCAAAGACCATGAATTGCACCATATAAAGAAGCCAGTGGAGTCTAAAATGTATTATTTTGTAATTAAGAAGTAAATTTTTTAATTCATTGTTTTCATTATACTTATACTTACTTGATTGTTTTTAGCTAGTGCCTGGCTGAATATTCGCGTGACTCTCGTTTGTATATTATTGGTCGTAGTGTTAAAATTCTTACAAATTTGTGCCATTAGACGAGACGCGAAATCTCGTAAAGCCCAATGATTATCCATCTCTGGTCGTGCACACAGTTGCTTTGATACAATACAAGTGACCACTGAAGGTATTAGTTCATGAAGCTGAAATAGAATTATAAGATATAAACACTTAATAAAATATTTAGAAAATATCTACTAAAAGTTAGATCCTTACATATTTTTCTAAATAGAGACTTGGATTATCAAGTAATGCTTTGACCATTCGCATAAGATAAATCAAAATTGCAAGATTATTTTGAACAACATTGATTCTGACACCTTCTGCTATAAATGTACACATACGAGCCAACATTTCATGAAGTCCAGGATCTGCAGAGAGAGACTGGAAAGCTTCTACCCTCCGTGCTTCGTCAGATCCAACACAAGCCTCTGTTATTTCCTTATAATACAGTTGCTGCTCAACACTAAGTTCATGAGTAGCTAATTGCTTTACATGTACAGTCTCAACGTTGCGAAGTTTTTGACTTTTACCACCAGGTTTACCAAGATTAGCATTACTATTTCTATTACTGATTGGATCTGTACTTTCTAATTTTTGCACCTCTGTTAACAAAAAAATAATTTTTTAGATTAATTTTAATGAAATTTTTATTTAAAATTTAATAAAAATATTTCTAAATTGTCTAAAAATATTTCAAAATTTAATAAAAATATTTCTAAATTGTAAGACTATTATTTTTACAAAAAGAAAAGAAATTTCTTTACCTTTGGAAACAGGTGGTGGATTTTCGGGGATCGTTGGCTGAATGCCATCGATGCACAACCAATGGGTTCGTAAATTTGTTTCTAATGGTAGCTTTGGCCAATTTGGGCCACCAGCCATTGAAATTATCTCATTTAAATCAATTTCTTTTTCTTCTATAAAGTGCAATTCTCTACCTCCACCAGATGCAAAACGAAATGGAATGTGCTCTTTGGCAAAGAAGCCATAGGTAGGTTCTATATTTTTTGTTTTCAAGGCGTAATCAACATCGTGTGTTGTCAGCTTCTGTCGTCTACCTTGCCTCATAAATTTCGTAGCATCCTGAAATCAAATAAACAAAATGTAAATGTGAATTTAAAGTTTTTATCATAGAACATTTTATAGTAACAGGCACATGTAGAAAATAAAAGTTACTTGGATTATTTCTTTTAATCTGTAGCTAACATCTTCGGCTAAATCTTTTGCAGCCTCATCGGGTAAATTTCCTACTCCAATACTTTCTGCAATAACTTTCATAGATTCTGTGGACAATGTTGTCCCATACATAGGTTCCACATCACTCATCTTGGCTTAGGGTTTAGGGATTCTGGTGATGAAATACACTGCACTTTTCTCAACAAGTACATACTTATGTCTAAATCATAACAAAAAGAAAGCTTTATTATTCATTTTAAATAAACGTTTAACAAATTAAACAAAATGTATAGTTAATCTTAAAGTACTTACCTAAAATCTAAACTACAGTTTTACCTAACCTCTCAGGTAAGTTTATTTATCCGGAAAATCCTTATCAATAGACATCAATTTTAAATTGTATTTTAACATTTTCACAAATTTTGTTAACTGCGAATCCGTTTTGTGTTACACTTATACATTTAAATAAATTATAAAATTTAATAAACTAATTCTTTACATTGAAACTTACACGAAACGAAAACGATAAACAAGCGGATCAAGCCCGCGCTCGACTCCCCGTCATTTAGTGTCACAATATCGTCACGAAACTGTCATATTTCGGTCTTCAAAACCGACACTTACGAAAGAATAAACATACTATTTTAAATTTTATATTCATTTTGTATTCTTGTAATAAAAACTATCTGCTGAGAAAAGGCAAGAAGAGTAGATACATTGAATAAATATTAACTTTTTTATAAAAAAATAATACCTTTATTACTTAGCAACTAATAATAAATTAAAAAAATTTAATTCATCCATTACAATATTAAGATATTTGCATTCATTACTAATTGTAAAATATTATTGTCTTTTGAAACTGATTTATTTTTTTGTCATAGTATCTTCGGAAGTCATTGCCATAAATTGCAAATCTTCGAAACTCAGATAGTACAGCACTCTTTGAATTAAAAGATCTGATAAATTAAAATACTTCCATAGGAAGTTAAGAGAATTTTCTACTATCTCCAATAACTGCCTTCTTTCTGTCCCTTTATAGAATCTTTCTTTTAACATACTGCAGTATATAGGAAACTCCATTCGATATTCATCTGATTTAAAAAGGTTTATAACATTTCGGCTCCTTGCATATCGTCCTAATTCCCTATCATTTTCTGTTAAAATATTGTAGAATGTTATTTGATAACATATTTTGTAGCTCTTCATCTTTTCTATTTCTGTCAGACAATTATTGTAAAATCTATTAAGCTTGTCATTGCTCTCGAGTATCCTCAAATTTTCTGTGGATATTCTTTTAGCATTTAACTTCGCAAGGTACATAGTAAGAAATTCAGAGATCCATGTGTCGTCAATTGTAATGATGGCGAGAGATAAAGGGCTTTTGTTTTTGTCATCTTTAGCATTCATATCAGCATCTTGCTCCAGAAGTATATGTATTATATTCATATCTTCTATTTCAACAGCTGCATGGAGGGCAGTTCTACCATCATTCCTTTTATCATTAACATTGGCTCCTTTTTTTAAAAGAAACTTAATCACTCGATCATTCTTTGATTTAACGGCAATATACAATGGAGTTTCTCCATAATTATTTCTACTATTTACATTCGCTCCATTTTCTAAAAGTAATTTTACCATCACTTTATTTCTTGCAGATACGGCAGTGTGTAATACGGTTTGTCCTGTATCTGTTACACTGAAAATAGAAAAAAATTTAAATCAGTTGTCCTTTTCAATTGTGCAATGTAGGAAATAAAATTGTTTACCTGTTGACACTGATTCCTTTGGATAATAGTAACTTGGCTATTCTTTTGAATTTTTGAACAACTTCTTTAGTGCGACCTTGTAAACACTTTTCTACAAGTAAATGAAGTGCAGTTTCACCATTTTTTTCTCTTGCATTCACATTAGCATTATTGTTCAGTAGAAATATAATGCTGTCTTCTTTTTCATGATGTACAGCTGTGTGCAGGGCAGTGTAGCGATCTTTCCTTGTATCATCAACAAAGGCTCCCCTTTCCACTAGAAGTTTTGCGATGCTTAGATTATTTCGTTCCACAGCAAAATGCAATGGACTATTACCAATGTTATCTTTTGAGGTAATATCTGCTCCTCTGTCCAGTAATAATTTTACAATCTCATAGTTATTTGAAATTACTGCAAAGTGCAAAGGACTCATATTAAAGCTGTCCTTGGCATTGATTTTAGCACCATGGTCCAGTAATATTTTGGTTGTCCTCGCTTTCTTAGCAACAACAGCAACGAAAAGTGCAGTCTGTTCTGCATTATCACATTCATCTATATGAGCTCCTTTTTCTAAAAGCAACTTAGTTATTTTTTCAAATCTCTCTACTATTTTCTTTCCATAAAAATAGACATCTTTTCCCACAACCAGATGAAGCGGAGTTTTACCATCTTTATCTTTTGTATTGACATTTGCTCCATTATTCAAAAGAAGAATAATGTTTTCCTCTCTACCCCATTCTACTGCTATATGAAGAGGAGTTCGACCATTTTCAGTTTTATCATTGACCAGAGCTCCTCTGTTTATAAGCAATTTAACTACATCTGTGATGTCATTTTTCACTGCCAAGTGCAACAAACTATTTCCATTTTTATCTCTCGAATTAATGCTAACTCCATTATCTAATAAGTGTCTGATCGCTGATATAGTAAATGTTGAAGTAGTGGTAGATAGTTGCATATCACAATTGAATTTGTTTATAAGCAATTCTTCCTTTTGAGTCATGTAGTATGTCAAGTAAACTTTGTTCTTAATCCTAATGAAATCGAAGTTTTACAGGAATTGATTTTCAGTACATACTTGTAGACTTGATAATCTGAAAATTTCAATAAAAATAGTAAATAAGCACAGCTCGCAGCAATTAAAACTATAATAAATACAATTACTTACCCTTTGGAGTGTATATTTCAGAAAATCATGTTACTAAATAATAACATAATTACTTGCCAAACAAAATGAAAGCATAGATCAGGTGTAGAAAAGTAAATCCAAACAATGAGTGCAACAGCAATAAAATATTATCACCACAAATAAAATACAAGATTAGTTGCTCCAAAATATTTTCCGACAAACATATCACAAATAAATTTTATCAATGATTCCGAGTTAAAACGTTTCGTCAGCTCAGTTGCAATGCTTTTATATTTACTTTGTTTACTTTTTACTTTATCCTAAATTACACTCCGCGTACACTCCGCGAAACATCTTTGCAGTATGCATGAGTCTGATGTGAAGTTGACACAACAATAGAGAGAGTAGAGAAACAAAGGAGTGGGGGGGAGCAGCCAGACAGCGGATGCAACTTCAAATAGCTGCTTTTCGCGCCAAATTTTCGTTTTGATCAATGCGTTTTTAATTAATTATTATCGTATTTAATAGTTTTATAAATTAAGATAAAAATCGTAATATTATCGTATATGATTAATAATATCGTATATGAATAATAATATCATATACAAAAGTTTATAAAAGTTTATGAAAGTTAATAAAAATTTGTAGCTTTTATAAACTTTTATAAAATTGTATAAAATTTTATAAATTTATATAAAGTACAAAAAATTTGTATACTTGTATAAAATATTATATACATACAAAAACTTACGAAAAGTTTATAAAAGTTTATAATAACTTTTATATTAGAAAATACTATATTTCCGTCTGCAGGGTATAGTGATATTTTCCTACAAAGAATTTTTTTAAATGGTTATCATATGATATTCTTATGATTGTCTATATATTGTCTTATATGATTATCATATGATAATTAAGTCAAATCGCAGATGACTATATCACTTGATTTTTTTCTTCAGCAGGGATCAGTAATTGTGAATTAAAAATGTTAATTATTTAATTATAATTAATAATATATAGAATTTGCACGCAGCGTTTTAAATTATAAAATACGCAGACGTAGATATTCAGGTGAAATATAATTAATAGATAATATAATAAAATTCTTATAGTTATAAATAAATTATAAATAAAAAATATATATATATATGTTATATTCTATATATCTGTAGTAAATCTACGCAGTTTATACATGCAAAACGCAAATTACAATCAACTATACGTACATCATGCATTATACATCCTCCACCTTGCATTTATGTATTTATGACAACAATTAAAGGATATATCAGGTTTTTTAAGCTATTTATGACGCGTTCAACTCACGGAAATCCCAAGAATGGAGAACCCGTCCTTCAATGAAGCAACGCCAGGTACGCGCTCCGCTCCCGCAGATGGACCTATCATATCACTTGCCAGGTAAATTATTATACGTATATATAGATATAAGTATCGAGTATGGAAGGTGCGTATAGTCGCGTCGGTGGAGGCGCATCGTCCGCTGGCCCTGCAGTCGTCGACGGTCGTGTCCATCCAAGTGCAGCGTAGCTGATGCGTCGGGACGACGGGAGCCGTGCCTCGGGGTCGAGTTGGATGCTCACGTAGTCATGCCCGCCGTTTGAGGCGTCCGGAACATCCGCAGTCCAAGCAGACGTGTCCCCAGGCGCACGACGATTATGGCCAGTTCGAGCGTCGAGGAGGTTAGGCAGCCTCCTCTGGGTGCCCCCGCGAAAGGTCAGTCCTTCATTATCTTGCTGTGCGTCTTAATTTCTTTTCTCTTCTGATTTTAATGACTGATGGTAGGATAATTTATTGAAGATTTGTGTCTTTATTTATCTGCTTTTAAAGTTACAATGAGGGACGGTTAGGAAAGTTTGTTTTGAATTCAGAATGGGTATTCGACAGTTTTTTTTAAGTTACTGAAGTTTTGCGTGGATGCTGTTTTCAGGAGAAGAGCAGAACCAAAATGTGATATCGTACGAGGATATAGCTACAAAATTGCTCAGTGAAAGATTGCTTCTTACTGCCCTGGAGCTTCATGCTGAATTATGTGAAGCCGATCGTGAATTACCAGTTCTCAGGGACTTCTTTTCTAATCCCAACAACTTTGAATGCTTGAACATGAAGCCGGAGCCATGCATAACCATAGGTAGAGATATATTTTGTTTCATAAAATGTCAAAATAGTCTTTTTAATGACATTGAGTATGTCTATTATGTTAACTATGTATATGTATTATGCGTTGTACAATTTTCTGTGTTCAAGAAATTTATTAACGTACTGTTATTTTTTTATTAACAGCAAGATCATCCAGTCAGGCAACTTTAGATTCTCTCGACATGACAAGATATTCAGAAGATGGAGGTGGAGTCGATGAAAGAGTTGCTGTTCTCGAATTTGAATTAAGAAAAGCAAAGGAAAATATAAATTCTCTACGAGCTAATCTCACAGTAGTAACGGGTATAAGATATTACAATATTATTTTTTTGAATAAATATTAAAAAACTAATTTAAATTTCTGTATAATATTTTAGAATCTGAAGTTAGTACACCAGACAAAAATTCAGAAAAAGGTCTCTTTGAACATCCCATAAAGCCACACGAGCAAAGAGCTATAAATTTTCTGGTGAATGAGTATCTATTAGCTAATTCTTACAAATTAACTTCTATTACATTCAGTGATGAAAATGAGGATCAGGATTTTGAAGATTGGCAAGACGTTGGCCTGAATATTCCCAAGCCACCAGAGTTGCTACAGATTTACAGGGAATTCATGAGGTGCACTGGTTATGACAAGCCACCATCTACCAGTATTGCCATTCAGACTGACGAGGAACGAGAAGATCAACCCAAACAAGAAGAGCTCAATAAAATAGTCACTGAACAGGCAGAGGAGATGGAAAGATTAAAACAACAAGCTATCACCCTAGAAGAGGAAAAAACAAATCTTCAGCAAATGCTTGACAACGCTAAGTTGAGTACTACTGTCGAGGTATGTAGTTTTCTTAAAATACTGCATTATTTTTGTTGAAAATTTAAAAAGAAAAGACTAACAAATGAATTTTAAATTTTCAAGCAGGGCAGTACAGGAACAATTCAAACACTAAACTCCAGCTCCACGACGCCGGATAAGTTTGAAATGCTGGAGTCACCACCACAGGACGCCTCTTCGTCACAAGCGGCGCCTGAGGCTGAGGAAGATGATAGTGCTTCGATGGTTGTGAGCCTCGGAGAGACAGAAACGAGTGAAAGGGACTGGACTAGAATACACTTTCCCAGGACCGACCTTACTGATGGTTCTGCTAATGTGGCCGATACACCATCTAGGTATTCCTTTTTTTTTTTTTTTTTAAAGAAGAAAAATAATGAAAGTTTTCTGTATTTACGTAAATGTAAATGTATGCAGGTACGATTTCACGTTACGCGATGTTACGTGATTTTTAAGCTGCTTTATCTTCAATTGTAGATAAGTGTAAAAAAAAAATAATCCAATTTCTTATGCAACATTCTTCAAGAATTTAACAAAAGAAAAAAAGTTGTATATACTCGATAATAATACATTTATCTGCAATACAAATTATAATAATTTTAATGTCATAAAAATTTATAATAATTTATAAAAAATACAAGATTGCATAATAGAATCTCCATTTTTTTAGGTATTTACCAGCGAGCTTCAGGCGTGAAGTATTGAAGCACTGTCAGATCCCAACGCCTACGAGTGCCAGCCAAATAATCGAGGAGCCTCTGAAGGAGGGCATAACGCGGGACTCGCTGCCAGACATCGCCGCACACACTTTACCACGTATAATACCTAACGTCATCCTAAACAGGCGAGAGGAGGTTATACCCCTGCTGCTGAGCGTCGTAAAGCTGCAGAGCAGCTCCATTGAGCGCGAAAAACTCTTGCAAATACTTTTCAATCTGCAGAAGCGACCGCGCGACGATGAAAGACAAATGGTCCTTGCTGGTACGACCAGATGTTTTTTTACCTTTTTTTATTTTTATTGTTAATAATTTTTCTCGTTTCTGTTAATTCACGTGATTCAGTATACTGTAATGGAGACATAAAAAGGACTTTGAATTAATTTTTAGGATTAGCGACGATTTCGAAGCTTGAGAAGGAAGCGACGGACAACGAGGAGGTGTTGAATTTGTGCTGGGAACAGAGTCAGCATAAATACGCGGAACGCCGTCTCCTGGCGGCGGAGTGCTGCTCGGCATTAGCGATTTATACAGCCAGCGGCATTCGCAACTCCCTCATGATATCCATGCTTCAACAAATGCTGCTGGACGATAAGGAGCCCGCCGTGCGCGTCACTGTTGTTAAAAGCCTTTCCCTCCTCGTCGCTCTCATGGACGATCCTGACAAATACTTCCAGGTAAATGCACGTACAGCATCATAAAATGATCCAAAAACACTCAATTGAAATTTATAAAAACATTTTATAAATGTCAATTGAGTGTTTTTGGATTATTTTATGATGTTTTACGAAAATGTCTACGAATATTGGAAATGACCGAAAAATCAATATTGAACCAATATTAAACCAATATTGATTTTTCGGTCATTTCCAATATTCGTAGACATTTTCTAAAAACACCATAAAATGATCAAAAACACTCAATTGAAATAAGCAGTTATCACTTCAGAAACTTAATAATTTGTTTTTCATGTAAAGTAAATGCAGAATAGATTCTTCAGTTTACTTTCTAAAATTTTAGCACTAAAAATAGCGTCTCATACTTTTTTATTTTCAGTGCGAGGAACTGGCGCTCACGGCTATGGACGATGTATCAGAGGATGTGGTGGAGGCAGCGAGCACAATTCTGATTCCAATCTTGGCGCAGTGGGCTCTGTCGCTGAAAAGATTGCAGTCGCACCTGCTGACGCGTTGCCTCGCTAAACTGCGGAGTCTCATCAAACCGGTCAGTTCGCCAACCAAGGACCACGCGGACGGGACCAGAGCCGCTGCTCTATTTGTCCTGCTACGACACCTTCTGCCCCATACCATTATCTGCGTCATTGACACTGAGCCTGTGCGACGTCGTCTGCAGGAGAGTCTTTCCTCGCATATACGTGAGTTTCTTTTCTTCGTTCACGAGGATAAATTTTCAGTCGTTATCTAGCCACTGTCTCTTTAACGGTTTTCTTACGTGTACTATTTTTTCATTTTACAGCTCTAGAATTCTCGAGCTTGTGCAGCTCGCCCATAGTTAACCCGAAAATTTTTTACGAGTGTGATATAGACATGGGAATTTTGTTAAATACATTCCTTCTTACACCTTGGGATGAAACGACTTGGCCCGAATTAGACTGGTTATCTGAAAAACTGTAAGTAACGACGGTACTGGTCGCTTTTGTTATCTTTCACTATGTGAATCGCTCAAACTTTTGTTTTATTTGATGCAGAATACTCGATCTAGTTGATATTACGAAGTCAGTTAGCGCAGCTCATGAAAACACTGTTACCGAGTTTCTCACATATCTTCAATCCTTGTGCTTGGGTTTTGGAAAGTACATAACTCAATATAAGGTAAGCAATATTTTAAAAGTTAAACAAAAAAGATTAAGAAATCAGCGTAACATTAAAAAAAAAAAATTTGCTCTTAGGTTCTACCTGCTTTTAAACCGCATGTAGATACTTTGATCTCTGCACTTTCGGAGTTGGAAGTTGATCGTAGGCTGCTGCATCCGGTGCTTATACCCGCCTACTTAACGATACTCTCTACCCTGGACGTTAATGAATTCACCAGCTCCTTAAAGCACTTCCTCGTTGCGCTGTCGCTGCGCGGCGCGGATCTAAGTGGCCTTCAAATTGCGGTTGTGAAGTATTGCGGTCAGGATAGACTTCAGGAGTACGTTCTTTCAGGATTATGGGATGGTAAATAACAATTCTTTTCTTATTCAAGAATCATTTACGTGGATTTGAAAAATGGCATGCAATCGAAAATGTAATCTACGTTTTGTATCTTAGGTGTGGTTCATGAGAATGCAAATGTAAAGTGTGCTACTGCATCTTTGTTTAGTTCAATTATTTCAAAAATCTCGAATAAACTTGTTGATGTGCGGATAGCTCCGGCAATAGTCACACTAGCTAGTGATACAGACGTGTAAGTTAATTTTATGTTAATTATCTAAATAATTTTTTCTTTAATAAAGTGTGCATTACATTTTATCTTGTGTGTATTTTACAGAACCGTGAAATGTGCGGCTGTTCAGGTGCTGGGTAAGCTGGTTACGGAAAGCGATGCGAGGGAAGCGAAGGACAAGGCGCGACTGACTTTAGAAACGATGGTACGGGATCCCCAAGGCGTACCTCCGGGACTGGCCGTCACTTTAGTTTTAACTCTAGCGTCCATAGCTCCCCACTGCCCTCAGAATTTTATCGAAGACGGTAATTGAAAATTCGCGTAATATTTATTACTTTAAAAACTTTATTAGAAAATTAACATTTTTATGCAGTTATCGCAACGCAATTGACTGGAATAACGGCGATGGCACTGCAACAGCAAGAACGAAAAGTCGAGTTGACAAATGCTTTAGTCGAAGCATATTCGGTGTTGGTGTATTGCACATTGAGCAATCAATGCGTCACTAATGCCATTCTGCCTGGTTTAAAGTACCTCGAGCTATTAGTTAATTAAGCAGTGCCTCAGCAGAAGGAAGCCTTGCGCTCGCTTCTTCGCGAAATTGAATCCAAGAAAGATATTCCAAAACAAATGGACAGGTATTTATACAAACATGAATTCAATTTAAAAAAAAAAAACTGAAAAATATAAAAAAAAGGTTAAATATTAATATTTTCCAATTCGTAGATCATCGTCCGTGGGCAGTGGATTGTCTCTTGGCTCGGTGAACGTTGGCCAGGGTGTGGAGGACATGCGACAGCGAGTCAGCAAGATATTTCAACATAAGTCAAGCTCTCCTGGTATGCCCAGCATCTTTAGAAAGAAGTGAGACTGCGAGTTATTCGTAATATTTTTTGTCCGAATCTCATGGTTTATTGTTCTTTTATGCGTGCTTTCGTCATTGCGAATGAATCGCATCGACATCTAACTGCATCGAGGAAGAAATATATTAATTGTGCAGTTAATTCGAATCGATAAATGCGAAAATGAATGTGTTCATTTTTTTTTTTTAATTTGTTGTTAAAAAAAGTCTTCAAACCGTGCTTTTTTAAAAGAGATTTTATAACTATTTTTAATTTGTTTCCTTCGATGGACGTTTAAAATGTTATACAGAACATTTTTTACAGTATCTTTTAACTTGATTTTATATGGACGACGAAACGCGTTGAAACACCAAAATGTATTAAGACTATTCCGAATAGATAAAGATACATTTTATTACAGTATCTTTGATCTATTAACGTATCAAGTTTGTGATTTCTAAAGATTGTACGATCTTTCCAAGTTTTAACGTTTAATGTTTACACGCACATTGTTACAATTAAATAAGAGTATGTTTCACGATAGTAGTACGCTACATTAAGTGTGCAATGAAAAAAAAAGATAACGAAAATCAAAAGAGTATGAAAAAAAAAGAATCCGATGTTACGTATATTGTTATAAATTTTTTCGTTGAAGAGTTTACAACAGTTAGCAGATATAATATAATATAATCTGATAATGTACTTAACGTATGCGTGTATATATGAAGAAAAAAATAATTTATGAAGCTTACGTCCCACACTACACTGACGATTGTAGTTTAGATTTAAGGGACATTTTATATATTCGATTCCTTGACATCAGGAGAAGAGATTGCATGTATATTTTTTATCGAAGACGTTTCGTGGAACTATGAATATTTTTTATATGCATAGAGAGTTCGCCTAGAAAAGGAAATGAAATTCAAATGAAAAAAAAGCACTTAATTCCCCTCTTTTCCCGCATATTTTTGCGATGCGTATTTTAGGTAGCTTAATGTAAGAAGCAATCGACTATCGAGTAACTGCAGTGAAATCAAAGTTGCGCCTGTAGTTAAGGGTTTTTTTCAAATTGATTTTGTTGCTATATGTATAATTGTTTTTAACCGAACAGATAAAAATGCGAGTCTTGAAAATCCATCGTTAAAGCATAATAATCAGATCTATTTTTATTTCGATATAAGTGACTATTGAAAAAAATGTAAATACGAATAAAATATAAATTCTAATTTTTTATATTCTCTTTTAATCGAAGCTATTCAGAAAAATCTGATTATTAATAACAATTTAATAACAAACTAATGTATGACTTTTAATTAACTTTAATAAAATTTAATTATTTCTCAGAAAGATGAGAAAACATTTGATATATCAAAATACAAAGTGTTATAGTTCTATCTTAATTCTATCGTCGCACGAAAATTAAATCAGGAATATTTTTTAATTACTATATTTAATTTAAAAAGGAAAATTGTCAGTAAATAAAGAAGAGGCAGATGTATTCTTTGTAAGAATATTTTATTTTCATTATATACAGTTCTTACGCACCTCATCGCGTAATAACGCCGCGTCTCTCTAAACATTAAATAATAAATTATTTCAAATTACAATAAATTGTTTACTTATCTTTCTCTCGTCATGTTGTCTAACAACTAAACGACCCGTCGCTTACATAACTCTTAAAAAAAAAAAGAAAAAAAAATTATACTTTAGATTTAAGAAATTAAAAAACTAAACGCCGATTCTCGTCTTTGCGAATTTTATTCTTACAACCGAGAGATACAGACACATGCGTACGCACATCGAATGGCAATATACTGCTCGCAAATAATATTCGTACTTTTATCAAAAATTCGCGCTACAACCTAATGCGTCTCCTTTAAGCCGGTTTAGGTCGATTCAATATCCTCAAAAGGACAGCTAAATTAACGCGTTACTTTTCTTCTCTTTTCTTTTTTGGAGAATTTTATTATATGCAACGTATAGTATATTATTATGGTGTGTATTTTCGCTCCTCGATTAAGTATTAAATAACTGCAGGATGTACCTTTTTTATCGAGTACTTTTATAGGTAGTTTATTTACTTTTACTCTAAAAATGCGTTTTTTTTTTTACGTACGTTTACAACGAAATTTTTTTATCTTGCAAATGTGTTACACAATCCTCGCCTTTTTTAAGGACTCATCGTGATATCGTATCGAACAGTTTTGAAGTTCGTTTTTTTTTACAGCTACTGGTACAAGATTTAGAACTTGTTAAAATTATGTGCTTCACTCTAAAAATATTTTTTATCTTTAGTAAAAATAATTTTTTCTTTTTTAAGTTTTAATGGAACGTTTTTATGGCCTTTGCGTCTAAAGATATGCATATCGTATGTGGTAAAAAAAAGAAATTTTAAATCAAATAAAAATTTATTCTTTGATTTTCACTAATGTATCATTTAAGTTTAACAAAAAATTAGTATACTTTACAAGTACGTAACTTCTTTCAAGTTTCAGTACAATAATTGCATTTTGAACAATGAACAACAAAAAAATCTTTAAGAAAAAAAAACAAAAAGTTTAATTAAAAAATTAAAAAAAAAAAACGAACGTTCTCAAGTGGACGATTTTCGACAATACACAGTTAACTTTTAAACCTCTTCGAAACCCTGAGCACTATATTAATGGAAAATGGAACCTACAAAAATAATCGCCTATCGCTCGAATGTATATATGAATCGCGCTTTTCGATTTCGAAAGGAAAGTCGTATATGCAACGAAAATTAATGGACACGCGTGGGATCGTAAATATATATATATATATATACGTATGTTACAAAGAATAGTTAAATAATTAATATATATTTAAGTATTATTTACAACTTACTTAAGGTTACTAGAAAAATAAAGAATCATTTCTCTTTAAATACAGAAGATGTGCAAGTTAATACTTAACTTTATAAATGCATACATTTATAGTTGGTAGTGGATAGTCCAATCGACCATCCTTCAAGTGCTACAAACTTTCTTTTCGAAATCGAAGAAGTTGCCGCCTTTTTTTTACGAGTCGCATCTTTTTATCTCTAAAAAATCGGCTAATCGTCATTACGATGTAATCGCTATTTTATAATATACATCGGTGTGCCTACTATTTACATGACTGTGATTTCGAGCTTAGTTTTAAGGGAATAATAATTATGTACCTGCGAACGAACTTTGCTTTCTAATTACTTGTCTCTTTTTTTTTAAACGTCAAACAGCGTCGCGTTTGATTTTCGCACTACGCGATTCTTAGGCCGTCGCGGTGGTATTTAATCGAACTAAGAGAGAACTGCATAATGAATTTCAAGATATTTGTTTGCTTCGAACGGATAAACTAAAAAAAAAAAAAAAAAAACGAAAAAGAATATATTAAATCTTACATTTGGTGAAATCTTTAAGTTCGTTCGCGAGGACGCGACACGCTGAAATATATAAAGCGTCCGTACTGACAGTACAGTCGAACGTCGCACATTTGAATAGGTATATTTACTCAGTATTTTTACAATCGAGTAATCATTAAATTGACGAATCTGATGATTTATTATTTTCTGTGTTTTCGAACTTAACAGTTGTTAAATTCTACTCAAAACAGAAATAATTTTAAAAGTCCCGCGTAAGGAGCTTTAAGGGCGGCTCCCTGCATTACCGACATCAGCTGACCTTCCGAAAACTCGGAAAATTCAAAAATTTCACGGAAATTCGAATTCTGTTTAAATTCGGGTGGTATAACATTCAAATGGGCGAGGCTCGTCTGTAAATTGACTGTGCGCGACACTGGCAAAAAAGCGTTCTCCTCTCGCATCCATCGTTATTCCCGTACTACCTGATAAAAGTTACGGCCATCTCTCCTCTGGAGATCCGTTCATCCTGAAATACTTTGAATTGATATACGAAGTGTCCGATCGTCACTGCGATGATTTTCAAAAATCTAGTGTTTTTTTTTTAGTCAAAATATCGTGATAAAAAATTCCTCTTTAGTATTATATAATAGGGTAGATTAAATTTTAACTTAACCTAATAATTAAATTTTAATTAATAGTGTTTTAAAATTTTTTAAAGGTCACGTAAGAACTAGAGTTCGTAAAATTTTTCAAATAAATAAATAAATATCGACAGTCTGCCGAATAAGTTTATCGCGTAAATCATTTTAAAACGTAATAATTTTATTACTTTATTACGCTCGATTTTCTTACCGTAATTAAATGCTCAATCGCAATATCACGTTTCTCACAAAAAGCCTACTAACGTTTACAAATTATACCATAAATAAATTACTAAATAAATAAATTACAAACAAAATTTGTATAACAATTATTCTACAAATCTACTAGTGTTTTAAAAAAAACATCGCAAGCTCTAAAGGACAGTGACGAACGGTTCTCAAGCATATCGCTCCAGTGTATTCCAGAAAGAGCTTTTTTACGCGCGAGCTTTTTTTTTCATTCTCGCTCGGCCCGCCTACGTGATAAACCTACACATATCCCGCCTATCCTACAGTCTACGCCGATAAGTCGGTGTCGCGAGGTAGGGGGTTTCGCAGGTCGAACGAGGAGGCGGCGGGGCGCATTAGACGAGTTGGGTGAAGCTGCAGACGTCGTGCACGAGGGGCCTCGTGTGCGAGTCCCGGTGCTGCTGACGCTGGCCCCTAGAGGAGGAGACGACTGGAGGACTTCGTGATTTTGGTAACAGGCGCTCTCAAATGGACTTTTTCCGCTTCGCCTCGTCGCTCTCGCTGAACAGGTGCTGATATTCGGGCCGGCCGCTCAGCACCTTCAGGACCATCTCTGCGGAATTTAATGGTCTTATTATTATTTATTTATTTATTTATTTATTTATTTACTTATTTATTTATTTATTTATTTATTTATTTATTTATTTATTTATTTATTTATTTATTTATTTATTTATTTAT
>JAWWEN010000043.1:146243-160403 GCA_035582955.1 Sycophila texana
CATATTTTAGCTTTCACAGACATATTTTAGCTTTCGTAGACACATTTTAGCTTCAATTCGACTTATCAATTTGAATTATTGTCAAATAAAGTAGACTTATAAATGATTAGGCTTAAAAATACTGCCCTCGCTAAAGGACGGGCAGCAAACTGCACCCGCGGGAATAATCGCCTATTTTACTCCCTTGGTGCATAAATAACTATTATTCTCTAGACTCATTTTACATTTCAGGTTCAAATCGAACCCCTTAATTTGGATTGTTGACGAATAAAGTGAACTTAAAAATGATTAGAGTGAAAAATTTTATATACACTTCGGGAGTATAGTAGTTGATTATTCCCTCGCTACAGGTCGGGCAGCAAATTCACCCGCGGGAATAATCGCCTATTTTACTCCCTCGGTGCATAAATAACTATTTTATGATGTCCGGTGTGCAACTCACAATGGCAATGGGACGGCGTGTGTAGCACTGGGCTGTGGAGTTTCTGTTCTCGACGACGATGAGCTGTTCATCGCAGTCGTCATGGTCCGAGCCGTTCACCTCCGACCGTATCTTGATGGGCGAAGGGGCATTCTCGTTGTCGGTGGACTTGCCGCTATCCGGCGACGGCAGCAACACGTGTCCGTCCAACTCCTCCTCCTCGGCTTTCTCGTCTGCCTCGTCACCTTTGAATTCCTGATGATTTATTGATAAAACCGTTAACGAACCACTTTGATTTCAACATTTTTTTTGTGATGCTTTTTCCAAATTACCTGGTCCTGCGGAGTTGGCGACTGTGATGATTCTTTGTTGTTTTGGCTTGGACTTCGCGAATATTTTGCTTCCGATTTGGAACCCAGTTCGTAGATGTTGATCATGTGGGCTGCTTGGGCGTGGACCATCAGTTCCCAGGCGGATGGAAAAGAATCCTTGCAGAGTACGCAAAGCAGTGACGCTTCTGAATCTCCTGCTAAGCGACAAAAATTAAATAATTGTATCGGTATGTATAAAGTACACTGAAAAAAATAAAATGAGTAAATTTAACAAAATATTTCTTTAACTAGTGACGAGTAAACGGTTTCATTGAATTAACTAAATATTTTGTGGAATCAACTAAATATTTCATATTGAGGTAGCTTTATGTAGCAGTTTCAACATAACATTAAGTTAATTCGATGAAACCATTATTACTTGGCACTACTTAAAGAAATATTTTGTTGAATTTATTAAATTGTTTTCAGTGCAATAATTATTTATTTATAGCACGCCGTGCGAGAAACGCCCGTTTATCGCACCCACGCGTAAAATAAATCGGCGTTTTCGCACGCTGTACTATAAAACATCATTCGATTCAAGTGCGATAAGTGATTTCGGGCTCGTACGAATTATCACCCTCGCTTCGTTCGAAAATCATTGTTATACGACTCTGTGCGTAAAAGTCCCTTTTACCGTACGCTTGCGCGTGCAAAAACAACTATATCCTACGTCGTTGCATAAAGTATTGTTCGATACACGTGTGAAAATTGATTCGCTTCGCTCGGGAGCTAAACTCGCACTCTTCCGAAAATCAATTTTTTCGCACTCGTATCGAAAACTACTAATTATCGCACTTATACCGAAATATACCATTATGTTTAGAATAAACTGGCCGGGATGGTTAGGACATATGTGGTATACAAGAAACGAAACAAATTCTCCAATTCTGTCCACAAATAACGCAAAAAAAGGTATTATTCAGATTCTTATAATTTTTTTATTCAATCAAGATATATTTAATCGTTGCAATTAAATAAACTTCAAAAAAAAGTTACAAAATATTGCAATACGCAGAAAAAAAAACATAATTTTCAGTTAAATAAAATAAAGGAAGAATTCAGCGGTAAAATAAAATTACCAATCTTATTAAAATAAATCCGGACACGTACCAAAATGCTTGAAAAAGGTAGCCCGCGCTGGGCGGGCAAAAAGCGCTTAATCCGCATTTTCAAAGCGTTGAAAAAGCAAGGCGGCCAATTATTCATTTTCTTTAGTCGCGTTTAGCCCGAAAGTGCGTTACACTCGCTCGGCGGGTCCTTAATGAAACGCGCGGGAAATTCAAACAACAGGGCTCACAGCCAGAGAGAGAGAGAGAGAGGAGACCTTCGGCTTCGTTAACCTCGACGAGGCTCAAGGGGGTGAGGAGCGGGAAAATAAGGCCAGGGGGTGGGAATTTTTTGCAAACCCAGGTACGTACTCGGAGTGGCGCCGTTGAACGTGTGGCATTTGCACGTGAACCGCAGCTTGCAGTAATCCCGTTTGTGCTCGAGCAGCTCGCCGAGATCCGTGAACATTTCTCGGCAGTTGCCGCAAATTAGTATGTCCGGATTGCCTGGAAAAGCCAATGAGAGTCAGAGAGGGCTCCTGGGCTGCCGACGAGGCCGGGCCATTTTTCCGCGTTTCGCTTGTTAAACGCGATGCGGCCGTGCGATTAAACTCGGCCCGCGGAAAAATTGCCGGCTGTAAGCTGTTCGTGGGTTTTTTATTTTTCACTTTATATCGATCGTTGTCCATATTATTACTATTTTAGTTCTGAGAAAAAGCTTTTTTATTGGTAGGTGATGAGCATTCGGGGCTCTCAAACTTGTTTATTTATTTATTAAATTTTGTATGTTATACATTAAAAACAAAGTTTGGTAATTGTAAGTAAATATTTACTTCAATAGTACTTGTTAAATATTTCTTTAAAACTAAATCAATTTATTTGTATCAAAATAAATTCAACAGTTTCAAAAAAATAATTACTTTACTCAAAAAAATATTTAACAAGTACTATTGAAGTAAATGTTTACTTAAAATTAACAAATATTTCTCTCAGTGTAGGGACCCTATAGAAGTAAAGTTAATTATTTTATAATATATAAGAAAAAATACGTGCAAAACTCGCTGAAATCGTTTAAAAAAAATTATACTTTTTTGTAACGGCACTTTTTTAATAATAAAAAAAATGAAGCACCAGTTTTGAATCAAAAGCGAAATGGTATACTATTTCTTTAACAAAATTACATACTCTTACCCCAATTGTCGATACACGGGTTTAATAAAAAAAAAAATCATTTTTTTTATCAGTCGCTTACTTATTTTCCCTGAATAACCCAAATTACACATAAAATTTCAAATATCGTGTGAAAAATATTTAAGAAAAAAAAAAAAAAAGAAAAATATAGATCTGCTTAAAACTATTTCCATTTATGAATAGACAAATGCAAAGCGAGCCAGGCAGCAATGGCCGTGTAAATCTGAGTTCGAGCGAGCAACGAACCGTTAATTAACAACAACGGCACGATGGAAAACAGCGCGGCAAACGAGGAAACCGCCTCGCAACCGCAATTGTCACACTTGGGGCGTGAGCACCTCGCCGCTTGCGCATGTCACCGGAGGCGCAATTAAAATTAATTAACCCCCCCCCCCCCCCCACCCCCTCACCAATCCCCGGTGAGATTCAAGCCCAGCCGCTATTACACAATAAGTAAGTAAACTCGATACGTATTTAAAGGCGCCTACATGCGGGCTCGCGACAAACGACCCCCCCTACCCCCTCACCACCACCCCCAACACTCACTGTAAACTTTTAATTGGCTGAGGTCCTGCATCGCGTTGCTCGTCACTTTCTGCTGTTTTGGCTGCTGTGGCTGCTGCTGTTGTTGCTGTTGCTGCTGCTGTTGCTGCTGCTGCTGCTGCTGGGATCGCGTGGGAGGCATCAATCGGGCGCGCTTCAGGGGTGGCGCGAGGCGCGGCGGAAAAGCCGTGGACGCGCAGTAACTGCAAGCAGAGACAATTGGGGAATTAGAGTTCGCCGTGAGATTTAGCTCGGATATACTTCTGAAAGTGGCGAGGAAACTTTTTCTCAGGTGGGAGAATGTCTGACTGAACTTTAATTTATTTTGTGTAATTACTGCTTACGTGTATGTTTTATTGCATTGAGAAAAAAAAGTATTGTAAAAAAATTACTCGCGACCGTAGACTGGACTCTCAGATTAAAATTAAGATACTCTGTATATACAGTAAAATTAGCCATAAACGTAGAAAACTTTTCTGGACAGTATTGGAAACAATACTGTACGTACAGCTAAATTTATTTTAGTGTACGATGGTAATTTTTATTTGAGAGTTCGCGGTATGTGGTTGAGTTCCCATAAAGATAGTAATTTTTACAATACTTTTTTTTTCAGTGTATATATTTATTTATATTTTTTTATTTTTTTTTTTTGCACGGAGAGAAATTTTATAGCAAAAATTGCGATAAATATAGCAAAAATTACAATACTGACTTGTAAGTGGTTCACAGACTAGCCAAATGAAAAAGGTTACAGACTGGCGAGCAAAAATTACTAGACTTTCCTTTAAGGTTTCCTAGACAAGGTTTCCTATAAGATTTCCTACAGGCGTCCTATAGGGAGCCTGTAAGCAATCCTATGGAATATTTTCGTAAGGGTCATGTTCTCGGTCGTTATTTGCAAAGTAATAGTCAAATAAGTGTAAGAAGCAATAACTGAGAGTATAAAAAAAAAACCATCTGTTAATTTTTTGTTGAATTAAAACAGAATAACCCATCTCAGATTACAAATGACTGTAGTGGCGCAGGGTTGACCAATTAAGTGTTCCGAGGGCCATTTCAGTCGCTAATTGACGCGATTAGAGCGGAGTCGCTCCGTAAATCCATGTATGTGGGTCAAAGCGCGCGGAATCCGTCGGCCAGGATTATAAAGACGACGCGCGAATTTACGGCTGCTCTGCGACGTCGTCGAAAATCCGACCCGACCCCTCGTCGCCGAGAGTTTACGGGGACGATTCGCCACGATCGCGACCGAGTTCGAGCGCCTTTTAGCATTCCGGCACGCGCCCAACCAACCTCGGCTTTATTATATCGAACGAGCCAAGTGTTCATTATGCGCCGAATGTGTGGGATGTTTGAGACGGATTTACCCATTGGGGTTACTCGTAAGTTGCCTTTGTGAGAAAAGGCTGATCTTCTTAAATAGACAGATTAATGAAAATTTAGTTTAAGAGAAAATTAAAAATATAACGATGTTCTAATTCATCAATTAGAACGACCTTCAGTATTTTAAAATTCGAAGTGATTGTACAATTGTCTGAATGATGTATTTTTGTAATTACACTACAGAGATCACTTGTTAAAATTAATTCTAAAGGCTTTCGTTTCATTTAGATTCTATAAAATATATCTAAGAATAAGTGAAATTTAATTATCGTTTAATTAAGACTTTGTTCTGGAGTAACAAAAATTGCCTTATAGTTGCCTAAACATTAATGGGTTGAATAATACAATTAATAAACTTTTACTCCGGATCTCGCTAAAATGCCCACTTTGTCTCCCTGAAAACAGGAAATAAATTGACTTATTTATTCCCTATAGAAATAAAGAAATCATTATTCCCCGTAGACTCAATTTTTCATGTCTTCGGACAGGGAATAAAGATTTCCTTTTTACCCTAGGGAAATAAAGATTTCTTTATTCCCCGTACAACTGTTTTTGCTTATTGTTGGAGCTTTATTTTCGGTCAATAATGTGACCATAGGGGGATCAGGAGTAAAGTACCAAGTTCATTTTCCCTCCGTGAGTAATACTGCACTTTCTTTCCTTGTTACATAATGCCCTATTATGAAGTAGATTCTTAAAAAAGATTTTTAAATTTAAAAAAATAGTTTAATATTTTGTATTTAATTAGTAGTGCATGTTACATAATGTCCTATAATAAAATCAATAGTTATGTCGTTACGTCAGACAATAAATTTGCAAGATACAAATAATAAGAGTGCCCTTATTCAGGCTCATTTAAAAAATTATGCAGCTTCATCCTGTACAAAAGCAGACCCGGAAAAAAGTATTAATCGACGAATTTCGCGGAAAATAATGTCGGGAAGGGCTGATCGATACGAAAAAATTCTCGAGCTGTCAGACGGTATCCTCGGCGACACACTCTACAGCGACCCGATAAAGCCCCTCAACCTCGCTCGAGCGCTTTCGGAGATGTTAACTTTTAACAACTCGCGCGATTAAAGCAGAAATTCGTGTGCACCGGGAAGAGAGGAGCTGTCACTGTGCCGACAGCTCGACGTCGGCGGAAGAAAAGAATGAATGCGCAGGGAGGGATCGGAGTGAATTTTCCATCGTTTTAAAGTTGTATGAGATATATCGTCGCCTCTAACGTAGAAAAGCACTTTTCAAAAAAAGATCCGTTTTAATTTTCCATTTTTAGAGCACTAGAGTAAGATAAATTCTTTCGAAACCTGTTAATAATTTAGGCTACCACACGAATTGTATCACAAGATTAGCAGACTCTGGAAGAGTTTACTTTACCCTAGTCTTTGTTCTTTGTTAGAGGTGACGATACAGTAAAACTTAAAAAGTTTGCTATATGATATATAGCGTTGAGTTTTTTTTTAATTTTGAATTCAAGAGTGTCAATCATCTTTGCTGAAGATTTCTTTCAAATTTTGACGATCGATTTCTTCACTAGAAAAAAAAACGCTTCCAGGATCTGATGAACCTAAGGTATCACGAGGATGACAGATACCTGAACTTTACCAGGTTTTGATATATCATCGATTCCAATAAAGAAAAGAACATTTCAAGAAAGGCCTATTTTAATTTGTCATTTATAGAGCACAAGAAAAGAGTGAAATTTTCCAGAAACTGATGAACCTAAAGGTATATCAATAAACTAGTGACACCTGATATAAGTTTACCAGGTTTTCGTCACGTATTACGATCAAGTAGATCTTTTCTTGACTAGACAAAATAGTAATAATAGTATCTTAAAAAAAAGGATGGCAGCCCTGGTAAAAACTGTCCTAATAAAAAGGGGCAACACTTCTTGTTACTAGGTATGACTATTGTCTTGTTTGTGACTATTGATGGAACGCTTTTTCGCCCATTGACAAGCTTGTTACTAGAATTGGTCGAAATCAGCCTCAAACCAACTAAATTGTAAAAAAAAAAATACCTTGTTTTAACAGCTTAAAAATGGAGACGATATAACCTCAAAATCTTTACAAAATTTTCAACAACGTTCTTGTAGTTTTCATCATATAAGACGTAATATTAAGGTTCAAAGGTTGCGGATAATCATACCTTACTGCTAGTCGAAGTGCCAATGGGAGAATTATTGAATTGGACCCAAGAAGAATTTTATTTTTCTGTTTCTATGAAAACTAGTTTAAAACTACGTAATTTTTAGATATTGAAATAAAATTCAAGTCTATTCCATTAACTGGCTTGAAACCATGAGAAAAAGCTTTTCATTACAAGTCTAAAAATGGATTCATCTCAATCCATTTTTGGCCATTTTTTTTTTCACACAAACTTGTTACTAGTCATAATAAATGTGATCGTGTTTTTACCAGGGAGGATGTTGTGAAGTATTTTAAAACGCGATTTGATTGGAGCATGAGCATATCCTGTTAAATGGAGCTGAATTTAAAAATCTAACCTCAAAAATTGTAAGTACGATTAAAAAAAGTGGACGCACGAAGCGCATTAGATTGTGCTAATCAATATAAAAAAAGAAATTTTGTTTTTAAATATCCCTGAATTCATCCAGTAACATCTCAAAAGTGATATTTTTCGATCCATTGGTCGCTTTGAGAAATTAGAGTCCAATAAACAGGAGCTTGCAGCGCTTTGCGAACTTGATTCGGACGCATGTAAATACAGTGTCGACCGCCGAGGGGAACCGCCGGGCCGAGGGATAATGGAGAGACGGAGTGCGACTTTTATTTAGAGACCGAGGCGCGTGGGTGGGCGTAAAGCGCCGGGACAGACAGAGGAAGTGCCAGGAGGGATAAATACGCGCTCGTGTCGACTTCGTTCCTTTCACGTACCGACTCTTGCCCCCTACACACTCACGCTGACGTGCAGTTCTCTTTCCTGTCACCGAGGCAAGTTTTTTTTTATCTATTCTGTCTCTTCCTTTTTATTTCATTTTATTTTATTTTTTTTTTTTTAGGAGGCAGGGTTGTTGATTTTATTCAAACGCTCCTCTTTCATCTATCGAGGCAGGTCCTTGATCCTTGAATATTATTGATCGTTGGTATAAGTATAACAAAATATTTTTGATTAAAATGCTTATAAAAATTGTTTAAATTTGCATTGAATATGAATGTCTTTTTTTGACACTCGAACTCCTTCGAATTTATCACTCATGATCTTGTATTTTGATTCAGAAAATATCGATGTTAATGAGTAGAACCCTTTTATAGTTCGTACGACGTTTCGATGGCATGATTGCCACCCTTTTCAAGTACTAATATAATGTTAAAAAAAGGTCCTGCTCCATCTAGACTTTTTTTTTATACTTTCCGAAGTAAATATGTGAGAAAGTAATGATGAAAGTTAAGTTTATCCCTTGGGACTTTATATAGTTTTTTTTTCTTTCACTTTTACCTTAGTAAACTTTTCGAAAGCAAACCATTTTCAAGTTTTAAAAATTGATTCCTATAAATGGCTGGAAACGATTGCAAAAAAGACGTTCCATCAGAAGATTAAAACAAGTCTTCTCGTCTTTTTCGGCATCGCTGTATACAAGAAAATTCATATAGCCATACAAAAGATGCGAAACGAAACAAATGTATAGGGCGCTAAAATGGTATTTTTCAAACGTGTTAATTGCATTAGTTTTCTTTTTAATGTACTTTCTGTTAGAATCTAGGAAAAAATGGAGTACACCATTAACACCTGGAATGCATACACCCCCGGCAAAAAAAAAAGGAAAAGAAATACCTTAGCCGAGCGCGAAATGATGAAACTTTTGCGCGCGTTAAAAACGCGAGCATTCAAAAATTTCTCGCCGAGCAATTTTGCTTATTTTAAACTTTTAAACTGCGCGAAACTCGGCAAAAATATGAAATGGTAAAAAAAAAGAGGAATCCGACGCTCGCCTCGCAGTAGCACTTTTCCCGGCGAAAAGCTCTAAAAGAGACAAGTGGATCGGATCGATCGAGCGATTCAACCTCGACATTGGCACTATAGGGACAATTATATGTCTCCTATAAATCACGTTGCTACAATCCGTTTCGCCTCGTGCTCTACTCTTTTCTCCCACCCCTACCCTGCCAGGCCTTTGTTCTTTCCTTCCGTCGGACACTTCGCTCGCGACGCCTCCGAGGGAAAAATCGACGACCCCCGCTCAGACTCCTCTCCTCCTTGTCTTTTCATTCTCTCGAGTTTCCCGGCAGTGATTTTAAAAGGAAAGCGATTTCCCCGCCCATTCGCGATCCGCATTGACATTTCTCTTCGTCCTCTCTGTATATTTTTCTGTCTTTCTACTTTCTCCTTTGCGATCAATTTTTCTCTTTCGCTCATTGTTGAAAACTAAACGCCGACGATTATGTATTATTTATGCAACCTAATTTCGGACAATTACGATGGAACGAATTTCTCGGTAGAATATACGAAATCCCAATGGCACGGATATATAGAGCCTTATTATGTGATTCGAATTTTCTTGCAGAGGTTTTAAAGATTCTTGGAATCGTCAGTTTAAGATAGACGAAGTGAGAAGAAGAAATTTAGGTTGCTCTTTATTTTTTACACTGATGAGAGTAATTTTCTTGTACAAATTACGGTTTTTTTTCCGTAAAAATTATGTGAAAAAATGTAATTGTGGGACGGTTGACCATACTGTAAATTTTTACGGGAAAATCACCGTAATTTTTACTTGAAATTTGAACGGTTGACCAAGTTTTGTGAATTTTATATAAGAAAAAAAATCCCTTTAAAAATTAAGAGGATTTTCACATAAATATTACAGAGCCTTTTTTCTAAAATGTACAAAGCTCATAGCTCACGTAAAAATTACAGTGATTTTCCCGTAAAAGTTTACAGTATTGCTAACCATATATCACGATTACATTTTTTCGCGTAATTTTTACAAGAAAATTTTCTCAGTGTATAAAACTACTTCTTTTATTAAATATGCCAAAGAAATTTCGATTTCACTATAAAAAATTTCTCTTCAAAAAGAAGAACTTTTAGATATTTTCATGATGTTTTACGCGACCACGTGGTTATCGTCTGTATCGGTTGGGTTTATCGAAGCTTTCTCTGTAAAACTGAAAATGTGAAAATTCATTAAAACTAAATAAAATGCGTCTACATATTGAATCACTGAACATTTGACATAAAAAAGGTTCCCATTTTCCAAGTGAATTTCTTATCTTCGTTTCCTACGAAGACAATAGTAGATTTCAAAAAAGACCTATTTTATTTTCTCTTTTTTTTTGAAGCTCTGGAGTAAAGTCTTTCAAAACCTGATAAAGTTAGGGTATCATACGAATGATACCTCGAATTTATCAGGTTTCAAAAGAGATTACTTTACTCCAGAGCTTAAAAAAAAGCAAATAAAAATAGGCCTTTTTTGAAATCTACTAGTCTTCGTAGATAGCGGCGATATATTCATATTTACATTGAAAGTCAATTCTGATTAAAATATGGTTATAATTTTTGCTGTTACTTATTTAATTGTGCACGTTATTTTTACGTAGAAAAAGACAATTAACCGAAAAAAAGCCGGCTCCTTAAAGTTCGAAAAGAATAATCGGTGCTACCCATTTCGAACGGTTCACTCTTACATCACAGCGTCTGCTAAAATAGTTACGAACTGCTAAATGCCTCGCTAATATCGCTGAGGTACTTTAAACTTTTAGGACTGCATTGCAGGCCTCTTTATGCACGTCAGTCATGAGATTTGCGTCGAAACAAAGTTTAATTAAGACTCTTAATAAATCACGGAACATTTGAAGAAACAACGTCCCCAACTCAGGAAAGCTCTCCAGTTCACTTTTGCTTTCTCTCTCTCTCTCTCTCTCTCTCTCTCTCTCTTTCTCTCTCTCTCTCTCTCTTTTGTCTCCCGTATTTTATGAAAATTTATCTCCCATCTGACTGTCGCGTATCCTCCACGCGAGTGATCGCTTGAGCGATGGGCGCAGGAGAATGAAATAAAAATTATGCGCTCGCACATATATCCCTGGGCGCGTCGATGGATATTTTTTACGATTCGCCGAATACGTCATTTCGCGTGTTTCCGAGATTCGCGCAGAGACACCGTAAGAGTATAGAGATGCACATTAATCTTCGCTTTAGCCGGGAAAAAAGGGGGACGTATAGCATTCGCGAGCTCGCGCTGTACTATTCATGTAGGATTAAACTCATATGTGAGTCTCGAATTGACTGTCCTCCCTCCCTCTCCATTTTCTCTCTTTTCTCTAAAATCCCTCGTCCTTGCCACATTCAATCCTTTGAGCGATTGATTTATTGCATTTTTTTTTTGCAGTGGATTCGTCGTTTTGTCGCCGTTGTCCCTTGTTATGAAATGCTGACGTGCCGTGTACGTTATGCGCGCATGGGAATTTATCGGAGATTATATTCTCGCCGAAAGCTTAATAATTTAGGGATTTAAGGGCCAATTTTCTTGCTTGACGCTCCATGCATTTATAATCGCGCATCGTATAAACTTTCACGGTAAATTTTATTAGGGATGTATGTTAATTAAAGCTGCACACGCTAACGTTTTTGTCGAATGTTCATAATATATAATGGAAATTTTCCTGTTGGACAATTAAGTATATCTTTATGGTTAAGAGATTTAGAATTAGCTAACTTTATTAGGTAACGATGCTGCAGTTAATTTCGGTGACGTGGTGACATCCCACAGTATTCTAGTAGTAAATAAAAAAAGAAAGAATAACATTTCTCGAAAAAAAACCATGTTTTTTTCAACGTTTTTTTCATTTTTTCGATTCTTGCAAGAGTCTTGAAAATCGTCAAGAGTTTTAAATATATTCGAGAGATTCTCACTTCGGTCGGAAGTCCCGCCATTTTTGGAATTTCTCGAAAAAACCGAGAATCTTAAAGACTCTACCAGCCCAAGCGCTAGAAAATTTTTTTTCCCCAATTTTAATCAACAGTCTTATGAAAGAAAATCGAGATTTCAGAAAAATCGAGACTCGTTCGGATTCGATATTTTTATTTTGCCTCAAGAGTTTCACGAAGATCTCAACAAAAAAAAATAAATAAAAATAAAATAAAATAAAATAAATAAATAAATAAATAAAATGAAGACTGTCGTTCACATTCGAGATTTTTATGACTAGGCAGGAAAATCTCAAAATTTCCGCCTGCTGCCCAGACTCTGCCCACTGAAACAGTTTTTATTAAAAAATTTAAAAAAATAAATTAAAAATTAAATGACAAATGAATTGAGGGAATGTTTTCTATAATGAATGGACGATTATATACACGGAGAGAAATTTATAGTAAAAATTACCGTAGTTTTAACAGTAACCATGGACTATTTGTACTACGCCGATTCAATGATATGAATTAGTATGAATAATTAATGCTATTTCAAAAAATATTATTCTGTTTTTAACAAAATTTACTAAAAACTACGGTAATTTATATACCTCGGTAATAAGCTTCACAAATAGAAGAAAAATTATTTAAAAATCAGCAAACTTTGACAATAAAACTGTAGCAATTTTTACCGTAGTGTGACTATACAATTTATAAATTTCTCGATATTTCAAAACAAATGATGCCAGACCCCATATACATAGTTTATCTTAAGGTTATGTTTTGACAACTTTCGAACAAAAGAAAACAGTACTGCAACTCCACGATAAAATTTACTGATGTTTACGATAAAATTTAACATGTCATCTGCAAAAATGCCAATGTGACACTCTCTAAAGTTGAATTAGTGGAAATTCCACTAATTCTTTTAGTGAACAGATTTTCCCCTAATTAATTAGTAAAATTCACTATCAATTCGTAAAATTCACTATGAATTAGTAAAGTTCACTATCAATCAGTAAAATTCACTAGCAATTAGTAAAATTCACTATCAATCAGTAAAATTCACTATATCAATTAGTAAAATTCACTATCAATTAGTAAAATTCACTAAGAATTAGTAAAATTTCACTAATTGAAATAGTAAAAAAATGTTCTACTTAGTTGTATTAGTGGAAATTAATAATTATTCACTATTTCAAATAGTAGATTTCCACTAATTCATAGCGGAGCACTTTGCACTAATCAAATTAGTGCATAATCACTATGAATTAGTGGGTTTTCACTAATTCAACTTTAGAGAGCAAATAAGTCCATGGTTACCTACAAAACAACGGTAATTTTTACTATAAATTCTCTCCGTATATCAGTGCAATTTTTTCCCAATTTTTGTTATAAAACGCAGAGTATAGCTATTCGTCCGAAGCGATGCGGCAAAGTAAGCGTTTCCGGCCGGCCGTTAGGCGAAAAAAAAAACGAGGGGGCAGCGTAGAAAGTGACAAAAGGCAGTAGAAACGAAATCGCGAAAAGAGCGTCGTCCGAATTGCCCGGATATTAAAACGTATATCACCGGGTGCGAGCAGAGCCAGCCCCGCCCGAATGAACGAGCGCCGCGCGAAAATGAGTGCCAGGACGACGTTAATTTCGGGAGAAAAAAATGTCCCGCCTGGACCTCCCGGGAAATCGAAGGGCTAATTAGTTCCCCGCGTGGGCGCGATGATTTTCCGTTGAGCTTAGCGCAATATCGGCTTTTATACTGCGGGTCAGAGTCTCTTGCGCGATGAGATGTTTCACTGGACACTCAACTGAGCGATCTTCATTAATTTTAGTGAACTGCTGTTTTTTTTTTTTTTTTTGTTTTTTTTTAAATAGATTTTTTAACAAGTTAAATACACAGCTAAAAATTGAGTGTTAAATGCGAAATGGGGAATTAATTCTACACTCAACAATATTAACACTCAGTGTATTTCTTTTCTGAATGTTTTATTCTCCCTTACGAAAGTATCCGGTAGGAAATCTTATAGGAAGTCCTATAATAATTCAATAGGAATACCTATAGCTTTTTCGCGCTAAAAAACCTACAGGATTTCCTAGAATTTTTTATAGGAAAAAAATCCTATAAAAAATTTTATAGGAAAACCTATAGGAAAACATAGGAAATTCTATAGGACTTTTAGCGTGAAAATGCTGTAGGAATTCCTATAGGATTCAAGGTTTCCTATAAGATTTCCTATAGGCGTCCTATAATTAAGTTAAGGTGGTTATCGTGATTTTTCACTTTCTTAAGAAGTTGCTCAAAAAAATCATACGCGTAACTTTTACTTTAATT
>JAWWEN010000043.1:160503-179814 GCA_035582955.1 Sycophila texana
TTACTATGAGGTTAGTAATTTTTACTTACTCATTCTCTCCGTGTATACAGCATAGTAATTTTTACTAGACATTTCTCGGCACGAAGAAAACTTTAGTAACTACATAATTAAGATATTACACTGAGAGAAATATCAAGTAAAAATTACGATAGTGTGTAGGAAAAGTGGTTTATACAGACTGCCAATATGAAAAAAAAAAAATCACTATACTTCCGGGAAGTTGGTCGAGGCGCGATCCTATAGTGTGATCGGCTTGGGGTGTTTGGAGTATTTTAGATTCATTTATGAATTGTGGTAATGCAATTCGGGGGATGTTAATAGGACGATGATAGGAACTTGATGTGGTGGTATGCCTGGTAAAAATTTGGAAAGATATCCAAGCCCCTTTTTAGGCACAAAAAAGTCTTTAGTAACTACAAAATTAAGATATTACACTGAGAGAAATATCAAGTAAAAATTACAATAGTGTGTGGGAAAGTGGTTTATACAGACTGCCAATATGAAAAAAATCACTATAATGTAAAATTTTCCATAAATACAGCAAAATTTAATATATTTTTGGCAAATTTTACTATAAAGTGTATGGTAATTTTTTTCATAATGGCAGTCTGTAACCATTTTCTCAAGCAGTATAGTAATTATTACTAAAAATACAGTAATTTTCATTAAGCATTTCTCTCAATGTAGGGGAGTTTACATTCTAACCTTCTGGATCACAGATCATTCTGGAATTTTGTACAATGATTTTTTTTTCAAACACAGTTACTATATAAACTTTGAAAAATTTACAATTTTTATAGTAAAATTTGCCACAATTATAGCAAATTTTACTATAAAAGTTGTAATGTTTCAAAAATTTATAGCAATTTTTCCAAAACTTACAGTAATTTTCTTGGCTTGCAAAGACTGTCCCTATCTTACAAAATTTATTGTAAACTTTCCCCTATTATTTTTTGTAATGCACAAAGAGTCATAAAATGGGTTTCATTCAAGCCCATACAGACAAATAATGTTTTTTCGTATCTTTAGACAAATTTAGATAAACTTAGCTCTTCAAATTTTTACCACGAGGACATCCAAATGATTTTTAGCCCTGAGTACCTCGGCGTTAGTTTATCTATATCGCGCGTATCGTTTAATATGACTTTATTGGATTCGGTAACTAAAATGAAACAGGGGGCCGCCCGCGGAAAGATAAAAGCGGCGGTCGAGTAGCCGTGGGTTATTAATCGAGTGCGTTACGGCGCCGACCCTTGTAATAATAACTGCTCGGCGATGCATTCCGAATGAATATTTAGGGCGAGTCGAGTGGAATTTACGAGGGTGAAAGCGCGTGGGCCCTTGCAGACTTTTAAATTGAGCTTTAGAAATTTCATGATTATTTTTTTTTCGTCGAGAAAACGCCATTATGAAGAGAAAAAGTAAGTTAAGCTGGACGATGGAATATTGCATGTGACAATGTCATTAGTGTCGCTTCGCACTTTGTGAGAGTTTGTAATTGAGACTTCAAACACTTTTCCGTGGAGAGTCGATTTCATTGAATTTGAACTATGTTAATTTTTTTCCCCTTATTGAAACGGCTTTTGAGTTAGTCCCTTCTTCCGCTCAGCCGTCGATATATACATCAAAAACGAAATATTTTTATGATATCAACTTTAAATTGAAGTAGTGGATTATAAAATAAACTGAAGTATTATTTTAATACTGAAATAATGCCTCGGGAAGAAAGAAAACATAAAGATATTTGAACTTGTACTTAGTTTTAATAATTCTTTGATACATCATTTTATCACGAAAGATAAGTATGAACAAAAATATTTATACGCGTTTCATTCAATTAAGCTACTACTTGTAGGAAGATAATTGGATGTATTCTTAAAGGTAGATCAATTATCACTAGATTAAGTTGATACCTTTATCAGTCCATTTTTCATATTTAAACAATTTTTGATAATTGTTATTTTCATAAAAATTTTTATAAAGTTTCGACTGCTCCGTAGACTTGAGAATTTTCGTTAGCTCATAAAATACAAGCTACACAATGAATAAAAAAAGAAGTACATTTTTTAGGTAAACCAGTGCAAACTTAACGCAATAATAAATAATTTTTTATTTTACGTGAAAGTGCATTAACTATAATATTCCACGTATTGAAATCCTAACAGCGAAGGACCTAATCAAACTCAAGGATCGGAAAATGAAAAGGTGCGCTATACGGAGCTTTCCTCGTTTAGAATAATTGCCTCGCAATGTGCTGCTATATTCCCAGTCATCTTCATTAATCTTCGTTGCGGCACCACATACGGATTCACCAATATACTTATTCCCGAGCTTTCCAAGAAAGATGCTGAAATAGACGTTACATTGGACGAATTGACTTGGTTTAGTAAGCGCAAGGCATACAATCGTCGCTCTATAATGAAAAAATAGTACATTTTACATTTTTTCTTATGTCGAGGAGAAGAAAAACGCAAATACAATTTATCGCTATGAAAAGTAGTGCGATTCGTTCGTTCCTTCGTATCGCAGCACAGCAATGGCTCCAGCAGATATAATATTTCACGCTCGCGGGAGTTCCGCGATATCCAGGACCATGATCGAACGATATTTGAACTTTCTTTGTACTGTGCTTCTCTGTGCTATAGTGTCTCTGGTTCACGGAGCCAGGACTAATCGGATTTTTTTTTCCGTGGAGTTTTGTCACGTTTTTTTCCTCGTGAAATTTGTATTAAAGCGCAAGCGAAAAATCTGTAGTGCTCTGCACATCTGGTATGCAGAGAATATTATTTATTTATTTCCTGCGTGAAAATATTATATGAGATTTCATATGAGATCTTCGCACATGATAATCTTATATAAAATCTCACATGAGATCTTCGCACATGATATCTTATATGAGATCTCACACGAGATCTTATATGAGATCTTCGCACATGATATCTTATATGAGATCTCACATGAGATCTCGTATGTATGTGAGTTCTCATATGAGATCTCACATGAGATCTTATATGTGAGTTTTCATATGAGATCTCTTATGATATCTTATATGAGACCTCACATGTGTATGTAAATTCTCTTATAAGAACTCACATACATGCGCGATCTCATGAGAGATCTCATTTAAGACCTCGTGTGCGAAAATCTCATATGAGATCTCATATAATATTTTCATTGATTTGTTGGTTGATGACATATTACTATAATGTTAAATAATACGATAATGTTAAATACACCCGCAGCAGAGTCACATGGTACTTTTTTTGCATTAGGGGCGACGATCTGTACACTGAAAAAGAAAGGCCAGTAATCACAACTAATGGTTAGTTATTTCAACTAATATTTGGTTGAAACACGTAAATATTAGTTAAAACAAGTATAATGGTTAGTTGTGAACACTGAACTTTTTTCTGAGTGTAAGAGATTTTTTTAAAGTTACTAAAGTTAATATTTTCTATTTTTAGGTAGCTACTGCTTCGTCTTTCCAGTAGCTGCTATGTCTGGAGGATTTATAGCGCATCATATAGGCATCCGACGACTTTTGATGATTTCTTATTTATTGTACATTTCAGTTGATTTGTTGTTTTATTGGGCAGACAATGCGGCAACGATTTTGACTGCCCAGGTTATTGCAGGTTTTACTGGAGGCATAGCTTCAGGTCCTACCTTTACGTACGTTGTTGAAATAGTACAAACAAAGATGAGAACTACTGCTATGGGAACTCTGACTTTCCTCCAACTACTTGGAACATTCTTACCCATACTTCTTGTGAATTTCATGTACTGGAGGACGCAGATTTTAATCGATTTGAGCCTTCCCGTCCTTGGATTTGTATTTATTCATTTTATACCTGACAGTCCACAATGGCTAGCAAGTAAGTTTTAATGATTATCATTTATCTTGATTCTTACACTTATATAATCTGCCCACTGAAGAGAAAATTGAACAGCATATGGACAGAAACCCCTACCAGAGATTCAAATAAATCAAATACTACTACCTGAAGTTTATAAAAAATTTTAACTAATATTTATAAATAAAGAATCTCGGTAATTTCGTTGACTTATAGTTAGTCTCGCGATTGCAAAACTCATCAGAAAAGGTGAAGATGTAAGTGACAAAATAATTTCCCTTTAGGTAAAAATCGCTTTGAAGATGCGGCGAAATCGCTTGCGCGCTTGCGAGGTTGGACAACGCCAGAAGCTGTAAAGGAGGAACTTTACGCTTCTATTACGAATGCATCAGATTCATTATCTTCAACGCGAACTGCAGCAGAAAATAACTTGCTTTTAAGTAGACGAACAGAATTAAAACATGCATTGGCAGTGTACTTCGATAGATCATTTTACATTCCTGTTCTATTAGTGACCATTATGTTTTTCATCACCATATTCAACGGTGCTAATGCACTGTCAGATTTTACGGTACCAATATTTGACGAGATCAAATCACCAATCGATGGTTACGTTGCAAACGTCATCTTCTCCATACTAGATATACTTAGCGTGTTCGTGTACATCTTCATTGTTGGGTTTTTAGGGAAAAGAATACTCGCTCTGGTATCTGTATTGATTATCATCATTTGCCTGACAATAGCAGTAATACTACTTTATCTGGCTAACGACAATCAGGAGAGATCCGAGACTTATCTCTGGATAGTATCGATTTTATTCTTCGTGAGTTCTTTTGTAAATAGCATTGGCATAGCCAGAGTTGGCTCTTACCTAAGCCATGAATTGTTTCCACTAAAGCTTCGATATGTTGGAAATGGGATTGGAAACTTTATACTCTTTATAATGTATGCAATTTTATGGAAAATATTTTTGTATGTCATGAAAGAACTTACTTTTCCAGGTACCATAATAGTTTTTATAATTATTAACATCGTCGGATTTATTGTTATTTATTTTGTCCTTCCCGAAACTGAAGGTGTCGCATTGCGTAAAATCGCAGAAATGTATGCTAGTTAAAAAAAAAGCTTCCTCTGTGAGGAAAAAGAAATTTTAAGAATAAAAATCGTAATAATGATTTGAAATTTTAATCCTTCAAACAATTTTAAAATATTTTACATCATTTTACAAAATTTTCAAAAAATAGCTACGATTTTCTCTTTACTTTATTATCTATTCCTTGACATTTTCGAGGTTATCGTAGCCATTTTTTCAAAATTTTGAAAATGTTCCAAGCGAATCAATGGGACTCGGGTTTACACACATACAGATAGAGCAACACTCGCTCTGTATCACTTGCACGTTCGAGTACATCATAACACAAACAACTATTTATATATTTTTATGTATTTATACTCATCCACTTAATGTCTTTATTATCAATAACTGATTCTCAAACATTGTCTTTCTATTAAAAATACTTTTGTCAAAATCTGTCTATTAATTACTTTGTAAGAAGTAAATAAAATCACTCTCCCATAAGAGCCTGTGTTAAAATTGTTAATGATAAAAAATTCATTAATTGCATATTAGGTACCCCCGACTCTTGAAAATTTAACTGAGTGCCTTTTAAACTCATATCTTACAGTATACCGAATTTCATTAAGATTTGTTTGTTAATTGTTTAACCGGGTAAACCTTCAATAGTCACAAATAAGACATTAGTCATACACTGAGAAAAAAATTTAGTTGGATATTAATTTAAATTAATCATTAGATTCGCGCTGTTAAATACTTCCAACCAAAAAAAGGTGTTAATTCAACAATTCCACTGTTAATCTACTAGCGTTACTATTAATTTAACAGCGTAGAGCTTATTTTGACAGAGTTTTTTGTTATCTTAAAGATACTTCTGTTCAATCAAAATTGACGCTGTTAAAAAAACAATTTTTTTCTGATGGATGAATTTAACAGCGCGAATCATTAATCCAACTAAAAGTTTGTCTCGGTGTACCTTCACGGAAAGACGTTTCTCCCGAAAAAAGCCTACTCAAAAGTGAAAGTACCATAAATTTTGATACCATAACCTTTTTAACAATGCATACCAGTATTTGTTTTAGAGGTACTTTAATGAGAACATCTATAACAGCTACTCATTTATTTTAGAGGTACCTTAATGAGAACATCATAACAGCTACACTGGGTTAATCATTTTATGCTACCGTCACTATTTAAAACGGACACCACGTAGACTAAAATAGCATACTTTGCATCATAAATTCTAATACTCACTTAACCTCTTTAAATTCATACACTTGCGTACGTGTATTGTCAGCCACAAGGTATCGCTTTTGTACATATACTAACTATATTTCACGTTTTTTCGGGAGAAACATCTGTAACAAGAAGTTTTCCCCATTTTTATTAGGACAGTTTTTACCAGGGTATAAAGAAGGCACAAAGAAGAAAACGATCGGATCTCTTTCAAGGACATACAGCGCGCCGTTTGTCACCTCATCAGCGAGGCAGTGAGAGAGCCTGTCCCTTCCCCGTCCCTGTGCGCCTAACGCCCCGGCCATAATTCACGAGGGGGTTGCGAGCGAAGGAATCCGCGGTGTTTATGCTAATCAACGATATGCCGTAGGGGCCAGAGATCGGGTTCAGGTGGGAGAAAACGGGGAGGGGGCGGCAGGGGGGCAGTTGTCGGCCGATTCGCCGATCCGTGCACTTAATATGTGTCGTTTGGGATTAGGCGGCGAGCGCGGCGTGAGTTCAGATTGCGCGCGGCCCGCCGCTAAATCCCTCGGATCACAAAGCAATGTCTTCGGGCCTGTGGGGTGGGACGGATGGCCCTGATTAACGCGACACCGGCTTCGTGTACGGCTGCCCCCCCGCGCCAGGTCAGCTGATGTTCGCCGCTAGATTGCGCGTCCACTTCGTCTACCTGCGAGCCCCCTTCGACCCTCGTCTTGCCTTGCCCTTTCGAGCGGCATCCTTCTACGTCTTCTTACGCCTTCCGGTAGCTATCTTTGGGTGGCCGCTATTTTTTTACTTTAGACGATTTGTCGATTTGAATTAGCGTTTTGCTGCCTCGCAGAGGAAGCTTTGTAATAGTAACAAAAAGAAAGTTTCTCTAAAAACATGTTGGAAATTCGTTTTGAATGTTTTTGGATCATTTTATGATGTTTTTCGAAAATGTCTGGGTGTGTATGTGCATTTCATATATCAGGATTTTATTATTCGATTTTAATGAAACCCGGTTAGACGGTTTGTTGATTTGAATTACTGATTTGCTTCCTCACAGAGGAAGCTTTGTAGTAGGCTCGAAAAATTTAAATTTAAATAATTTAAAAAAAAATTTAAAAAAAAAGAACGAGATTTTTTGAAGATCTTCAAGAGTCTCAATTATGTTCGAGACTCTTGCTTAGGTTGAGGATCCCGCAATTTTCGAGATTTCTCGAAAAAACCGAGTCTTGAAGATTTTTGAGAATTTTGAGATTTTTTTCTTATATTATAAAAAAAATTATTAAAAAAAAATTATTAAAAAAAAATTTTAATGCCTCATGAAGATCGAGATTCCCAAAAATACCGAGACTCTCGTTCGGGTTAGGGATTTTTTTTTTAATCGAGAGTCTTATGAAGATCGAGATTCCCGAAAAAATCGAGACTCCTGAAAAGCATCGAAAAATTCTGATGAGTCGAGAATCTGGTCTTCGGGACGAGATTTTTTTAAGTCGGGACGGGACAAGAAATTCTCGAAGCTTTCCCTGTCTCGTACAGGCCTACTTTGTAGCAGTAAAAAAATAGGTTCTCTAAAAACATGTTAGAAATTCGTTGTGAATGTTTTTGGATAATTTTTTTTTATGTTTTTCGAAAATGTCTGTGTGTGTATGTGTCATGCCATATCTCAGGATCTTACTCAATTTTAATGAAACCCGGTTCATTCGTTTTATTTTTCTTTATGGCGAAATTTATATATTTTTTATGGCGAAATTTATACATTTTTTATGGCGAAATTTTGATTTTCAGAAAACAGTTTCTTGTGTTTTCCATTAAGATATAGTTAAGGTCAATATAGTGAATTTTCTTAAATGCATTTGAAAGGGCATAAAATTCTCTGTTTATTGCCATACATACAGACATTTTTTAAAAAGTACTTTTTTGGACTCTCTGAGCCTAAATATGTACTTTTTCGTCGAAATCTAAAAAGAAAAAAAATGTTTGCCAAAACAAAGCCTTTTCTCTGAGAAAGCAAAAAATTACATATTCGCAGACATATAAAAACCATCGCGTAAAGTAAAGCTGTTGCTGCAGATTTACCTCAATTATATAATTCAAAATTGGCGTCGCACGTTTAAAGGCGATAATTGGGAAGGAGAACCTCGAGAAAACCGATTTTTTTTTTTTTAAGCCTCCATCCTCCGCTCGGGGACAATTTGCCGAACGGTTTATTCAGCGGGCTTTGAATATTCCGCTTATGCAGGAGGCGAGAGCTCGTTGCCGGCGTTTGCCCGGCGAATTAGGCCGGGATGGGTCGACATATGCCACGGCGCCCAGAAAATTATGCGCGCGACGTACCCACGCGTTGATTCGCAGAGTCCCTTCGTTATTCGTTATTCGCCCTGTCTAAATACAAGACCCACTTTCCGCCTTTTCTTTCTTTAGGTCGATCTTTTTTTTTAACCCATTTAAATCACACTATAAAATTCACCCCAGCGTATTTTCAATCTAGAAAACGACCCTTATTTTTTATTTCTTTTTTTTGTTTGTTTAACTATTATTGCATATGTAAAATATTATTTTCAATCTGAAACCTGTGCAGACCTCTTAACCCTTTGAACTCCACATTATAAGATCCCTTCAATTTTGTAGTTCCAATTTTTTTTATATGTGCAGAAATCATTTAATTAAGGCATTTCTGCAAAAAAAAAAAAAAAATTATTTTTATATTTTTTTTATTTTCTCTACTGGCTTAAATATTTTATGATTAAAATTCACTGTAAACGATACCTGATAATGTCGTTTACAACATCCATAAATTGTTTTTTACCTTATTAAAGATTTTTTTAATAAAAACATGAGAAATGCTTTTTTGAAATGTTACTTACATGTAACACTGGGAGTCAAAGGGTTAATTTCTAGCATTTCAACAAATCTCATTTTCAGATCGAATGATCCCGTAGGGAAAAAGTCTGCAGAATTTTCCGCAGGGTTTTTGCCTGCAGAAAATTCTGAAAAAATGTTTGCAGAAATTTCTGTAGAATTTTTTGCAACAAATTTTCTGTGGAAATTTCTGCAGGCGAAAAACTTGCAGAAAATTCTGCAGAAATTACATATTTCTACAGAATATTCTGCAAAATTTTCTGAAGAAAATTCTACAAACTTTTTTCCTACCGAATATTTTCGATTTTAATCAATCAGATTAAGGTGTGTTTTCGTGGGTTTTCCTCTCAGCTGACCATTTAAATTCACTCAAATATGGATGAAAGAATATAGAGAAACGCTTCATGGTGACATTGAAGTTTACAGTCAATCGAAGAAGCGCAGGCACAGTACCCGGCCTCCAAATAAAAGCGACCGAGGCCAGATGTAAGCAGAGGAAGAAGAGCAAAAAGGAAGGTAAAGAAAAGACAGTGGAGAGCTGCAAAAAAAAACGGTACCGGGCGGAGGAATAAATAAAAAGGAATAACAGAGGGTTAAAAGAAAGGCACGCAAAGGAGGAGCCCCACGGCCGAAACGTACGGCGGAGAAAGAGAGAAAATCGGTAACTCGCACACACAAATCCGAGGATATAATTTAGTATGCATGCGCAATGCGCAGGAGCCGCTTCTTTTGCTTTAATTGTCGCAATTCAGGAGGAGCCTGCGTGACCGGCCTAGCAAACCGTATATTTTCCGTCTCTTTCTTTCCCTCCGGTTTCCAGCGTCCACGAGAAATAGAAAGCTCGAAAAAAATAGAGGATCGGGGAAAAAGGGGAAGCCGCAAAAAAAACGTAGAAAAAAAAGAGAGAAGAGGAATGTGGAGGTGCGGCGAGGAAAATCTGCTAAATAGAGAAAAAAAAGAAAGGTGGAGTAGGGTGGGTCGAAATTAAAGTCACTTTTAAATTAAAGAGTGGGTGGAGCCAGCGGTGCGTGAAGTACGATTTCTTGGTGAATAAATATTGAGACACACGATCGTCAAGAGAGATTGATTGACTAAGAAAAACTTTCAAGAAAATAAAATTTTCTTTTAAAATCAATAATACTACACACTGACAGTGAGAGAAGTGTGAGGCTATAGTTAATATTGTATGTTAACTATTAATATACGTATTGTGGATTTAGAGCAAATTTACGTATATTAATAGTTAATATACCAATGGTTACCGCAAATATTTTTATTTTAAAAATTAACTATTAACATATTTAAATGTTTGTCTCGAATAAAAAGAATTTCAATATAAACGGACTATATTCTCATAACAATAACCCAAAAATTAGCGGTAAAAATTACCAACCGAAGTCGAAGCATAAAAAACGCTACCTTGCGTAGTTTTTTTACGTGAAATTCTGGACAAATTTTATCGACTTTTGGACAAATTTTACTAAATTCTTGTAAACATTGCCTAACTACATGACAAAAATTGCTACGAACTTAGTAAAAATTGTCAAAATTAAGGAATACCACCATTTCCGTGACTAGAAGCCACCTTGCGTAGTTTTTTTACGTGAAATTCTGGACAAATTTTATCGACTTTTGGACAAATTTGACTAAATTCTTGTAAACATTACCTAACTACATGGCAAAAATTGCTACGAACTTAGTAAAAATTGTCAGAATTAAGGAATACCACTATTTCCGTGACTAGGTTGGTAATTTTTACATTTCCAATCTCTCCGCGTTCATTAACTATTAAGTCAGCGACTTTGTCAGGAAGGATTCTTTTTATGTACTTGCATAAAATCAAATTTATCAAGCAAAGCAATTAAGTAAATCAAGCGCGGGTTAAAAGTCGAAGCAGAATTATACGCGCGAATCCTCACACGTAAAATCGCATAGGATAATAAAACGGGAATAATCAAGGGGGTAAGCGAGCGGCACGAACCTAGTGGCTGGCTACCCTCTTTTTTATTTTCATCCCTTCTAATTTCTCGATCTTCGCCGGGCGCAGAATCACAGTGTCAAGCATCCATTTATTCGTCCTCTCCCCTCTTTTTCTTTTTCCACGACCAAGAACTTCGCCTCCTCCCGCTCGTCCTCGATCTCCCCCATTAAAGTTAATTGAATTTCCAACCGGTTCACTCCATCTCGCTTTTCTTTCTGCTCGCCCTCCCTCAACCTCCCCCCCTCCTCAGGCTTCCTCTACCGCCCTTCTGAAAAGCCATTGCCATTGTCATTACAATTGTCATTGACCCGTGGGATACGCGCAGCGCGAAGCGTCGTGAATTCGACTAGTGTTTTACAAATTTACATCGGCCATTTCGCACCGTCACCTTTCAGACTTAAGAAAATGGATTCTCCCCCTCTCGGTCTCTTCGCTCTTCGCTCGGCCGATCCGCACCTTTTTACGAATCTCTTTGCCTCGCGAATCTCTCCGTTCGTTTGTGGGTAGTCAAATTGATTGCGAGGATCAAACTTAATTAAATCTCCTTCATTTTTTATTTTACGTGTGGATTCATTGAATTCATTAGTCAGGGAATGGGTGAATAATTGTTAATATTTAACAGGGAATTTAATTTTCCACTGCTGCGTTACTCTATTGTAACTTATTAATTATGTGCAATTATTACTCCTTATTGAAGAATCTCACGTATGATCTCACATGAGATCTCAAAATCTCATGTTACTTCTAAAATTAAAGTTTCAGTGCAGCTATAATTTCTTAAATACTTATCGTTCTTAATTATAAGTGTGCCTTTAGGTGTTACAATCCTAATGGTACATCGGAAAACACATATTTTGGAACTATATGCATTCATTTTTGCATTTTAAATAAAACGTTTCAAAACATGTGATTTCCGACGTATCATCAGGATGATAACACCTAAAGGCACATTTAAAATTAACAAAGATAAGTATTTAAAAAATTGTATGTTTTATTGAATACTCATGTAAAGTTTCATGTAAAGAGTTACCCTAAATGCTTCAAAATAGGCAGCCACTTTTTTTTAACGGTGCACTCTGCAGCGGAAAATTAAAATAAGCCTGCAGTTAGAAGCTACGGAAAACTGATTTCCGCGTCTCTTATTATCGTCTCTCGTATATAAATAGGTGATTCTCCATTTGCTTGCTCGGAAGCGTGAAATCTCTCGGGGCGATTTGAAATCGAGCGCGCTTTTTTTCCGCATAACCGAGCATTATTCGGAAGAGCGAAGTCGGAGAGTTTGGCCCGCAGTTTGGGAGAGAGTCTCTCGCGGAGATTACGCGATTACCCGCCGTTACGAACTTAGCCCGAATGATTATGCGCTACTCCAAGGGTCGAGTTTATTGCATTATGAGCGGCTCTCGTTTCCTCCCCTCCTCCGATTAGCCCGCAATTTCTATTAGCATCGATGTTTTTTCAACTTCTTGCTACTGTAATTTTGTGATTTTCCGTTACGTTAATTTTTTTCTCCGCATTGGTTTTCCGCCCGAGGTTTATTTTGAATGGACTAATCTCAAGAACCACTTACCATTTTTACTCGTAATTGCAAGGTTATGTACACTCACCTGTCGTAGTAGTAATCCCTGAAACAAAAACAAAAAGAAATTGTTATTGAAAATTAAGTTATGTGCCGTTAATAGGGTTATTTTTGCAATAATAATTGTAACACTTTTCAAAAAGTATTATCTTTTTTTTTATTCCTGAACTCCCTTTAAAACTTTTACGTGCTATTGTATCAATTATGGTAACTCTAAATTTTCGGCTATCGGTTGCGTAATTCGAGCAATAGCAGCATCCATATCTGTACACTAATTGCAATTTTGTTTTCGCAAATAGATTTCTTCTACATTTTTCTTTTTCGCAATTTGATATTAATCAAGAATCTCTAAAAAAATTCGTTATACATTTTCACTAATAAACGTTAATTACACTGTGCAATGTAAGTTGCAGATAAAACTTTTATTTGATTAGATAAATTCGATCTACCTAAGGGTCTAGATTTTTTCTATTATACATTCCTGATGTTTTCTAAGAAGAATTGGAAGCTTTAAATAAAAAGACTTGCTGTCTGTAGTTATAATCCATTTATTGAGGAGCGGTGACGAGTTGAGGTCTTGTCGGCAAGGTGGTCGGAGCAAGAAGGAAGTAGTTACAAAACGGAGTAAAGCAATTACAATATATATAGATGTCTCTAGTAATAGACTTAGTACGACGTACATCATAATAGTGTGACGCGGTAAAGAGGCTACTATTTAAATTAGTAATTGACTAAAATATAACAATTCCTTTACCCTCTTTCTCTCTTTCTCTCTTTTCTCTTATCTTGGCTCGTTAATTCTCTCTTTCTCTCTCTCTGTCTCTATCTCTCTCTATGATTCTAACTCTCTCTCTTTTATCCTGGTTCTCTCATTGCCACCCTCTCTCTCTCCTGATACTCTCATCGGCTCTCTTCCTCTCTCCCCCGCATACTGATAATCAGTCACTCCTATACATTTTCTTTTTCTCTCATACATACTCATTTAGTCACACCGAAAAAAAGTAATTCTTACTGTTTCGCAACAGTAATATCTGCTAGACTAGAAAAAGTAGATACTGCTTTGCAAAATCAGTAAAATTAACATTAGTAACACTGATCGAGATGTTCCGATAAAAATTAACACGTTGCGGTGTAACTTTCAGTCATTTTTTTTTACAGTGTGCTAATTTTTTTTTTCAGTGTATTAACAAGAAGTGTTGCTCACTTTTATTAGGACAGTTTTAAATGTAATGTAATATAAGTGGGAAGGTAAAATTCTGTTAATATTGTAATCTGCTGTAATTAATGTTTACAATGACGTCAGGGGGCTTGAAAAGTCAGTTTAAAGGCACAGAAAGTATGAATGTAGGGGTGGGGCTACAAAGGGGTGTGAATGTGGAATGGTAAGCCAGTTGTGTCAAGTGGTTCAGTAATTTCCGGGGTAGTGAATACCTGTAAATGGCGTAAGTTATGTAAGATAAGGAGTAGTGATACCTTATGCGTTCTAAGGTAGTTGCAAAGTAAAATAGTTAAAGAATGTAGAGAGTTGTAAGGGTTGTATTTTGGATATGTTGACGGGGATGATTCTGTAAATAATAGAAATGTTGAAAATGTTAATTGCGACAAGTTTTCGGTGTTTTATAGTTTATGGAAAGTAAAAGTGTAATCTAGTAGTGTGGAAGAATGTGTGGTTTAGAGATAGGAAAATATTTTTTGTAAACCAAGTCCATTTCTGGGCCTATTAGGCCGAAATAAATCATTTATATATATTAGGACAGTTTTTACCAGGGAATATCTGTCTATCTGTCTATCCATGTCTCTCTGTCCCTCCGCAAGTGCAGCTCGCGAGTTTTTCAGACGCCGCAAGCTTCGCACGTTTCGCAGGCGCGTTCATCCCCCTCGAAAAGGATTATAGCCCGCGATCTCTCTCCCACCCGCGTTCGAAGCCAAGGCTTCGGGGTTCCGCTCTAGAGGCACTCGTATAAAGCTCTCATTTACGCCCTTGGCTCATCGTCGCGCACGAACGTTGGCAGCGAAGGGGTGGCGAAGGGGTGCACGGGGCGTCTAAAATCGTGATTTTCCCGGCACTCAAGCGAAAGTGGAGACCGCTGTCCTCCGGGCACGTGTCCCGGGGCTAATCCCCCACCGCCGCGATGCGCCGCCTTCAAGAAGTGTCAGTTCTCATCCCTTCTTCTCTCTCTCTCTCTCTGTCTCTCTCATGCGATTTTTGATTTAGCGTCAAGTAGGATTTTCACGAGGGTGATTTTTCACTTATGCCGAGGCTATGTGCATATATTTAAATGAGACTCGACGCTTACTTTGGACTGCTTGACGTTGGCTAAGGATTTTGAAGTGTATAACTTATGTATTGTTCGCTTGACTGATGCTTCGCCACTAAAGTTGCCAGACGTGCGTGTCATAAATTATGGAATTCTTTTTTTTTACGATTTTAATAACTTAAGAAAAATTTGAGATTCTATTTTAAATTATTCGTTCACACTATTTTCTATATACATTTATACAAGAAAAATGTAAAGTATAATGTCGAGAAAAGAAAAGACCAAAGCTAAATTCAATGTTTTTAATAAAAAAAAAAAAAAAAAAAAAAATGAAATTAGGAGGCAAACGAGAATCTGAATAAATTTACCCCGCGACGCGTGGAAGAAGCTCCGGGAGATAAAAGAAGGCGCGGCGTACGAGTTTCGCTTGTCTGGAAATAAGCATAACAGCCGCGAGGTGAAGGGGAAGAAAAGCAGTGTACGCGACAAGGGAGAGTATAGAGAGTGAGAGAGAGACTGAAAAAACATAGGAAGCCGAATGTCCCAGAAAAGATAAACAGAGAGATTACATTTACATTGAAAAGGGGCGTGAAGAAAGGGAGAAGTGAGCGTTTCGGGCAAAAAAAAAAGAAGATATGAGGACAAAGAAAAGGCGCGGTGAAAAGATAGCGTCGAGAGAGTAAATGAGGAGCCGAAAAGAAATTTTAGTTCAAATGAAAATATCTGCCGAGATAAAGCTGGGTTTTATCGAATAATAAACCAGGTAAGCAAATAATTTATAAAGACGGGGTGGATGTGTATGCAGTCGCTTGAATTTAACTTTTTCAAAACCCCCAGGATGGTAATATTGCCCCAGAAAAAATTCGATTTTATTTTGATCCTTTATTTTTTCACCTACGATTCTTTTTTTTTAAATTAAATTATATACGGTACTACGTTCTACAAATAAAACCGGCATAAATATTTAAAATTTTAAAAAAGGAAAAAAGAAAGAAAAAATAGAACAAAAGAGTAATTTGATTTAGTATAGATGGTGCATCCCTCAGAAAAATGTTCATTTATCAACCGTTAAAAGAGTAATCTACGCCATAAAAGTCATCCACACCTCGGAATGATTTTGCAAAGAAAATGAAATCAAAAAGCCAGGCCGTCAGACGGCGGGGCTGCATTGTTCCCTAATGAAGTCCTTATAAGAGCATCTCGCGCATGGAGTGGGGGCGGGCGAAGGGGCTCCGGGGTGGTTGGCTCGGCAGAATAGAAGCTTGCATAATAAATGCTTCGCGGCGTAATCTCGTACTTAAATCATGACAAATTGCCGCGACGCCTCGCGCGAGAATACGGCGCTAGATTTATCAGAGGAGCCTCCCGCGCCGCCCTCGTCGGCGAAAATGGATTCTGATGCCCCGGGAAAAGCGAAAGGGAAAATTGCGAGAAAAGGGTGCGAACGCCCGAGTAAATTCGTCCGTGCGAATTTTTACTCAAATTTTCGGCTTTACGTGCCTACTTCACAATCGTCAAATACTTATCTGTTTCAAGTATTTTTTTTCTTACACATATATGCAAGTTCACGCACGCAAGCTCGTGTAAGCTTATGCACACATACAAGCACGCGCAAACACCCACGCACATTCGCAAGCTCGCACACGCATGCACCCAAGCTCTCTTGCATATGCAAGCGCACAGTTACGTCTATTCGCAAGCTCGCACACGCATGCACCCAAGCTCTCTTGCATATGCAAGCACACAGTTACGTCTATTCGCAAGCTCGCACACGCATATACCAAAGCTCTCTTACATATGCAAGCACACAGTTACGTTTATTCGCAAGCTCGCACACGCATCCACCCAAGCTCTCTTGCATATGCAAGCACACAGTTACGTCTATTCGCAAGCTCGCGCACATATGTAAGTAACTCTCGCCAGGACGCATAATCATGCAAGTTCACTCGCAAGCTCGCAGGCTCTTACATACAAACACAAGCACACTCGCAAGCTCGCGCACACATGCAAGTTCACTCGCAAGCTCGCACGCACTCGTAAGTTCGCGCACACATGCAAGTTCACTCGCAAGCTCGTGTACACATGCAAGTAACTCGCGCCAGAAAGCATAGTCATACAACTTTAATCGCAAGCTTGCACGCACTCGCATACAAACACAAGCACTACACTCGCAAGCTCGCGCACATATGCAAGTACACTCTCGCAAGTACCCGCACGTCCGCAAGCACAAATATACTTACGCAAGCACTTTCTGGTAAATACAGTCTTGTAAGCACACGCGTTGACATATACACGACCTCGCACGCAAGCCCATTTTTGCAAGCACACTGTCACAAGCACACATGTAAACCACATACGCAAGCAGGTATATTTCCGCAAGTACATGCACGCAATTACAAACGTACATATTCAATTGTTATCTACGCTGAAAAAAATTTCTCTTAAAAATTAAGGAAAAGTTCCCCGTCACAATTACATGAATAAACGTAATCAAGGTATGATTTGTAAGCACTGAGGATTTTTACGAGAAAATTATCGGAATTTATACTTGTATCTTGGAACTTGAAATTTTCTTACACAAAAATTAACGGTTAAACACCCTTAAAAATTACAAAGTTTTTCGTGTAAAAATTAGAATGCTTCGCGAATAGTCCAAGTCCAATTCTGGCAAAACATCCTTCAATAAAATTGTTTCATGTAATTTGTATGGTCAGCTTTAGCGTAGTTTTTACGAGAAAATTCTCTCAGTGTGCAGAAAGAGAGAGAGAGAGAGAGAGCTTTATCTTTTCATTTTCGTCGTACATTTTAAATGAAATAATCCTGGCAGAAGTTGAGTATTAAAATATTTTGCAATTTTTTTTTAGATGGGCCACTAGGAAAATATTTTGTATAATTACGATTTTTAATAAAAAATAAGATAATTAATCTCACTTTCTGCCGAGTAAAATAACTTAACTTTTTTTTACGAAATAACAATTTAAATATAGTAATTCGGATTATTCTAATTTTATTCATTTATACTTGACGTTGCAATATAGAAATAATTAAATAACTGGAAAATTCCGCGGGAAATATTTTATCCAGGCCGCACATAATTTCATCTCGGAAACAATCCTCGCACGCGTCGACGCACCTAACGCGCATGCACACCGCCGGGAAGAAGACGAAAAGTGAGCAGGGCGTGATTCTCGCGCGAATTCAGTCGAGCATTTTTCAATGAGTGCGCGAAGCGCACAAAATTGAGTCCGCGGCGAGAAAACGAAGGCGCGTCCCCTGCTAACGTTACGTGAAACATTTTCCGACGAGATGTTTTTCATGCTTCGCGGATATGTTCGTCCACGTACGTTCTCTGGGAAAATGTAAATTACGTTCGAATTTTTTTTTTAATCTTTTGTTATTGTTTCGAGGTTTGGTGGGACGTAAAGATGAAGAAATTACAAAAAGCTTTTGTCAGTTACTCTTCCTTCGTCAATTGTGTACACTGAAGCTATTCATATTCATTTGTTCAATGTTCACTTCAAGTGTTCATTTTTTTATTTAACGAATTATCCATACGATGTTTAAATGAAAATAGAAGCGAGCCATTTCGATCGTACCTGCGACGACTACAGAATATAATGAGTGATCGCTTGCAAACGAGGGATTACGAAAATATCAGGCGAATATATTTCGCTCGGTGACGAGTTGTTAATAACGACATTATGACATTAAAGAACTCGTGCATTTCCATAGTAAATCGAGTTTTTTTTTATCGCGATATTAATGAGCGAGCAGACAATCTGATGGAAATCCTGAACTGTTTAAATTGTATAAAGAATGAGGAATTTAAAAAGCTGCAAAATAAAAAAAAAAAAATTAAATGGCGCTAAATTTAAAAATCTAACCTCAAAAATGTAAAAGACGAATAAAAACAGAGGTGGCGCGAAGCGCGTTGAATTTTGCTAGTTTAATAGAAACTAAGTATACAAAAATGATCACTTTCCATTTTACATTAAAAAAAAAAAAAAAAAAAAAAAATCGAGCTTTTATCGAATATTACACAGATAAAAAGGAATCTTACAGCTAAAGTTTTCCGTGTCTTAACAGTTAAGTCACGAATTAAAATTATCAAAAAATCATTGATATTACTAATAATTAAATAAAAATGAATAATATTCTTGAAGTTTTAATGATCACGCAAATATTAATGATATTATAAGACTTTGTACGCGTTTGAAATTATTAATTAATACGAAAAAATAATTAAGTGAGGTTAGGTAAGTTAAATAATTTAAAAAAATTGATAAACAATGAAAAATTCATAAAATGTTTTATAAACTCCTTTAGCTTTTAAGACTGAACTAATTTTGACTTACATATTGTAATATATTAGCTAACATCATCATATTTTTAATAATTTTAACTCGTGTCTTACGGGGGGTTTATACCTAAAAATTTTTTTTTGAAAAATAATTTGAAAATTAAAAATTATAATAAAAATTATATTTTCTATTAAATATTCT
>JAWWEN010000043.1:188009-199116 GCA_035582955.1 Sycophila texana
AGAATAAGGTTATCTACTTCGATTTTACCATTTTAACCTTAAATGACCTTCATGTGACCCCTAGGGGATAATTTTGATCTTTCCATTTCCGGAGTCAAAAATGGGGGTTCCCATTTAAAAAAAGAAAGTTGACTTTGAAATAACCTTGAAAAATGACCTTGGGGTCAAAAGCAAGGTCACAGGTCAATTTCTTGGACCAAACCCTGCAACTTTTGTCTGAACCATTTTTCCGGAAAATGCGACCCTGGAAAGTTATTTAGGTGGATCCATACTTTTGGAACACCCTGTATAAATAATACTATTATTGTTCTCAGATTGTCCTAAGGGACTAAATTGTTTTAAGACTATTACTATTTATTTTAAGACAATATCTGTGATGTAATTATTAAATGAGTATAGACGGGCATTACTGTCAATAAAGATTTTTATTTAAAAATTAGACAAGGTTTCGACTACATTTTAATTTTAAGTAGTCATCTTCAAGTCAATCTAAACATTAATATATAAATAATACTATTATTGTTCTCAGATTGTCCTAAGGGACTAAATTGTTTTAAGACTATTACTATTTATTTTAAGACAATATCTGTGATGTAATTGTAAGTTCCTTGTTTTATTACGAAACTACTGTTTAACTTGTTATATTTCAAGAAAATTATTTATATATTAATTTTTAGATTGACTTGAAGAGGACTACTTAAAATTGTAGTCGAAACGTTGTCTAATTTTTAAATAAAAATCTTTATTGACAGTAATGCCCGTCTACTCATTTAATCCATAGTCTTTATAATAGTAAAAAAAAGTTTCTCTAAAAGAAGTTTACTTTGAGCATTTTTGGATCGTTTTATGATGTTTTTTGAAAATATCTCTATGGATATGTGTATGTATATGTATGTACCATGTCATATCTCAGGATCTTATTATTGGATTAATTAGTTTTGTTTACTTTTGTTTTGTTTTGTGTTTTGTATCTCCAGACTTTTTTTCTGGTTTTTGTTATGCTCATTTTTTATGGCGACTTTTCGATTTTCAGAAAATAGTTTTCCATGTTTTTCGTTAAGATAGGATCAATATAATAAATTCTTTTTAAATACATTTGAAAGGGCATAAAATTTCCTATTTTTTGTCATCCGAAATTTTGGATTAACTATCGTCATTTTTTTTTGTTATACAGAGAAAAGTATAATTTAAATAAAATATCGCATCTTGGAAAATAATTATTAAAATCGTTTTAAAAAATTCGTGGTTATCAACACTATATCGAACTAAACATCATCAAATTTTTAAATTATTTTATTAATTAGAGATTAAATTATTAATTAAAGAAAAGAAAAAAAAAACATCGACAATTAAAATCTGTAGCGTTAAAAAAACTCTAAACGTTTAAAAAATGTATGTACAGTTAATATTTATTGCGAAATATCTTTTTTCTTGCAATAATCATATAACAATTAATAGAATACTATTTTTATGTAAAATTGATATAAACAATCATTATAAATGTTTTCTTTTGTATCGTCGAAAAATAGAGCACAATAGTACCAGAAATACAAAAAAAAAAGAACATTATTTCAGTAACGAGATTAAAGTCTCAGATTGAAATAAAAGACAGAGCTTAATTTTCCTCCCCAAATTCACCAAAAGAAGAAATACATGAGTTTTTCTTTCAATTTAATTAATTTATGCTAGCATCTGCATCAATTCTCCCGGCAGACGAAAAACAGTTGCAATAGTACCGATGCTCCTGCGGCCAACCCACGGGAGAGCGTCGCGACAGCCAGCTTTTTGTCTAATCACGCGTCCCGGCCGCGGTAAAAAAAGCCGAGCTAATTTAACAAATAAATTAGCCGCGGACACCGGGGGTGCGGGAAAAAGTGCGGCCTCCCTCCAGGGGATCTAATTCTGTGCGCTCTGCGGGCGTCCCTTTCGAGACAATCCGTCGACCCGGAAAAGTCGCGACACAAAAGTCCCTGCCTCTATTCTCTCTTCCCCTCTCTCTCTGCCTCTCAGAGCGCGCGTTTCATTTCCTGCGACTGGCAGCTTTTTATCGGATAGCCCCCGAGCGCTAAGGGGGAATCGCGAAACTGGCCGGGCGATTTTTTGGAAATTGAAAGCGTTTCCGCCGGCCGACTGATTCTCTATTTCTCTCTCTCTTTCTGTCTACTCGGTCCACGCCCACTTTTTCGGCGATCGTTTCGATTTGGGATACAATTTCATCATCTTCAATTTTCGCTCCCTCTACGCGGGTTCGTTCTGTCAACGCTTCGCGAGGCAGACCGATGGGGGCGAGATGTTCGAGGCTATAGTCAATTAATTTGTTTACTCATCCTGTGATTGGCGCAAAAGTCATTTAAAAAATCTCCTGCGATTACGGTGGCAAGCGCTATTTGAAGAATATAGTGTTCGCAGCTCGACTTACCTGAAACAAATAAAAAAAAATATTATTCTTGTAACAATTATTATAACAATTAATTTGTAGGTATTCGTGTATAGTTTTTTTTTTAATTAATTTTCAGTAACTAAGAAAATACAGTAAATTACAGTAAATTACAGTATTTACAAGAAGGTAAATGCATAATAAATTTTTGTATATAAAATGACGTATAACAAGTAAAAGCTCGTGTAAAAATTTCACAAGTTTTTAAAAATAATAGTCATTTTAGCGTTATTTTGAGTTTTAGTTACATCACAGTCAAAACTTATAAATAAATAATACTGAAAAGTAAGTAATCACATTAAAATGATATCACAGTAATTAAATTTTAATTGACACACACTCTCTCTCTCTTTCTCTCTCGTCAAAATAAATGCAGGATGACCCACTAGCACACATCACTCAAGCTAATAAATTATATTCACTCCTTGATAAAAATGTATATGGGGCAACACAATAATAAATTACCAGTGAATTAAATAAATAAATTAATTAAAAAAGATAGATAGATAGATAGATATAGATAGATAGATATATAGATACATAGATGGATAGATAGATAGATAAACAGATAGATATATAGATGGATAGATAGATAGATAGATAGATAGATAGATAAACATATATAGATAGATGGATACATAGATAGATAGATAGATAGATATAGATAGATAGATATATAGATACATAGATGGATAGATAGATAGATAGATATATAGATGGATAGATTGATAGATAGATAGATAAACAGATAGATATATAGATGGATAGAGGGATAGATGGATGGATAGATGGATATATAGATCTAGACGGATAGATAGATAGATAGATAGATAGATGGACATATAGTCTATCTAGACGGATAGATGGTTTGATGGTTAAATGGATAGATGGATAGATAAATAGATAAATAGATAGATACATAGATAGATTGATAGGTATATAGATAGACACATTTAAGGACTGTCCCACTTGTGAGTGATTTAGTCGAGTTGAAGTAGGTGCCTTCTCAAAGCTAGCTTGAACCTGTTGAGAGACTAAAGATTTTTTCGATTCAGCTTTGATCTTGATCATAATAAATTAAATGTTCTCAGTTAGGTGACGCTATTCAAAGCTATCTATGAACAGCAAAGATGCCATTATCATTTTAGCTACTTTATCGTCGCAGTGTAGACAGTAGAAGAAAAAAAAAGATTGCATATCTTAAAATTACTAATATTTGGTCATTCTAAGCAACACATTTTCTGCCCAGATCACGAACGAGCATCAAAAAAAGCCTTTCACACCGGGAAAAACGCGGGCAGGCAACGGTAAAACACAAAAGAGCGACAGCGGTCTCTTTTCCGCCTACCGGTTTCGCAAAATAATTTTCTCGCGCCGCGTGGACGAGAAGCAGCAGAAAAAGAAGACGAAAAAAAAGGAGAAACCGGCGATTTCCCAAATACCAAGTGGGGAAAGTGCGCGGGGCGCCTTTCTTTCGCCGCTGCTCGTAAAACTGCCACTCCTCATGAACATTCTTTACAATTCCGCGGGGGCCGCGCGGCGCGAGCATAAATCCGTCGGACCTAAGTGCATTCCGGCGAGTTAAGCGCGTTACCCGAGAGCCGGCGAAAATATAATTGCATCCGCGCGTCGCGTCGCGCCTCGTAATGCGCAAAATCGCTCGGAACGAATCGCGCCGCTCTCCGCACGAGAGAGGGACCCCTCAGCGGAAAATCGCGTTTCGCGCCAGCACGTACGGGCCGGCCGTTCCGCGTCGAATCGCACGGCTGCCTCGGTGTTTTTCTTTTTCTGGTCCCAAAATTATTGTTCAACTTTTCTTGCCGGCGAGCTGACTGGAATTGCGCAACGCCGCGCCTGTGACACTGTGCGTAAATTTAGAATCGTTTGTGGAGCTTCAGCACTGCGAAAGCTATGTACACTGATTAGGATATAGAATAGAGTAGAATAGTCCCCTATTGAAAAATCTGACGTGATATCTCATGCCAAAATCTCGTGTTACTTTTAAAATTAAAGTTGCACCGTAGCTGCAATTTCTTAAATACTTATCTTTGTTAATTTTAAATGTGCCTTTAGGTGTTGCTATCCTGATGATACATCGGAAAACACATGTTTTTGAAACGTTTTATGGTAATTTTTTCATTTACAATTTTCATGAATCATCGCATGGAACATAATGTTTCGATGTCATTTCCGCTGCGTACATCTGTCGGATTGATCTCCACAAGAAAGCAAATGCCAAAAACAGTAAGCTGCGATTTTTGTTTTAATAGAAAAAGCTGCCGTAAAATGTTTACACGTCAGTTGAATATTCGAAAGAAATAAAATAAAATTGATTATTTTTCATGTAAAATCGACGCTGAAAGCCGCGCCCATCGAGGGCTATGGAAATACCCCGTTCCCATCAATATGCGACAATCGCGATTATCGCGTTATTTCCCACTTCGAGCGATGACGAGTAAATTATGCATTCGGTCAGTGTCCCGTTGCAAGTCCACTCCAACGAACGCCTATCTGTGATCGCTTCTATAAACGTTGCGCGGCCGTTAATTTTTTTTTCGCTCTCCCTTTGTTCGTGACTTTGCAAATCGCCGGCGTGTTTTATTTATACACTCGCTCGTAATGTTTGAAAGAAACGAATCGGATGGTCAGTTTTTTCAGGCTTTACGTGCTCGCTGAAAGAATCGCTGCAGTTGATAACTGCGGCACTTTACTTTTTATCACTTGCGAGAATTTAGTTTTATTCTTAAGTGCAGAAAAAATGCGTAAACCAAGAAGTTACTTCAGGAAACTCTTGCTAAAATCAGCTACTGAACACACTATTTCAAAAATTACTGCATAAATTACCCATGAAGTACTCATGAGCTACATAATTTTAATAACAAATTTGCAGCTACTGATTTTCAGTACTGACTAAATACTGACTAAATATTAATTAATTACTAATATAACTACTAATTAATTACGGATTAAATACTGACGAAATACTGGCATAGTGACCTAATACTCACTAACTACTGACTAAATGCATTCTAATTATTAGTGAAATTCTAACTACTGGCGATCAACTATAAAAAAAATGCTTAGGAATACTTCAAAACGTAGTCAGTATGTTGCTAATTTACTACTGAAATCTAATAGTTCATCAGAACTTTTTATTATTTACAACAGTTCTTTCAGTATTTTTTGCCTAGTATTTTTTGTTAGTAGCTTACTTTTACAAAGGAAATTTAACAAACTCAGATTAACAGATAACTATGAGCTCAAAATTGGTACGCTTAATATTTTAAATAAAATTGCCAAAGATCAAAGTGTCTTCAACGTTCAAGCAAACTTTTACACAAAAATTCCTTGGTAAAAACGTTGCCGAGTTTCTGGGCAGAATTCACCTAGAATTTTCAAATATTGGTAGATTCTGGCGAATGGATCTGCCGAGAAACCCTATGTGTGGTCACATGCATTTTGTATGTCGTTCTGGGTAGAAACCATACAAAGATATACAGGTATAGAGAAATGTAGGAAATCACGAGATTCGTTCAGACATAATGACAATTACGGACGACACTCAAAATCAAGTTTGAACAGTTTGAGTTATTTACAGGCGGTGTCCCGTCGTCCTGGATACCTGAACATCGTCTCCAGAAACACCCTCCGAATTTTATTTTAATTTTAATCGAAACTCAAAAATTTGCAGGGTGTTCCTGGAGACGATGTTCAGGTGTCCAGGAACACCCTCAGGACGACGGGCCGCCGTCCACAAGAAGATCCACGTGGTGCGCAAAAATATTTTCGTCTAATTAAATAATTCAAATGTGAATAATTCAAAAATTGTAAAGAAGTATATTATGACTTTATATCTATGTTTATGCTCTTGCCGAGTTTCTGCCAAGAATCCTCCTTTATTTTAGACTGAATTCTCGCGAATAATTCTAGGCGGTTTCTCGAGTCCCGAGCAAAACCTATCGGCAATTTTTTTTACCAGGGTTAATAAGATCTCGAACAAGTTCGGTATAATGGCAAGCGTCTAATCCGAATCCCTCTCGAGCACAATAAAATAAATTCCACGCGCGTGTCCAAATCGCGCACAAACCTTTCCCGGCGTTGAAAAGCGCCGCACAAGAGATCCCCAGCCCCAAGGAGAAGAGGAAAAAAAGCAGCCCCGGAGAGCGGTGTACTCGCGAGTTTGCCTACTCGCGGATCGCAAAGTTTACCCTGCAATTCAGTGGGGAGAGAAAGAGGGAGGGAGACCAGAGGAGAGAAGGCAAACATCGCGACCGAGCCAGCGGCATGAGCGAGTCTCGGGATCTTGTACGCAATTACGGCTCGGCGAGGGGGTGGAGGGGGTGGAAGGGGTGGAGGGGTGGAAAAAAATGAAAAGAGCTCCCCCCGCACTCTATCTCACCGAAAATACGCTCGGCTAGGAGGACAACTATATACGCCGGGCTTTTCATATCGCCTTTGACGGTCGCATTGAAAGGGGTATGAATGCGCGGCTTTTAAACGGCGCCCCGTTGTGCGACGAGAGCGAGATAACGTCGAGGATCGCGGTAATTCGTTTGGGATTGTTTTCATTTTTCTCCTTTATGCGACGGGCGGGCGAATCGCTGGGACACGCCTGAATGCAAGTCGCAACCAAGTTTCTTCCAAGATTCAATGTGGCGGGTACTCGACAAAGTGTATTTTGCAGCGTCTACGAGGCCGTACCACATCCGCCGGCTAATTAGGTATTCATACTGGCAATAAATAACGATAAAGTTGCGCATTTCCCGGGGATAATTCGAGATTTTTCTCTTCAATTGAAGAAGAGACGAAGCTCGTTGAGAGAAGATATAAAGGGAGTAAACCAATGCTTTTAAGCATTTTTATTACGCGAGATTACTTTGTTTATTTGAAAAATTATAAGAACTGCTCTCGAATTGTTTCATAAATTAATGATGATAAAGTGTAATTGTGTATTTCTCTATGATTTTTATTTCAATTGAAGAATATAAGAAGAAATGCAAACTGATCCTTTTAATATAATATTTATTAAGCAACGTTATTTATTTATTTGTAAAATTATAAATAACTGCTCTCGAATTGTTAATAATAGCTGTAGGATTAGGTCGGCAACATGTTTTAAAAGAGAATATTTTTGTAGCTTTCTGCCTTTGGAGAAAGCCGCGGAATCAACGGAGTCGGCTTTAAAGTATTCCAGGCCATTTCTTTCAATGGATAAAATCAGCCAATCTTCGAGTGAATAAAGCACACACTGAAGGGAAGCTTTTCTCACATTCGAAGCTCACGGCTGAAGGAACGGAATTTTATTAACGCATTTCCCGGCAAACAAACGTCGTGAAATCGAGGGACTGCCATAAAAGCACCGATGGCCGATCGAAGATTGACCTGCACTACTTGCGTCATCCAGTAAAAATCAAAATCCTGCATTTAGATATGCACTGCGAGGGAATGAAAAAAATTTCTTTACAGTTCGGTATGTTAGTTACTATGAAATATGGGACAACTCAAAGTGGAAATTTTTGTTTTAGTTATAAATAAAAAATATCAAGTTGTACTCTAATAAAATTGGAAAACTGTATTTCTTCACAATTCTTAAAAGTTCTTTTTTTTTAAGTTTACTATTCTGTTAGGATCTTTAATATCTTTGCTGATTAAAGCCTATCAGGAATCGCTTTTCTTGCTACTTTTCTTAAGTTATTTGTTTTTGTGTTTTATCTAAAATAATCTGAGTGTAAATTTAATATCAAGATCGATAATAAAAAGAAAATAATTTTGGGATATTCTGCACACTTATATATATTTCACATTTACATCATTATTTCCTACTGATTATTAACTGTTTTCATTATTTACCTGCGTAAACAACGTAACATTTTAACAAAGGTGACCTAAACATACGCAAACAACAATAAAAAATTTAGTAAGTGTAAGGTGGTATTAATGCATCAAACCAACGAGGTCAAAGGTACACTGTTAAAAACCATTCAATTATTTTAAACCAAACATTATTTTAATGTTTAGAATTTAACGAATACAAAAACAATATTATTAATATTATTTCACAAACTGAACATAATTTTTGCGCACTGATTATTATAGAGCATGTAGTTAACAAAACAAATATAGGCAAGTGTAAAATAAACAAATGTTTTTTGTAATCTCCTATCGAAAGACACAAAACACAAAATTTTTAATCGTGTAATGATGATCTCAAAGCAAACTAAATAGAATAGAATAGAATAGAGTAGAATCGTATACGAATACTTAGTCCGTCATGAATCAAGTAATGAATCTAAAAAAGCATACGTTGGTCCGCTAAGTGCCGCTACAACTCCAGGGAATAACTTTCAACGTAAAAGGAGAAAAAGAGTCAGGGGATTGGTAAACACGAACGAATCTACGGGAGATCTCGCGGGATTCGCGCTGCATTGCCGCGAGATACAAAAAAAAAAAAAAAAAAAAATCATGAAAAAGAAATCATGAAAAAAGATGAAGAATTTAATCAAGTGAGCAGCTTTGACGGAGAAAATGAATCGCTTGCTGAATTTATTGATAATAGGTTTGGTATTAATTATTATTATTCTTAACTTTTCTTTAGTGCAGACTCAGTGAGGCTGATTTGTTTATTATTTTATGGATTTGGTGGAGAATAAATTGTTTAAACAATTTTAAGGAAAAGAAAAATTATGAAATATAAAATTATAAAGCGATTTACGATGTCATCTGGACGTTTTTATGTTCTTCTGGATTTAAGTGTATTTTTTATTAAGCGTATCGGAAATATTTACGGCGGACCTGAAATCGATAACTGCGATAACCAATCATTTAATTTCTAAGAATAAGTCTTTAAAAAAAAATTACAAGTAGCTGAGAGCGAAGCAGTGATTTATTTTCATATATGAAAGCCTCCCAATCATAAAGTTTCTTTTTTTTTTATTTTACCTGCCTGTTTGATGAATTTAACTTCAATAAATTTAAAAGCAAATGTTTAGAAAAAAAATTAAAACTTTAAAATTGTAAAAGAGAGTAAATGTTTCTTTTTTGAGAAATACAACAAAATGCCCTCTTCCATGTCTGAAAAATAGAAATCAATAATTTTCTATACACAATAGAAACAAAAGTTTGCTTCAACTCCTCAAAAATAATAAAAAATAGTCAATAATTGAAAAATTCATACTTTAACATATTTAAAAAATTACTAAAATTAATTAAAAACAAGAAGTGATTTTTTTCAGTCGCTGATGGATAGGCTAATTAGATTAATCGAACATACTCAAACATCATCCTCAGTAAAGAGAAAAAGCAGTTTTTCCAACTAATTGCACAATATATAATAGAATATTTGAAATATTTTGATATGTCATCTTTTCTATAGGAAAAATTCTGTTTTGAAATTTTAATTTTCCACTTTTTTCAGATATTCCATTGTGAATCTCCTCCCCTCCTCAAAAAAAAAAAAAAAAAAAAAACAATTTAAATACAAATAGCAGCAACAACATATACAACTATCAAAAATATAAGAAATACATACAAATAATCCATACTCTAAAAACAATAAACGAGGTATCGATTTTTCTATCTCGAATCTCGATCTTGAATTTTGAACTCGATTTTGATTTTCGAAAAAAAATTGCATGTCGAGAAAGAAAGATTGTCATCGTAACCTAAAAAAAATCCTACGAGTCTAACTAGTCAAAGAAAAAAAAAACTCGTGAAATTCTACATCCTCTTTCAAGATTACCTCGAGCTCTATTAATCAGCCAAACAATCCTGCCGTTCAAAATCCAGACCCCGCGTATTTATAGCAAATAAAGTCCTTTCCACGGCGCAAAGCGAGCAAAACTATACATCGGTAGCAAATACGAAAATCGAAGTAAAGTAGAGGGGAAGACGGAGCGCAGGAGGCGATTGTAGAGTCTCGGCACGGCGTATCGGGTCGGTGCATACCCCCCTCACCTCCTTCCACCCCCTCCTAACTCGACAAGAAGCTATAGTGGCCAAGGAACGCGGAGGTCCCCTCCTCTCCTCTTGCGCGGGCAAAGCCGCCTGACTGGAATTTTTTCCGAGTAATTACGTCTTTGCCGTCGAGGCTAAATCATCCTAGATGCGTACTGCTCCGGACTTTCGGCTGTACCACGCCGTTTATTTCTTTTTTTTTCTTGTTTTCCTCTTTTTGAATTTCGCCGAGATTTATCGAGGCGCCCCGAAAGCTCGGCGTCACGCGGCCGTTGCGTTTTTCTAATTGCTCCCAACCCGCCTTTTTTTCTCCCTATATACGGTCGCGCCGGCGCCAGGGCGCTTAAGCGTCCGGTGATTTCATTTCGCTGCTCTTAAAATGGATTAATAGATTCCCCCGTCGACGTTCTTTATTAATTCGAATGCTGGGTACTTTCTCTCCGAGCCTTTTGGGAATTTTTATCGCCGCGTTATTGTTGCCGACTGTGACTCGCGCAGACGAGCTTGTACACTGAGAGAAAAATTCTTGCAAAAATTACTAGGGGAAGGGCGGGCAAGACGGACACCTTTAAGGAAAAGCAGATAAAAAAATAAATTAAATAATAACAAATAAATACATTTTTTGTGGCATTTCAAATTTAACATATAAAGGTACAAATAAATCTAAATAACTTTAGTAAATAATTTTTTTTAAATAAATGACAGGTCATTATTAAT
>JAWWEN010000043.1:199216-229398 GCA_035582955.1 Sycophila texana
CCCTTCGAGCTGTGCAGAGATACTGGAAATTACTTAGGAACAACTTTTACAATGTGTTTGTACGATTGGAATTTGTAAGCTAGAAAGTAAACACAAAATACAGCTAAAATCCGTTTTGCCCGCCATGTCCGTTTTGCCCGCCCTTCCCCTATATTGTTTTGTAACACAGGAACAGAGTCGACAAATGAAAAATTTTACTAGAAAGTATTGCAAAATTTGTTAGACTTATAGTAAAGTTTACTGTAAGTTCACCAAAATTTACTGTAAACAGTAAGTCCAGCAATTTTTACTATACTTTCTAGTGAAATTTTTGGTTAGTCGAGTGTGTCCCGGAGTTACAAAATAGTATAGTAAATTTTACAAGAACTTTTCTCTGCGTGTAAATCTTAGGCGATCTTTTTAATAAATTGATCGTTATTCATTTTGTAAAATTCATTTTTGTAGAGGTTAATAAATTTTGCGTTGTATTGCAGGATTTAAACTTAATCGATCTCTAGATATATTGAGTTTTTCTGAATTTTTAGGATTTCCTTAACATGCAAGTTCAGAAAATTGATGGATTTTCATAGGATTAGTCGGTATTTTTTGATAAAAAGTTTCAAGACTGTAGAAATAACAAAATGTAACTAAATTTAAGTAGATTTTTAGCTTTTTAAAATATTTCAAATTATTTTAATTCCTATAATCATTCAGACTGATATTCACATGAAATTCCGACAATTTAAGACCAGCACCATTAAATCCATCAAATTTCTTGACTTGCAGGTTGTGATAATCTCAAAATTTAGAGAACCTAATATCTTTGGGAATAGAAGATCTAAAATTTCTGGATAGGCCTTGATTTTATCACAATTTCTTTTTTGCTTTCTCATAGAGAAAGCTTTGGATCGGAAAATTGTTTCTATCTTCAGATTTTGACGTAAAAGTCCTATTTGGGTTCAGAAAGACAAAAAAAAAAAAACAAAAAAAAAAAAAATACTTTTTCACCCTAATCATCTATAAAGTTTACTTTATTGGCCTCCGCAGAGGGAGTAAAATCATATTTTATTCTCTAGACTCATTTTACTCCCTGGAGACATTGTACTCTCGACACACTTGCTTTACTCCCCGGAGACACATTCTGTTCTGCGAAGACACATTTTAACTTTTGTAAACATATTTTAGCTTTCGTAGACACATTTTAGCTTTCATAGACATATTTTAGCTTTCGCAGACACATTTTAGCTTTCGCAGACACATTTTAGCTTTCGTAGACTCATTTTTAGCAATTACAGACATATTTTGTCTACGAAAGTTAAAATGCGTCTACGAAAGCTAAAATTTGTCTACAAAAGTTAAAATGTGTCTTCGTAGAATATAAAGTACATAATCTACTCTTATTACTTATTCCTATGAGTTGTTATCAAATAATAAGTGGACTTACGAATTATTAGGGTGTAAAATGTTATATCCACCTTGGGGAGTAATAGGTGAAATTATACGATGCATAAATAACTACTCATTTAGGCACTCCAGGACCTGCAAATTTTTCTTCTCGAAGTAATCCGAAAAAAGAAACGTATACATACTTTCTTGAACTACATATTAAAAGAGTGCCTTAAAAAAAATAATTAAGCTCGTTGCATTGTATATGAAAAATTTCCACGTCATAATGCAGAGTGAAAAAGCAGCACGTCGTTGGGCTACTAGTGTAGGTATTAGCGCGAGAAGCGGAGGCCCATTCGGCGCGCGCCAGAGTCTGCTGCAAGGGTCACGGGTGTGGAAACCTACGGGCGCCAACAGCTCGCAACAGGTTTCAATAACGAGCCTATTAAAGCTCGACGAGCGTGAAAACGGCCTGCGCTCTTGTTTTCTTCTCTATCTATCTTTCTCACTCGAGCGGCGTCTCTTTCCCTCTTACAACGTAAATTTCACCCCTCGGCGCACCGCCGTTTTGTTTATTCATACGGAAATCGAAGGCAGTCAGTGCCGTTAATGTATATATACATATATATACACATGTACATATATATTTTTTTTTCAAGTGCAGCGTCATTTCTGGGTTGCGATTGGACACGATGCTTCCCGTTTCGCTCGAATGTTTATTTTCTATGTGAATTCGTAATTCCTTTTGGCAGCCATCGCACGCAGTATGCAAGCAATTTGCAATTTTGCATGGAAATGACGTGCATTATGCTTCTATAAAGGTTCACAAGGTGCAACTGAATTTTATTGAGTCACAGTTAACTGCAGTAAGCAGTTGCTGTTTTTTTTTTTTTTTTTTTTTTATAAAAAAAGAAGAAATAAATGAGTTTGAAATTATTTAGAAAGAAAAAACAACATATTTTTCAGAAATCAAATTGATTAATTCATTATTAGTTAATAAGTGTCCTTCAAGTTTTAAGATTTATACTTCGTATATAAGTACAGAAAAATAAGTGAAACAGATTAGAAAATTGCAATTATAAATATTTATTATCTGTACATTAAATAAATTTTTATGACAATTACGATAAATTAAAGTGAAGAATAATTTGTTTAAATAAATACTCGAAAGAGTGGAGATGATATAGCAGTGCCCTTTAGTGGTTATTGAAAATTTTCTGCACAATAAACTCACCGCACCAGAAGTTTGCGTATACATAAACCTGCACAAATATTGCATCGAGTATACTACCAGGAAGCACCATCGTTTTTCTTTTTCACTTACCATCGTCGCTTATCTGAGAAGAGATTTAACAAACGAGAGAGCCGTAAATTATAACCCAATAAACATAAAGAAGGAAAGGGGAAATAAATCGAGTACTTCCGTGCAGTTCGCACTCCTCGAGTTATTATAGGAGTTAGCACATTTGGAAAAAGCGTCAATGGAATGAGTATTAAAATGAATAAAATCCAGACTATACTTATATATTTTATGACATGAAAAGACGAAGGTTACTTGACGAGGAAGATTTTATTAAATTTACAAACTGAGAACTTTTGATCACAGATGATAGTGTAAAAATAAAAAAAAGAAATTTATATAAAAAAAGGATCAGAAGCAAGTTAAGTTAGTTTCTTATTAGTTTCACTACCAGGGAAATAGTAGTCTAGTGGTCTCCTACGTGATGGAGATTAAATAAATTCCCGCTAATTTAGCCATCTAACTAAGGATATTTCCAGATATCCCGAGGTGGTATGGTAGAAGTTCGCTAAGTTAGTTTCCAGCAGTGTGTGGATCAATGCGAACGAATAATTATTGTAAATTATTCAGATCCTTTTAAAGTAATCATGGGGTTGCATCTGCTCACGGTTACCTTAATTCCGAAGATATTCATCCCGGATAAAGCATATATTATTTTACCACAGATACTTTCAAAATATCAGTTCTACTTAATTTTTATCGCAGTTGTTTTTATCGTAGACATTTTTTTCAGATAATTTTATAAAGATAAAACTAAAAGATATTATATCGTCTTACGTAAATAATAAGAAAGAAATAATACATTCTTTTGTTAGTAATTTTATCCGACATCTGAAATTGTTAAATCCTGAATTTCATTTCTTCTTCAACTTCAAAAATTATATAGGAAAATATTGTCAGGCGTCAAAGTGTCTCTCTTGACCCACCCAAGTGTATCTTCCAAAATAAAACCACAAATCACGCCAGCTCTTATAAATACCCAAGTATTCTAAATATAACCCAAATAACCCATCAACAAGCTGACTCATGGCACTGCGCTAAACGCAACGATCTCATCCCCGTCTAAAATAGTGCCAATGACGAAAGCAGCCAACGACAGTCGGAAAATCGTAAACAGCTGAAAGAAACGAAGAGCCGGCGCGAATCCCGACGAAGTTACAAATCGCGCTTACCGCCGGGGCCGGAACGCGGCGGGCGGCGTCCTCGCGGAGGTACAAATTGCGGCCATTACTCGTCGTCCGCCGCTGCATTGTGGGGGACGCGTTCGCTGGGAATGATTATGGTCGCGTGCCGCGGCAGTCCCGCGCGTCAGTTGGATTGGCCACACTGCACACCTACCCCCCGACCCCCCCCCCCTCGGTGCGCCCGAGGGGTTAGTCACAAAAGCCGCCGAATTCTGAAGGTCCTCGGTGCCGGCGGAGGCGCGAGACTTTGTCTTTATTACGCGGACGACAATGGAACGCTAACTATGCCCCCGGTTTCGCGGAATTTCGCAGCCATTGACGACGGTACGCACGAGCAAGGATGTGCGATCTCTTTAGAAAATCAGAGAAGCGCGGTGTGCTTACCGACGCTTGCTTGTTACAACGCATTGTTTTTTGAAGGATCTCGCGACTTGGCGTGCGATGCAATCGAGCGAATTGTAGTGGAGGTTTGACATGTACTGTAGTAGAAATATGAGGATCTCACATACGTAGTATTTGAGATTTTAGCGAGATGTACGACTCTTGGTTACAGAACTTTATTGGCATCAATACTTATCCTACTGAAACGAGACATATGATCATCAGATAATGAATATGCGATGATTACGTGAAGATTGTATGTGGATTTCGTGATAATCACATGAAGATCACATGGATCTCGTGACGATGACATGAAGACTACATGTATAGTGATCACATGAAGATTGCATGTGGATTTCATGATGAGCACATGAAGGTTAGACTTGGATGTCGTGATGATCGCATGAAGTATATATGTAATGATCACACGAAGATTACATGCAGTCATCAGGCGAATATTATAACAGTGATCACACGAAGATTCCATACGGATCACGTGCTGATTACATGAAGACTACATCTGTCATGTAGTGATCACATGAAGATTGCATGTGGGTTTCGTGATGATCACATGAAGATTACACGTGGATCTCGTGACGATGACATGAAGACTACAATTATAGTGATCACATGAAGATTGCATGTGGATTTCATGATGAGCACATGAAGATTAGACGTGGATATCGTGATGATCGCATAAAGTATATATGTAATGATCACACGAAGATTACATGCAGTCATCAGGCGAATATTATAACAGTGATCACACGAAGATTCCATACGGATCACGTGCTGATTACATGAAGACTACATCTGTCATGTAGTGATCACATGAAGATTGCATGTGGGTTTCGTGATGATCACATGAAGATTATACGTGGATCTCGTGACGATGACATGAAGACTACATGTATAGTGATCACATGAAGATTGCATGTGGATTTCATGATGACCCTTAGGAAAAAAGTCTGCAGAATTTTCTGCAGAAAGTTTTGCAGATTTTTCTGCAGGAATAACAAACTGCCAAATTTTCTGAACATTTTTCTGTAGGGTTTTCGCGTGCAGAAAATTCTGCAAAAATTTCTGCAGAAAAATCCGTAAAAAATTTTCTACAAAAAAATCTGCAAATATTTCTGCAAACATTTTTTTCTGCGGAAATTTCTGAAGAATGTTCTGCAGGCGAAAACCCTGCAGAAAAATTTGCAGAAATTTCTTCAGACTTTTTTCCTACGGGGAGCACATGAACATTAGACGTGGATGTCGTGATGACCGCATGAAGTGTATATGCAATGATCACACGAAGATTACATGCAGTCATCAGGCGAATATTATAACAGTGATCACACGAAGATTACATGCAGTCATCAGGCGAATATTATAACAGTGATCACACGAAAATACCATACGGATCACGTGATGATTACATGAAGACTACATCTGTCATATAGTGATCACATGAAGATTACACGTGGATCACGTGATGATTACATGAAGATTACATGTAGTGATCACATGAAGATTACACAGTGATCACGCGAAGATTACATGTAGTGATCACACAAAGATTATATACGGATCACGTGATGATTACATGAAGATTACATTTGAAACCACACCATGATTACATGAAGCTTACACCTAGATAATGTGATTATCGTGAGTGATAATCATGTGACAATCACTTAAATTAAAGATAAACTTTTCGTTTAATTAAAATTTTTAATTTCTAGTAACTAATTAAAATGCCTAATTGGTAAACAGTAAAAATATCGTTTATACAATGAGTCTCGAGCTTTTTTTAAAACTGGCGCTTCAACAATTCCGAAAGCACAAAAAAGCTATTGGAAATGTCTGGAACATCCAACGCGTAGCTCGTGTGTTTTAATGCAGCGCAGTGCGGGGTGCCACGCTGGATTTACTCTGGCTGCAGGAGTGCACTAGAGTCTCGAGCCCACTCGAGGCAACCCGTCAAGCCGCGCCGAGTCACTTGGATAATGTAAATACTCTCGACAACTTGGCCGATTTTTATTTTTCACCTCACCCACCCGATTTAAACTGGCCAATTTTTCAAGTTCATTGCTAATACGAGAACTAACAACAGTTACTAAAAATTGTTCTATGCTTCCATTGCTGTCAGAATTTAGTTGTTGTGCTTTATCATAAAGAAGCCTTCGTATCATCAAACATTCTTATACAGAAGCTTCCGTCAGTAAGTTTCTGGTTAGAATTCCAAATACCAGAAAATTAATAATATTCTGATCAATTTCTGGTGTATTTTCCACCAGGAAAAGTACACTGGCAAAACTGTAAGTAGTAGCTTTTTTATGACAAATTTAGCAAATATTTTTAATTGATCGTCAGACTGGCGAATCGCACGCCCTGTTTGCGGAGAGTCGTCGAGTATGCAGAGGAGATTTATTAATAAAAAGAAAAATCGTTAACGCATGAAAAATTTGGGGGGCTTCTCGAGACGATAAAAGAGGAAAAAAAAGGGAACTAACCTGTCAAAAGAAAATGTGCGCGTCAGCGCAATGATCGCGAGGAAGTTTGCTTTCATCTCTCAATTAGCACGCGCCTCGATAGCTCGCTTTTCGAGATAAAAGGTAAAACTGTACGGTCACTAATTGCCGAAAATCTCCCACGGGATGTGACCCCTTGCCGTCGATAATTAGGGGCTCCGTGTTTTTCTCCTTTTCTCTACTTTAGCTCTATGATCGAACCGCAGATGCGGGAATCGCGTAATATGCCGTTTTATTCAAGTTGGTACCTTCCGAAGCAGAAATCCTTTTCATTATACTCATGCATATAGCAATGTTTGAGTAAAGTTTTAGTTACTTTAAAGTACTTAAGTACGATCATTTATCTTGAGATTTCTTTTTTTTTAATTTAAAATTCAATGTCTTTTTATTTTGTGGTTAAACAATCTATTTATGAAGTCATTTTGGGCGACACTTGATTTAAATAAGGGTTTACAACGTGGGATCCTAAAATTTTTGCATTTTCACTGGGATATATTTTTCTATACTTAATCTAGAGCAGAATTTAAGAAAAGTGAATTGAATTTTTTTTTGCAGTAACTTTTTTACGGATAATTATTGTTCAAAATCGTCAAAAAAATAGAATACAAGTTACCCCAAAAAATAAGCTAGATTTTTTTAAATTCTGCCCCACTTAAACCGGAGAAAAATACATCTCAAAGATGATGAACAAGAAGTTCATTTTGTACAGAATATTTTCACCGCAACCTGCGCAATGAATATATGATCGTTAATGATCCGTGTCCAGCGCTTGGCCGAAATTCACTTGAGGATTTCCTGTCCCCCCGAAGTTCTGGTAGCTTTCGATCCTCCTTGGCCCATTCACATCTCGAGTGGCGGAACAAAACGCCCCTTTTCATTCGGCCTCGCTTTGCGACCGATAAATTTTTCAGCGCAAGATTTGGCGACGTCCCGCAGGGCCCAGCCACTTCTCTTTGATTTTTCCTTACGCCAGGGGCTTGCCTAATTGACAATGTCGAACGTGACTGAAGCCCAGTCTCTTTTGTCTTCACTTTAATTAGAAGCTGATGTCTTCGGGGGATTTGGTTTGAAAAGAAATTAAACTCACTGGTGTGGAAAGCTCACAGCGAAATTGTCGTCTGATCTGCCCAATTAATGAACAGAATAATTGTATTATTTCTATCGTGGAGTCTTTAGGATGTATTTACATTTCTGTTAAGGATAATAATTGAAGCTTCGTATTGAATGGATAAGCCCAGGATAATATCGAGCAAGAAAGTGTAAAAATTTAATAATATATTTTTACTATAGTTTTTACTATATTTTATTTTTTCTATTTTGTAATTAAGGACTTTATAGTCCGTTGAATTTATTAAATAAATAAATATAAGAAATTCGTGTATGAGGGAAATAATGATTCACACAATAATTTAAATATATTTTCAAATCGATATCCGTCGTCGTCATAAAAGTGTTGTTACCCACGCAATCTCCGTTAAACTTTAAAATCTCGCTACAAATTTAAAAAAAAAAAATAATAATAAAATAAAATATGCAAACAATATGCAATTTAAAAAAGCCCAAATAAAATGAAAGTCACCGTGTGGAAGGAGATGAAACTGTTCCTCGTCACTCTCCATTCCTTCGGTAAAGGGGTTAAATCAGGCATACCGAGGCACCCCAAGAGTCAGACCGTGAGGGAGCAGGGGAGCGGATAGTGGGCGTAAGAAAAGTCAGTTGTAGGTATTCGCATCTGCTTTGACCCGCGCGTGCGCGTCCCTGCCCTCGCCCTAGCGAGGAGCCACGCTCGGAAACTAATTTAAGTTCGCGAATCACTTTGGGTATTTCGATTTATTCAGATGCCGGAGATGTATTTCCCGCGGGGTCGCATCTTACTCGCGCTGTTCGCTCCCCATGCGCGCGCTTACGTACTCGGCCTCCTCGCACGCGAGAACAATTACCCGAAGTATCAGAAAATTCAGGGTGGATGGTAACATTTTTCTTCTTTATTTTATATTTTTATTTATTAAACTTTTGGCAAGACGTGAAACTATTTATAATGTATGTTAGTAAATTAAAAGTTACCTCGTCTACAGTAAAAATTAATTTCGTTGAATTTAAATACACCGATGGTGATGAGAAATATTCTGTTATTTGGTATTATGCCTAATTAGGTTGTGGTATGCTTTATTAGGTGGCGTTATGCCTAATTAGATGGAGTTATGTCTGATTAGGTCGAGTTATGCATAATTAGGTGGAGTTATGACTGATTAGGTGGTGCTATGCCTACATATAGGTGGTGTCATGCCTAATTAGGTTGTGGTATGCTTGATTAGACGGCGCTATGCCTAATTAGGTGGAGCTGTGTCTGATTAGGTCGAGTTATGCATAATTCGGTGGAGTTATGACTGATTATGTGGCACTATGCGTACATGTAGGTGGTGTCATGCCTAATAAGGTTGTGGTATATTTGATTAGGTGGCGCGATGCCTAATTAGGTGGAGATATCTCTGATTAGGTCGAGTTATGCATAATTAGGTGGAGTTATGACTGATTAGGTGGCACTATGCCTACATATAGATGATGTCATGCCTAATTAGGTTGTGGTATGCTTGATTAGGTGGCGCTATGCCTAATTAGGTGGAGTTGTGTCTGATTAGGTGGCGCTATGCCTATATATAGGTGGAGTTATGTCTGATTAGATGGAGTTATACTAGATTAGGTGGTGCTAAACCTAATTAGGCGATGCTATGCATAATTATGTGGGGCTCTATATGGGTATCTTAACTATTATTATATACTGACAAGCACATGACCAGGGATGCGGGTCCTGGATTTCATACAAATTTTGTAGATTGATTCTTTGGTCCAAAATAATGAATACACGTCTCGGGATTTTAAACATTACTAATAAAATACAATGCAAAAGCTACAATATCAGACTTATAAGATTAAAATATCTTTATTCGTTTAAAAGTTGTTAAAATTTTCTTTATTTTTAATTCTAACCTCTATAACTAAAAGAAAGTCTCCTAATTTTGTTACTAGACTCCATTCAATAAAATCCCGATATACAAATTCATTATTTTGGACCAAAGAAGCATTCTGCAAAATTTGAAAAAAAATCTAGGATCAGCATCCCTGGTCATCTCCTTGTGAAAGAAAAAAAATGTTCAATTCAAATACACGATAAGATACATAAAATTATAAAAATTAAGCTTTGTAATTTTTACTAATTTATTGTCCACGAATTATTAATTAAATTTAAACAGTCATAATATTAGCTATTAATTTTAATTCCAAATTTCTTAAAAAACATTTTTGAAGCTTAACTTCCTACTGTTATATTCTTTTTTAGTCACTGTCCCCATTTGATCAAGCTAAATTAATTCAAGCACATAAAATCATCATGAACAAGGTCTGTTTAAATAACCCCCACGAAAGTTTTACGCGTTTCCACATCGAACTTCATGCGCCTACAAGCTATGTATTTTAAATAAAAAAATTCACCTTTCGTCATTCCTTCTCAACACGACCTTCGCGTAGTCTCATCTCCTCGACCGGCCGGTGCATCTGGCCCCGTCTTTGCGCAACTCGACGCATGCGCGCCGCGAGCTCTGCGCTTATTACATGCATCTCAATGCCCGGAGAAAAAGTTTGCTGCCGCCGGGGTGTTTTGAGCTGCACGACGTCGATGGCACCGACCGAGTTAGATGGGAAAAAGTCGAATGAGACGCGGGGAACATTATTCGTTATTTATGCGGCTATACCAGCGCCTTTCTTGTCCTTAGCCACCGGCCTGGCTCGCGTGCATTTATTCATACGTCGACGATGTGTTGCTGCTCACGATGGAGTTTAAAAAGTCGACTGATTTACGACACGAGTTCGTTTTAGAGTTAGATGCGGGATGTGCTTTATTGCCTTACCTTTTGTTGGGTTAATTTATTCGAGGAGATTTTTCGATGAATGGATTTACGCTCGAATCGATTTATTTGCTTCTAAGGAGTTCTGATGTTGTTTAAGAAGGTTATCTAATTGAAAAAGAATCATCTTTAGTATATCACTGTAAAAAAATGTCATGAAATTTGCTTTCAGTACAAGCATTAAATTTAAGATTTTACATTAAATTTAATAATTTTGAATTGAATTTAAGATTTTACGTTAAATATAATAATTTTTACATCAAATCTAAGTATTTTTCGTAGAGGTTTGTAGATTGGAATATGGTATAGGACCTAGTTCAAAAAATAAAAGAATATGAATTACAAAAAAAAAAAAAAAAATCACTTTACGTAGTACATTTTTTTGCTCTTTAGTGATGCAGTAGAAGAAAATAAAGAAGCAGACTAATGGAGAAGCAGAAGGAGAAGACAAAGAAAATGAAGAAGAAATGGATTTGTAGATTGGAATATGGTAGGGTCTAGTTCAAAAAATAAAAGAATATATATTCAAAAAGAAAATCAGTTTTTAAGTAGTACATTTTTTTGCTCTTTAGTGATGCAGTAGAAGAAAATAAAGAAGCAGACTAGTGGAGAAGCAGAAGGAGAATACGAAGAAGATGAAGAAGAAACGGATTAAATAGAAGCAGAGAAAGAAGTCGAAAAAGAAGAAAAAAAACAGTGAAAATAAAACGAAGAAGAATAAAAGGAGAAGCTAAACGTGAAAAAGAAGAATAAGAAAAATCAAAATAAAAACAAATAACGGAAAAGAAGAGATACGAGAACAATAATCATCGCACTTTCCCATAATATTAATTACTTTTCTAAATTTAGAAAATTTGAGTGCACTTTTTTCAGAAAAACGGTAATGACGACGACGAAAAGAATTATTTTAATAACTCATATCATATTTTTAATCCTAAAAATTTATCTATTTATCGAAAAGTTTCAATTGATGATCGAGGCAGCTCTTTGGTGAGGCAGCATCGGGAACAGGTTTTAGTAAAAGCCGATAGGTCAAGCCTCGGCGGCGCTGAACTTTTCTCCGTGTAAATCTAATTTTCGAGTTCGATTCGGAATCGATGAAACTCGTGTAAAACTTGTAACGTAATTTATTGGCCTTCTATATAAGCAAACTTCATATCATTCTTCCTTTTTCGCGCCAAATAAATTATAAACTCAAATAGACATTCAAAACAAGATGAGGATAAATTTGCCAGCAGCAAAGTTAAATTGTTTTGATATTATGCAGATAAGAGTCTTGCAAAAAAGTCGAGCAACTTAACTATTTCATATTGCTAAACTTACTTAAACTTTGAGATATCTTCAAAGTGTTCGACTGACTAGTGTAGTGATCAAACTTACCTGAAACAAAATAAATTTTACAAATTAGTTTTTAAATTTGTCAACTAACACACGCGCAAAATTTTCATGTTAATGCTCGAAAATGTTGATGTTAGAAAAATTAGCAAGTATGCATTACGTTCAGTGGAATTTGAATTGAAACGAGGCTGTCAAACTCGACCTTAAAAGAAAAAAAAAAATGTCCCAACAACAAGGCTCTTTATTCCTCCTTTTTTCGCCGCACACGCAAGGAAAAAAAACCGCTTAACGAGCGAGCGTTTAGTGAATTAGCCGTGGCGCAGCGCGCGCGACTCCACGCCTTAATAAACCACTTAGCGATTACAAAGCGCGGCGAGAACAATTATAAGCGAAAGCCGAGTAAAGGGTCGCTGAGCGAGGAAAAGCCTAATAAACAGACTCCTTAAATTACAGGCGCTCTTTTTGCAAGAGAAAAAAGAGTGAAAAAACTGAAAATACCTCATTACCGGCAAAGAGGCGGGCGAACAACGGCAACGACGAAAAAAATGCGTAGTACGCGCGGGTGAAGAAAAAAGGAGGAAAGAGGGCGGAGATAATACCGGCAAGTTTCATTAAAGTCACCTTGCCGGGCAAACGAGTTACTGCGTGCTGGTCCGGTCCTCCCGGCACCGGCATTTCGCAGCTTGTTAGTTTGAGAACGGATAGGGTGACAAAATGCGTCGACCGCTTAGTCCAAGGATTAAGCCGCTAGCAGATCAAATGCGAAGAGTGCGTGTACTACGCTTCTTTAATAAATAAAATTGAGATGGTAACGGTCAATATTGATCATATGTAGTCATGATTTCATTGATTTTAAAGATGGAACGAGTTCGCTTCTGCCTTTTTTTTGCTGCGATAAATGAATAAGAAGTAGTAAGTAAATGCAGAACAAGAAGAAGAGGAAGGAATAAGAAGAAAAACGCTACGAAGAAGCAGAACATAAACAAGGATGTGAAGAAAAAGAAGGAGAAGAAGGACAAGGATAAGAACAAGCACAAAGATTTGAAAAAGAAGAGTATGAAAGATATGAAGAAGAAGGTTATGAAGAAGTAGAACATGAACAAGGATGTGAAGAAAAAGAAGGAGAAGAAGGATAAGGACAAGAACAAGCACAAAGATTTGAAAAAGAAGAGTATGAAGGATATGAAGAAGAAGGTTATGAAGAAGAAGTAGAACATGAACAAGGATGTGAAGAAAAAGAAGGACAAGAAGGATAAGGACAAGAACAAGCACAAAGATTTGAAAAAGAAAAATATAAAGGATCAGAAGAAAAAGGTTATGAAGAAGAAGTAGAACATGAGCAAGGATGTGAAGAAAAAGAAGGAGAAGAAGGACAAGAAACAAGAACAAGCACAAAGATTTGAAAAAGAAGAATAAGGATAAGAAGGAAAAGGTTATGAAGAAGTAGAACATGAAAAAGGATGTGAAGAAAAAGAAGGAGAAGAAGGACAAGAACAAGCATAAAGATTTAAAGAAGAAGAAGAACTAGAAGAAGAATGAATAAATAACAAACTGTGCTTTGAGTTCAAGCATTGCAGAAGAAATCTATCTTCGTGTGAAATATTTGATAAAAGCTAAATCAATGCTTAATGAACGAAACATTTTATAAAACTTAAAACTTTAAAAAATGGTAATTATTTTTATTTCTATTCGACGTTAATCCTTTTGTCACTAGTATGTACCTGCAGTTAAATAGTATAATGCTTTAATCCATTTGCGCAGACATTCATTGGGAGAATATTATTCGAAAAAGCATTTCAAAACAAAGAGAATACTAGTGCCTAGTTTCGACCATTTATAACAACACTTCTGCTCAATAAATAGCTTATAAATGGATTCAATTTCTATGTGGGAAGGCATTAAAATTATGACCCAGATTGGCCCTTTTCGATACATAACATGGCATGTGAATTGTTTCACTGCCCAGTTTGTCACCTTATTTAACGACGTAATTTTGTGGGATTATATTGTTATGACATCATATTCTTAAATAGAAAATTGCTTTGCAGCTCGAAATCATATGTGCATGTGGATATCTGCGAAAAAGAACTGATCTGTAGGATTGAACTTAAAAATTATTATTGCGTGGGTATTATAGAGATAGCACGAGAAAATTTTAAACTAATAATTGTTTACGATGGCGTAAAATGATCTAACAACCCCAACAATAAAATGATCCGCATGTCACAACATGTACCGCGAAGGGTCAATCCGAATTCCGAGTTATCATTTTACGACATCATAAATCAATGACGTTTTTTTTTTATTAAATATGTCGAATACGAAAATAAAAATGTAAATCTGCAAATTCTATTAAAAGAACCATCAGAGACATATAAAAATAAATGTAACATCATGTTAAAATTAATTAGTTATATAAATGATAATTACTCGTGCAGTATGAAACGGTAAGATTATTATACAAAAATATAACTCAATTTGGAAGTAAGTGTATAAACACAAATATTAATATTAATTAAAACAAATATTTACATTCATTAAAATCCCCGTGAAAATTATTATCAAGCTCGCGAAGAATTTTCGACTCATAAACTCGGCGCTCGGCGTTCAGCTGCAAAAATTAAATTAAACATTTAAACACCGCAGGTGGAATGCACGCGGGAGGAGGGAACGAGGAACAAAAACCGAAGCGCCGCACAAAAGGGAGGCGCAACGCCTCAGACAAAGGGAAAAGCGCGAGAGGTTACGAGAGAAAAAAAAAAGAGAAAACGTCGAGGAGGGGAAGAGGGTGCGAGGCGAGATCAAGGGACGGGCGGAAGGTGCGAAGAAAATAGGAAAAGCTTAGTTGTCACTATTCCGTGTGTCGGAGATAATTACGGCGCTACGCAAAGCTCGCGCGCCAAGAATGCGACCCCGCAGTATTATTTCCCGGGTAAACAACGGAAAATACGCTCGCGGCTTTACTTTGCCGTGGCAACCCTTTTCTCTCGCCTGTGCTCCGTTTTCTTTCTTTTCTGTGTGCCTCTTTTATTTTCTTTCTTTTTTTTGTTTTGTTTTATTTTTTTTTTAACGGCTTATTTATTCTAAAAAGAGCGCGGCACTGGAAAGGACGTAATTGCTCAGATGAATTAGCTGTATACGTTCGCTTTGAGGTGGTGAAAAGTCGAGAAGGTACACTTGGCGGCCGTAATATTTTCCCGAACATTTTTTTAGATGGTAATGAGGCGTTTATATTTTATTTAATTGAATACGTTTGACAAGTATGCTCAAACTGATTATTTCTTGATTCTTATGCGACAACAAAATAATGAACATCATTGAAGTGGGCATTTGAATCATTATTAATTATAACTGGTAATTAAGGAAAAAAAGAAGAGAAGTAGGAAAAGAAGAAAAAGAAGCTGTAAGAAAAAAGAACAAGAAGAATCAAACTTAAAAGAAGAAGTTAATGAAAAACGAAAGAATAATGCATGAAAGAAGTAGAAGTAATTTACTGAAAAAAAGCATAAAATTAATAACAAAATTAATTTATTCTTTGCGTCAATTTTGCTCTGATGAGGAAAGAAACGAAAGGAATCATTGAATGTTTCAGAATTATGAAAAAAAGAAAAAAAAAATTAAACGATTCGCCGGAACTTTGAATAAACTGCATTTTATTGTATTGTATAGCTTCAATATATCTTCATGACAGGCTTTCCCTGAACAGAATAATACTTTATCGCAGTTTAGTTTCGTACATTCATTAGAACTATTTTTAACTACGTATAACAAATTTTTAAAACTACTAACGAGTTGTTTAAATAAATAACAGTTTTTTTTTAGAGTGACAACGAGAGAGTATTTCAAACTAACATAGACTTTTTTAAACAAACTGAAAGGTTAAGTTCGCAGCGCCGGTAAATTCAAAAACATCAAAGTGTACACACGGCAAAATCCGGCATCTGAAAGTTATCCGCGCCAGTTCCACCCTCGTTAACAACTTTCGAACGCGAAAACGAAACAATCGAGAGCGCGCAGACACGCACTTTCCCGCCGTTAAGATAAACTCTCACGCTGAAAAAAAAAGAACGAGAAATATCCTGACGCTATTCAACGCAAAACGCAGACCGCGATGGGAGGCGAGAAACAGACAGGCAGACGGGGGGGCGTACGAGTCGACGGTCGGGGGACAAAATCGCGGCGTCGCATCCAATTACTGGACGCACAATGGGCCTCGACACCGGGCGCTAATTAGAAAATATTAATTAATTGCTCACCGAAGAGTTTGATGATCTAATTAACCGGCTTTTAGCATACTTGCCATGCGAGTTGCCATCTACTCGCGTACTCCTCCTCTCTCTTTTTTTTTCTTCTTGACACTAGCGCGAAGCATTGTCTGACGCGCAAATCAAACTCCCGTCTCACGCGGTGTTTTCGCACAGCAAATACGCGCGGCCGAGTCCGCGAAATATTAATTGAACGGGTAACGCGCGCGGCTGAACGAGTTTGTGGTTATCGAAGCCTATATACACTCGCCGCTCCGGCAATTCGCGCCAATTCGTTCGGCCGAATCGAGGAAAGGATGAACTTCGCAAGGTGTAAATATTGAATTACATCACTGCCAATTGTAGAAGAGAATTTGTTTTTTTTTTCAATCTTTTTTTTTTGTTGGTTGCTCGAATGTAATAGCAGTTCCTTTAAGTTCATGAATTTAATATTCAAAGATGGAATTGATGTGAGATTGGAGAGACCATTGCGAATAAAAATGAAGAAATAAATTAAAAAAGTTTGATGCTTTTTCAAGAGTAAAGATTGAAAAGCGAACTTGTATATTAAAGCTTCACTTTTTCTAAATTCTAGATATTTTTTTTTTTTAAATTTTTATTGAATGGTTTTATTAAAAAATTTGTCATGAAAAAGTTGAGATCAAAGATATTATACAGAAGACAAAAAAGGATGTAAAAAAGAAGAATAAGAAGAAGCAGAATAAAAAATACAAGAAGGTTACAAGAAAAGAACAAGAAGAATAAAAAGAAGATCAAGGAAGCGAAAAAGAAGATGATGATGAAGACGAACAACGACAATAATATGAAAAAGAAGAGGATGAAGACGAACAACGACAATGATATGAAAAAGACGAAGATGAAGACGAACAACTACAATGATGTGAAGAAGAAGATAAAGATGAACAACTACAATGATGTGAAGAAGAAGAAGATGATGAAGACGAACGACAACGGTGTTAAGAAGAAGATGAAGACGAACAACGACCACGATGTTAAGAAGAAGATGAAGACGAACAACGACAATGATATGAAAAAAAGAAGATGAAGTCGAACAACGACATCGATGTGAAGAAGAAGATGAAGACGAATAACGATGACGATGTTAAGATGAAAATGAAGTAGACGAACAATGATAATGGTATGAAGAAAAAGAAAAGGAAGAAGAACAAGAACAAGAATAGAAAAAAAAAGAAGTAGAAGAGAAGAAGAAAAATGAAGTTTTGTAAATAAATATAATAACATATTTTGTTTCAATTCGGTGCTGTGTGAAAAAAATCGACGTTCATACAAGAATGAAACGCGTTCTTTTTTGTTGAATGAAGTTATTAAAAATTTGTCATGAAAAAAAATCAATTATACTCGTTTGATAAATTGAAAACTAATTAAATAAGGTATCCTCGAAAATAACAGTAACTCCAGGTGACGCTGCGCGGTGGGAAGCGCCTCAAAACTCGGGCGAGCTCTCTCTCTCTCTCTCTCTCTCTCTCTCTCTCTCTCTCTATACCGCCAATAAAACTCGAATTTACGACAGTCATTTTTATACAGATAAGAAGAGAAAAAGGCACGAGGACGGGGGGTAAGTGAGCGAAGGGCCTGAAAACGAAATTTACTCTTTACTGTACATCGAGAGTCGCTAGTGTTAGTGCGAGTGAGGACGAAAAATAGAGAGTCGAAGAGGGGCGAGTTAAAAAGAAGAGAAGAAAGAAATGAAAAGCGACCAAAGGGACGCTCGATACACCACTTAAATTTCCGCTGGCGCTTTCTCCCACCGGTGCCTGCAAAACTGTTCCTCGAGTTTTTTCAACCCTTTTTCGCAGACATCAGACGGGGATCTTTTATTAACGTCGTTGTTGAAATTAAGAAAAACATATTTCACGGCGCTGTTTTTAAACAAGAATAAAGTCTTCAATTTTACAAATGTGTTTAATATACTGGCAAAATTCATCGCACTTCGCGCGTCCAATTTTTTATACGTTTTGAGGTTAGTTTTTTAAATTTAGCGCCATTTAACCGATTATGCCCATGCGACAATCAAATCGCGTTTTAAAATGCTTCACAACATCCTGCCATCGGTTTTAGAGAGGATTAAAGAATATACACGGAGGGTTTCAGTAAAAATTACTGAACTATTTGGGAAAGTTATGACAGACTAGCATTTTGAGAGAAATTACTAAACTGTTTAGTAAATTTTGCTAAAAATGTAGTAAATTTTGCCAGACAGTAGTGTAATGCTTACTGTGTTTATGGGAAATTTTATTGATAAGTTTAGTAATTTCTTTCGAAATGCCGGTCTGCGATTGCTTTTTCAAATAGTTTAGTAATTTTTACTTGACGATTTGTAATTTTTACTAAAAACATTTCTCTCAGTGTACAAAGCTGATCAACTTTCTTAATTCTTTTATTTCACTAGTATGCTGCACGTAGTATTTAGTGTAATTTACAATTGACAGACTGTATAACCACCTAATATCGCATCGATAAAGAATCCCAAAATGGAAAGCTTATCTGATCGATATTACCCACAACATGTTCGTACAAAACGCCTTTAGCCATTCTATCAGTTATCTTATTGAGGGTCAGTCTTCCTTATTCATTTCTAATGCTCGACTAATTTTGTAAGACCTCTGTGGTCAGATATTTAAACCCCATAATCATAAAGAAGATTCTTAATACTTCCCTTTGCGATCGTATCTTCCTGGCTATTCATTTCTCTCTATCGAGTGACCGATCTGATCAAATATCCCATCCGTACACTAAGCTACAAAAAAAAAAAAAAATCGATTCCTACAAATAGCTTCACAGACTTTTTTATAATATCCCTCTTATTGTTAAAAACAAAACCAAAAATAAAACGCCAGCAGTGGATCAATAAACGAAAGGAAGTCCCGTCCAACAACAAGTCGAATAACCGATGATAATAGCTTTAATTTCGGATCGTTTCACAAGCGCGGAGCTTCGCCTCGGACTGGAATCCTCTTCGGGTGTATCTCGATGTGCGCCGTCTGACTTATGGGGCCTTAGGGGGACGAGGGAAGGACGAGTGGCTCGTTAAACCGTTTCTCCTGTATCGGTGAATTATTCCGTGCGGGCTCGCGTGTGCCGCGGGATGCCCGGGACGTTTTGTACGTGTGCAAGCTTGTATCTGCGAGCTCGCTTTTTATCTTTCCCATCTGACGTCGACCCTGCCTTTTTTTCGGCTCTGTCCGCCGGTATCATTTATTGATGGAAAATGAAATATAACCCGTTTATTTTTGTACTTGGGTATTGTAAGAGCTAATAAACTTTAATTTCCTCTGGTAAAGCGATTGTCGGATTGGAATGCCATAATAAAGCGATTGATCCTTATGTAACATCGTGTGAGAAGGTATTTATGGAGCAGGAACGCGATGAGTAATGATTTGTTTTAAGATTATACGGATATAATTTACTTTTTGCTGTTCGTTAAAATAAACACGTTGAACTGGAAGAAGTTAGATTAATAGTATGCAATTTATGTTTTTTTAGCTTCAACGTATTTTTATATTATACCTTTTTAAAAAATACTTTAGAAGAATATCTGTAGTCTTAAATGAATATACCCATCACGAGAAAAACTTGTTAACGCTAAGTAACTAATTGCTTTGCAGGGCAAGAGTAAGTAGGATAGTTAGGTTTAAGTATTTTCAAATCGTAAAACTAAACAGCCTATCATTACTTAACGTAACCTACTCTCTAAAGTTGAATTAGTGGAAATCTACTATTTGAAATAGTGAATAATTATTAATTTCCACTAATACAACTAATTAGAATTTTTTTTACTATTTCAATTAGTGAAATTCTACTAATTGATAGTGAATTTTACTAATTTTACTAATTGATTAGTGGAAAATCTGTTCACTAAAAAAAAATAGTGGAATTTCCACTAATTCAACTTTAGAGAGTATATAAAGATAGTTACAATTAGTATTTCACATTGCCAAAATTACCAATCCATCGTTACTTAAAGCAACCAATGACGATGGTTGCGATAACTATATCTAATACTATTAAGATTACTATTCTATGATTACTTAAAGCAACCAATGAAGATAGTTATAATAACCATTTCACATTGTTGGATTTACTAATTTATACATGCCTGTGTAAAATATTTAATGTAATTATATATACTAAAAAGTGTGATGACTATTTTAAACAAATTTTTATTGCAATCTATTAAGGTTGTTTTAACCAATAAAATTAGTTATAGTTACCAATCAATTGGTTGCATAAAAAAAAATCGATAGTAGTTTCAATCAACAAATTTACTTGCGGCAAGGATATTAAAGTAGTTGATGTAGCAATCTACAAATTAGTTGTAGTAACTAACTTTTGGGTACTTACTACTATTGATTATTTATTCGTTAACCCAAACAATAGATTGACATCACAAATATTGCCAACTTTTTAGCAATTATATTGCTTAGACCAACCACTGACCTTTACTTGTGTCTTTTTAAGCAATTTTAATACGGGTAGCAATTTTTTTCGTCATAGTGTTGAGAAATATTCTTCATTACAACTACAAAAATTAGTTAAGAAGGCACAAGTAATTAACGCTACCAATATAATTAGTAATTGAGTAGTAAGAATAACCAATTTCTTTCTTAGATTGCTGAACAAATAATTAGTAACTATAACTATGCAAAAGTTTAGTAAAAATAAACGTTGAACTAGTTATATCTATTATTTTTATTTTGGTTGCGATAACTATCGATTTTTTATTAATTGTTACAGTAATAATTCTATTAGTTACACCAACCATCAAGGTGCGCCAGCTTAAGTAAATACACGCACACATGTATTTATGCAAATTTATAACTCTAATTTCTTGAAATAGTTATAACAATTTTTATTCATTGCATTAAGTAATGGTAGAGTAGTAGCTTTAACTATATGAAATAGTTCTTGTAACTAATTTATTGGTGAAACTATAAATTAGTTACTTTAACTACTTGAAAATAGTTGATGTAACGATTTTATGTTAGTAAAAATAACTATCCTTTGTAGTTGTGCCCTTTTTAACTACACACCTGATTAGAATACCAGTTTTTTCCGTGTATGTAAAGAAGTAAAGGTATATTTACAGAATAATGCTATTTTTCATTTTAATTATTTTTTTTCTCTCAGTGTACACATGGAAGCATGTATTTCGTATTCACATATGCAGGTTATAGGTTTTATATGGACAGAAACCTCGTTCCACCGATGTCGTCCCCACTGGCCGATCCCTGGGAATAAGCCCAGTCGATAGCCGCGCATCTATGCCACCTCATCTTCTTACATTCGCGTTTAATTTTCTTGAAAGGCTCTTACTCGCTCGACTTGTGTCGGCGCGCAGTCCCTGTCCATCATTGATAAACTCGCCGGAAGCGGCCGGCCTTTTCGCTGGCTCGACGCGGCGCGAACTTATATTTTCTTTACGGATGCCCCGGGACCATATGCAATGCACCTTTCACTCTGAATTATAAGCTTTTCACTTTTTCGAATGGCCCCTCGGCTAAATGTATTGGATGCACAGTTGAAGTATCAATACACTCATGGAGGAGGGACGAGAATTTTATTCTCGTATTTCAACATCTATCATGGAAACGTCTTGTAGAATATATTATTTTTATTTGCGTTTTTTTTATTACAATCGAATTAATTAATTTTTCAATTGTATTTTTTCCCCTAATAAGTATATTCTCAGACTTCGATAAAGAATTGGCTTGAATAAGTTTTGGTGAAAAAGTCTAGAAATAGGTCTACGAGAAGGATAGATCTAGAATCTTGCTAAAAGTCTGACCAAACGTCTGACAAAAGGTATGACCAAAAGTCTGAGAAAAAAAAATGACTAAACATCTCAGAAAAAGTCTGATCAAACATCTGGCCAAAAAACTGCCAAAACATCTGCGAAAATGTCTGACCAGAAGTCCGTCAAAAGGTTGAAGTTTTACTAAAAATTGATGCCAGTCACTATAATATTTTTTACAAAATTAAACAAACTTTTGCAATAAAATTGCTCTCCGTATAAATTAAAAAAATATACAGGGTGTTCCAAATGTCTCGGAGCCCCACTTATAACAAGAAGTAAGAATTTGGAAAAAAATGATAAATACAAAAGTTGTTTGGTTTTGAAGGTTGAACTAAATGGTGACCTTTGACTTGTCATTGATTATCATTTTCAAGGTCATTTGAAGATCATCTGCAGTTTTTTAAATAGCTTCTAAAATAGTCATTTAACCCCTAAATGACCTTTGTAGGTCACTTTGAGCCATAACGTGGTTGCATATAATCCAGATGTAAAATGTTGTGCTCTTTCAGAATCCGAAATAAAAAAAATAGGGGTCTCTATTTAAAAAACTGAAGATGACCTTCAAATGATCTTGAAAATAGTCGCCATTTAGTTCAACCTTCAAAGCCGAAACAACTTTTGTATTTGACAACATTTTCTTTCCAAAATTCTTACTTTTCGTTATAAGTGGAGGGGATCCGGAACATTTCAAACACCCTGTATAATAAAGCATCTAAAATCGAGGATAAATAATTCAATCATCCTCGGCTTGGCCAGTCAAACTCTCGGTTTGCGAGACTTTCTTCCGGCGCGAAACTTTTCCCTGCTCATTTTCCCGGTTGCCGCTCAAAAAGCGACGAGACTACCCCACCCAAGCGCATCTGGACGAGCTAAATCTACCACCTTGCAGAAAAGTGAAAGATCAACTACCTCCTCCTTTTTTTTTTTTTTTATTATCACAATTTTTTTTCCGCCCGAGTGCATCTTTCTCTCTGGCTCCTGATACATCGGCAAAGCGCATACATCGCGCACCGTGTGTGGCTGTTTAATCCAAGTGAACGCGCGGCATTTCGAATGCGTGAAAGGAGAAAAGGAGCCGAGGGGTGGGGGCCTTTAAGCCGAAGGGGGGGTGGAGGGAGCAGTGCAGGGGGAGGTCGCTTCTAGCGCTTTATGGCTCGCCAAATGAGCGCTGAAAGCCAGCGAACTCTTGAGGATATAATCCTGGCTTTCGCGATTCCCGCCTGACTCGCGGCTCCCTTCCCCTGCACCTTCGGCTCGCGCGCGAATTTACACTATACGGAGGGAGTTGAGCGGGCGCCTATTTCTACCCGACTTTTATAGAAATCTGCTCCCTCGTTCTTCACGCATCCATCGCCCCTCGACTGGTTCCTTCCACCTTTTTTTTTTCGTCCGAATGCATCTCCGCGCGCAGCTTTGTTTGAAGTTGTTGCTGGCTTCATCCCTTTTTCGGCTTTAGGATGCGACTTATTTATAGGCTCGTAAAAGGGCCAATGCATTGAGGAAACTTTCCTATTTACCTTTGAGATGGAACTTCTTTTTTTTTTTTAACGTTAGGGTGTGAATTTTGTATTCAGTGTTAGAGTGATGATTTAATTAAATTTGCATGTGTGGGAGTCCATGAACTTCGTAAGGTTGGAAAATAGATCTCTTAGGACGCACATTCTAGACAAGGTTTTTCTTATTACTATAAGGTATCCTCCAACGTAGAAAAAAACTCGTTAATTAGGTTTAACAATTGCCATATTTTTTTGATTATTAATTCTAATTAAAATAGTCGATTTTATCATAGAACATTTCCTGCTAAAAAGAGGATGTTTGGAAAAAAATTGACTGAAAATGAATTGATATAGATTCAGTTTTTTAATGAAACGCTATTTCTCATGGTTTTAAGCCAGTTAATGGAATCAATTCAAATTCTATTTTAATAACTAAAAATTACTTAGTATTGATCTAGTTTTCATAGAAACGTGGGTCCAGTTCAATAATTCTTCCATTGGTACTTTCACTAGCAGAAATGCACTGTTACATTAATTTTGAATCTTGATATTACGTCTTATGCGATAAAAACTACAAAAACATTGTTGAAAATATTTGAAAGATTGTGAGGTTATGTTGTCTCTCTTTGTAAGAGACTAAAACAAGGTTTTTTTACTATTTAGTTGGTTTCAAGCTTTTCGCGACCAATTCTATAGTAACAAGTTTCTTAATGGGCGAAAAAGCATTTCGTTAATGGTCGTAAACAAGACAATTTAGTCACACCTATTAACAAGAAATGCGACCCATTTTTAATAGGACCATTTTCACCAGGATTAGTATAGTAACGTTTTTTGAAGGTGAAGGTCGATGTTAATGAGTACACATAGTTTATAAAAAAAGTCGTGCGACGTTTCGATAACTGGATTGTTATCCTTTTCAAGCACTGAAATTGTTTATTTATGGTAGATCAGTTACAAGTTCAAATGAATAATTATACACTGAAAAAAAAAATTTGGTAATTTTAAGTAAATATTGTTAAATATTTTTTTGGATCAACTAAATATTTCATTAAAACTAAATGAAATTATTTGTTTCTAAATAAATTAAATAGTTTCAAAAAAATAATTGCTTGATTCAAAGAAATATTTAACAAGTACCTACTATTGAAGTAATTATTTACTTAATATTACCAAATTTTTCTCTCATGCAAACATATCACAAAAGAGTTCGTCAATCTTACTTAAATTTAGTTAAAAATCGCTATACAAACATCGCCAGGAGTTAATTTTTATGTACATTATGTATCTGTTTTTCTAGAAAGTAACAATAATGAAAACAGTATAAGTATCTTTGCACAGAGGCTAGCGTCAATTGAACATATTGTTAACATCGACCTTCACCTTCAAAAATTATAAAGATGAGTGACTACCGTAAGAAATCTAATTAGTATAGTAACATTTATCCAACTTATCAGAAAGAAGAAGGATCGGAAAATGTGATAATTAGCATTACTTGCCAGTGCTGTTATCATCGAATTTCTAAACAGTCTAACAGGCTCCGAGCGGAGAAACTTTTGCCCCAACGAAAATCAATGCGTCGCCTCTGAACTTCTATTTCAGGATCTATTTTCCAATTAGCCGGACGGTGTGAAATAACCGAGCGTAAAATCGGGGACCGTCGAAAACTGAAAAATAAAAGGTGAGTCGTCGGCGTCGCACTCCCACGAAGCAAAAGTTTGCACTTTTATGGGTCCCTCTGTGTTTGCGCGGAAGTCGAGAGCGGAAACGGTCATCAGTGCCAATAGAGGCGAGAGAAGGAGAAAGTGCGAGAAGCGCCCGACGAGGCCGAGGGAACCGGAGGAGGATAGATAAATAAATAGTGTCGAGTAGTAAACACGCGGAACGTACGGGCGAAATAGTGTGCGAAATACAAGACGCGTGGATGAGAGGGGATGACAGATTTAACGCTGACAATATCGTCGACTTGATTGCCTCCACATTTTTTAAATTGGATAATAAATTGAATAATGTGGAGGCAGCTAAATTACCTCGATTCTTTGATGCATTGATTTTTCGGTTATTTGTAAATTCAGCGGCTCTGATTCATTGGATCAGGTAAAAATTTAATACTCTATAAATCTGAGTAATTATCCTCTACAAAATCTTGCTAAAAAAAACACTGTCAAAAAAATTAAATAATATGGAAGCAGTTAAATAGTTTCGATTTTTCGATGTATTCATTTTTAATTTATTGGTGAATCAGTGATACATTTGATCAGGTGAAAATTTAAGTAATACTCTTTAAATATGAGTAAGTATTCTCTAAATTTGTGTACGTCAATATTCACTTATTTGAATTGAAAAGTCTTCCACTTATTCGACATGTTTATTATAATTCTATTTCAGTTATTGTACCTACAATATTTATTTGCAGCACCGAGTTGCTTTTTGACATTTTAAGCGGTGAAATCGACATTGGATGAAAGATATACGAGAAATCATAAAAGTCGTTGCTTTCTTAACAGAAAGGTACATCATACGTTTTGTTCACAAACCGCATGATTTAATGATTTTCATACCGTTAAAGTAGACGTTAGAGTTCTTTTCTTATTGTTAAGATATATTGTTCAGTGAACAAGTACTGGTGGCAATGTGTATTTTGAGTGTTTGCTTTAGGTAAAAATAATTGTGTAAAAGAGATTAAAGCACGTCGTCTGGTTGTACTCGTCTGTTTCTACTTCCACATATACTGATTCCTTACTGTTCAGACTTTTTACAAGAATAAGACATGGAAATGTTATTTTTATACTAAAAGTTACTGAAGTATAGCGTTACGAAATAACATGTGTGGACTAAATTCTCTGTTTGTCTATACTCGTCTGTTTTTACTTTACACTGATTCGAATTTAGCATAAAAATTGTATATAACAAAAAGGAAGAGCAATATTAATTTAATCACTGAAGAATTTGGCCAGCAATCTAAGGTAAAATTATATTAAGATTATATTGCAGACAACTTTTGGAAGATAATGAAATACAGTAAAATTGTACAACACGCACGAACCAATTAACGGGGTCTGAAAGCCAATTAAAAATTCAAATTTCGCTTCACAAAATAGCAGACGAAAATACAACTAATTTACTTATAACAATTAATAAAAACAAAATTACGAGAAACCAGGAGTTAGTTGCCATCCGTTATGTAATTATCAATCATTTTACAAAGTTTCAAGTTATTATAACAATATATCATCGAGAAAACCTTCAAAAATATAAACAAATTGCATTTTTCAAGGTTTTTTGGCCACATATTATTATAATTATTTGAAACTTTGTAAAATAATAGATAATTACACAACGTAGGGCAACTAACTCCTAGTTTTTAATAATTTTGTTTTTATTAATTGTTATAAGTAAATTAATTGTATTTTCGTCTACAATTTTGTGGCGCGAAATTTGAATTTTTAATTGGCTTTCAGACCCCCCTTAAATCATCGCATCCAAAAGAAGTGATCGGACGAATTTTTGCAGTTCCCTCATAAATCCCCCCTCGATCATCCCGACAGTTTCCCCCAACAAACTGCATGCAGAAGACTTCAAAAAGGAAAGCGCCGAATAACACAAGAAATTCCGGAGGAAGTAATGCACCTCGAGGTGTACACGCTAAAAGGAAGAAGAAGGGGCGAGGGAGGCGTAAACACAGACGAAAAGAGTAGAGACGACTGCGGCGGCGGAATAAAGGAATATAGCGAGGGAGATAAAAAGCGAAAAAAGGAAGGATGGAAAAAAATGGAGGGGACGAAGGGTTGCGTGTGTATTACTAAAGCGCAGGCGTCGCCCGCGGCGGCCAGCTGCCTCGCCGGGACACGGCTCTTGCATTAGCCCAAAGAAATATTTGAGGCGAATCCTTTATCCCCCAACCCCCTCGATTTCTTTTTTTTTTTATTTTTTTTTTTTTTTTTGGACCCACCGACCCGCTCTGCACGTATACGCGCGGCTCGACGTATTTATTGTGCGCGCGTCTGGCGAGATGGTCGATGCGACCGGAAGTGCCGGCGCTTAGGCGGCCGGGAAAACGTCCCCCTCGTCGATCCTGAACGCTCGTATTGCGTGCATTTCTACTTCAGTTTGCGAGTTTTTTTTTATGAATGAGGGTTTGTGGTTTTTGACGGTGTTTCTTTATTGCGATCGATAGTTACTCTTTTTATCGATTCTTGCTTTTATTTGATGAATTGATAATTTTTCGTGATTTATTTTTGAAGTTCACAGAATCATTGGATTATTTATACACTGAGAGAATTTTCTCGTACGGACGGTTGGCACTACTGTAAATTTTTACGAGAAAGTCGCCGTAATTTTTACTTGAATCTTGGACGGTTGATCATGTTTTGTAAATTTTAACAAAAAATCTCTGCAATTTTTACGTGAAAATCCTCGTAATTGTTACAGGATTTTCCCTTAAAAATTACGGTGATTTTCCCGTAAAAATTACGACGATTGTAAAGCTTTGTAAATTTTACAAGAAAACCCCTGTAAAAATTATGAGGATTTTCACGTAAACATTACAGAGCTTTTCTTGTAAAATTTACAAAGCATGACCAACCGTCCAAGATTCAAGTAAAAATAACGGCAATTTTCCCGTAAAAATGTACAGTATTGCCAGTGTACGCTTAATTATGCATAACTCTTTATCTCACGAAGAATATTTCTCATCACTATTAGTATATTAAATTGAATAATTATTAATATGAATTTCAATTGTGAAATATATGCTGTAATTATTTTCTAAAATACCCGTAGATTTGAATTTAACATTTTCTTCTATCAGTGTGCGTCTGCGAAAGTTGAGGGATGAAAACTTTCGTGTCGGAAGTTGGATCAATGAAAAAGGACTAAACTGAGAGAAATGTTCCACTAATCACTAATTAGTTGAGTATTTTTTCATTGATTTTTATTTTTTTTGTTAGTGAAATTTCAATTATTTTAGTCGTTTGTTAGTAATTCAACTTTAGATTGTAAAAGTTTTATTTCGCATACGTGCATGTACGATAGTGGATAAGTAAATCCAAAAGTTTACCAGATGAGATTAAAGTTAGTTTAAACGACTAGATTAATTATTACATGATTCTAATAACTAGATTTACTAACTAATGAGTAGATTATTTAAACGCGGGTAAATCACGTACTTAACAGTAACAAAAAAATGAATAAAAAATTATCGAATTAATGTCAAATGAAATAAAAATTCTTCATTATTATTACCGCGGTTTCTTGATTCATAAAAGATCGATCGGCCACCTTGTCCAAAAATTAAGGAAAAATATAAAAAATTAACGCGGAGTTCAACTGTAAGGTTTGGAGTCTAAAACATATATAAACATTTAACAACCGCAACGGCCTTTCGTAAAGGCGAATGGAACAGGAAACAGTCTCCAGACCGATACAGTGGTTCCTCATATCAGGCACTACCCGCAAACAATATAGCAATTGGTATCTGTCACAAGCGGTCATATGGGCATGCAGGGGGAGAGAACTTTCAAGCCATTGATCTTTTACCGCAAGGTTTCAAGATTGCGATACCGACCGCTTATCAGACCGGATCTATATATACCACCTGGCATGCTACTTCGCTTGTGGAGTTGGATGGGCACTCTGGGAAATGTCCGTGCTATCCACTCTTTACAGCCCCGCAGTGAAAATTCACATACGATTTCGGCAGTTTGTTTCGTCGCCAGCGATATGCCATGAAAATTCATTATTTAATTTGGATATACGTTATTTGATAAGATTATTTAATTTTGTACAAATAAGTAGACGGCCATTACTGTCAATAAAACTTCTTTTATTTAAAATTTGACAACGTTTCGACTACATTGTAGTAGTCCTTTTCAAGTCAATAATTAAATCACAGATATTGTCTTACAATTAAGTAGTATCACAATTAGATACATTGTCAATTTAATAATAATCTCAGATTGTTCTAAAGGACTAAATAGACAATGTATCTAATTGTGATACTACTTAATTTTAAGACAATATCTGTGATTTAATTATTGACTTGAAAAGGACTACTTTAATTAATAACTAATTAATTAATATCTAATTGTAATATTAATTAATATTAATTAATATTAATTAATTGTAATATTGAATTAATATCTAATTGTGATACTACTTAATTTTAAGACAATATCTGTGATTTAATTATTGACTTGAAAAGGACTACTACAATGCAGTCGAAACGTTGACAAATTTTAAATAAAAGAAGTTTTATTGACAGTAATGCCCGTCTACTCATTTATATAAAATCAATAATCTACTGTCAGTCGATTCAAAAAGATAATTAAGATTATTTAATTACTCCAAGAATATCGTAAAATAATACGTGCGAAAATGGATTAAATTTTCCATTTATGAGTGTACAACAGAAAGAAATATGAATGTTAATTTATTTACTGAAGAATATCGCAAAATACAATGTACAAAAAATAGATGAAGAAGGTTCATTCGGTACGGCGCATCCGAGAACGGCATAACCTAAACAACTTTTTATTTATTTTCATGTACAGTGCACTCTCTCTAAGAGGCCGCAAATGTTCTTGAGGGGAAGGGTTTTTCCGCGAATTAGAAGTCCCCCA
>JAWWEN010000043.1:235425-248698 GCA_035582955.1 Sycophila texana
GTTAAATTTACTTCCAATTTTACAGTTAAATCTACTGTGCAAACAGTAAGAACTACTTTTTATTTTTTTCGGTGTATCTATAGCGAACGGTTGGCTCTTTTACATTCTGCAACGGCTCATTCTCTTTGCTTTGTAACCAATTTTCGATACACAAATTATTTAAAAAGCTTTTTTGTTTATTTATTATTAATTAAAATTCTTGTATTAAATTTTTAAAAATGCACCTAAGAAAATATAAATAATTTTAATAATTAATTAAAAAATGAATAATTTAATGAATGATAACATACATTTTATTGAAACGCCAGGTGCCAATTAATTGGCAGTGGTGTTTTGTTGTGTTTTAAGTTTTCGATCGTCAGGAAACAATTCTTCATGTTTTTTATATAATGTAAACAATATTTTTTTATATAATATAATAAATTGTTTATTCTTGTCCACTTTCAAATTTTTGAAAAAAAAAGAACTTATTAATTTTCTGTTCTTCCAAATATACTACCTCAAGTAGACAATTTATGAAACTAAATGTCTGCGAGTAATTTCAATATTTCCGATTATTTAAAAAAAAAAAACGTCAGGAATATTTCCAGACAAGTCGACTATTTTGATACATCCTATCTAGCACGACGCCCGTGCATACATTAACCCCGTGAAAAAAAAGACGTTCTCCACAAAAGTAACTATTCTCGACCTCCAGCTGCACATTTGCATTCGCAGTAAAAGCAGCGCGGAGCGAATAGCATCAATTTCCTCCGCGCCATTATCGAATGAAACGAAAATATAGCACACATATCGAATATTCTAATGGAATTAGGTCAAATCCGAGCATCTCCGGGATCAGTACCCTGCTCATGTAAACCCGTTAAAAAAAAACGAGCAACACAACGTGGGATCGTCGCAATTCCCGTGTCAACCCGCGAACGGCGGCAAAAAAAAAGAAAAAAAAAGATCCGCGAGAACGAGCTTATAGCAGGTCGAGCGCGGCAGGCCATATCGATAAAGTTGCGCCGAGAGCGGGAAGCGCGAAATTTGCGCGGGCCGTCCGTAATCAGCGCCATCGCCTGCGACGAGTCTCCCCCGGAATTCCCCGCGCGGCGCGGAATTAACTTGTAACGCGGCGTTTATCGCGCGGTGCCTGTATGCGCCCGCGGCCCCGGCTATATTGCTCGATTTTTCAAGCGGACGAGAGGCGACACGCTGCGGATGTACACCCCCGCTGCTGATGCGCAAGAAAATGGAACCGGGCGAAATTGCACGAAAAATTATTGGCTCGAGCACACTCTAAACACTAAAGTAGAAAGATTGACGCAAAAAAGTAGAAACTGACGTATTTCTACACTGAGAGAAATACCATAACAAAAATTATAATAAATCTAGCAAAAATTACAAAGTAACATTGGAATCGGGACCTATACTTGATTTTTAACAAAAATTGCTATGTGAAAAATAAATTTTACTAAGAAATTCAGCAATTTTTAATAGGCGTAACTTATTTATAAAAATTCAAGAGCGAGAGTCTTGTGGTATTTTAATGGTAGCGTAATATTGTCGCAGTGGCAAAACGAAATATTACTAATTATAAAGAGGCTCATTTGATGCGATTAAATTAGGATTATTACTGCTTTGATCGATGAAATCATCTGAAGAAAGTCTTTTTTTAGAAGGTCCATTTTCCGACGTAAAATCAATTATCTTCTGAAAAGTCGAAGATTGTGTCTATTTACACGTAACGGTGAATGGCGTAAGTAGTAACAGACGAGGATAGACGGGCATTGGTTTTCAATATCCTTACTACTTTTCCATCTTCATCAACTCAGAGTATCAATTTTAGTCTAAATATAATTTCTTTTTATAATTTATATACTTAAAATAACACCAACAATTTTTTTGACCTTTATTGCACGTACTTTATTTTACATTAAATTAGTCGAGGTTCTCCTTTAGAAGCGAATAAAAGAAAAACCGACCCTCCACCAAGCTTTTTTTATGAGAGCATCAATCTGTTTGAAATACTTTCGAAATGATAATTAAGCAATTTGTAACGCAAATGTGCACTGCATTCGTTATTTATTACCGTAATTAGAATAAGCATAAACGTTGTTTTCATTAATCCTCGCAGTAACGACTATTTTTATTCAGTAACCAGACTGATTTGCTAATAATCTCTTACAAAAAAAAGTACTGGCCAGTAAATACTGATAAACTGCTACAATTATCAAAAACTACCCAAAAACTATTTGATTCCAGTACACTCTCAGAAATATTCAAGTAAAAATTACTATACTGTCTGGGAAAGTAGTTGTAAACAAAAATTTTGAAAAAAATTGTTATATATTTTGTTATACATGTGTAGATTTTAAGTTAGTTTAAGCTTATTTTAGTTTTTGTTTGTTACTATATTGTAATTTCTATTTTGTAAAGGACTTGATAGTCCGTGGAAGTCATTAAATAAATAAATAAATAAATAAATATATTTTATAATAAATTTTACTGCATGTATAGAATGTTTGCGTGAAAATTACTATACTTTCTGGGAAAGCAGTTGTACACAAACATTCTGAAAAAAATTGATATACTTTATAATAAATTTTGCAGCATATGTAGGAACACTTACAATATTATTTGATACATTTTTCTACAAAAATAAGGTAATTTTTATCAGAATGACCAGTCTGTGATATTTCTCTCAGTACAGTAAATTGACAACTACTTATTACGATTAGAAATGTTCCTAAATAGTTTACCCCTAGTTGTTCATCAATAATTGATTAGTAGTTTCCAATTTACTATTAGAATTATGAAACCCGTCAATAGTCCATCAATAGTTTATCAGTAGTTTATATACATATTATTTAAATAATTTTTCCAATAGTTTATTTTCGTAAGGTTTATTTTTTAGACGGTCGAAAAAGCATCGAATATTAGTCTACTGGTAGTTAGCCGCTGATCCAAAAGATTGGCCAATTTAGCCGATGCACGCGGCTGTTAGGAGGGCGCGGGATAATGCATGTTAACGCAGACTCGAACAACCTGTGAATTTAGATTGCGCCCCGCGGACAATCCACGTATGCGCAGCAGAGCCGCTGAAAAAAAGAGCAAAATTGTCCCATTCGACATCGAACGCACTGACAAGAGTTTACAATCTAAATGAAATGCAATTTCTAAAAATGTCTACTAGTTAAAGTTGAATTAGCGAAAACGACACTATTACAATGAAATTTCTGTAACTAACTTTTTTGCTAATTCACTCGTTATTTAAGCTTATAAAAGAAATTAAAGTGATAACGATTGTTGTTTCATGCTCAATTAACGACGTAGTGAAAAAATTTGTAAATTTTTACTAAAAACATTTAAGTAATTTCATTAATCAATTCAAATTTAGAGAGTTCTAGTGAAATATTTACTAACTTTTTTCGTTAAAATTCTACATTTGAAAAAAACACCCTTACAAACGTTTCGTACAAAAAAAAAAAAAAAAAAAAAAAAAAAAAAAAAAAAAAAAAAAAAATCGAATCGATGCGTTTTGTACAGTAGAAGACATAAATATTAACCAGCAATTTAAATTTAAATAAAATTTTAATAATTTTATTGTTTAATACGCCGTCAAAAATGATGCTATATCTTAACCTTTATTTAAACAATCAGAATTTTTCAAAAGTCAATTTATCACAGTCTCTACTTATTCCTATACATGTTATACCTACAAGATTATGTAATAAAAGTGCTGTCTTTAAATAGAGTGATTTTATTTTATTTTATTTTATTTTATTTTATTTAATAAACGGGACATAGTCCCTTGAGTACAAAAATACAGAAGAAATTAACAGTCGTAAGAAGCTAATATTAAACAAATTTTTCTAAACCGGCGCATACATGAGTTTTGAATGCGTCTAGTGACGATTGAGATGTGTAATACTTCAGCAAAGTAGCCGTAAAACTACAATTTATCTCGTTTAGGGTCCTAAAGTGTCTAACAGCAAATTTCCCTGGACTACATAATACTAGTGCAATCTTTCGCGCAATCGGCCAAACTTAAAGCAACAGATACTCGAACCGGCAAAAATCTCAATTCAAACAACGCAACAACTTCGCCTCAAATTGGACGGAATCACAAGTTAGTTGGCTCTCGCTCGAGGGAGACGGGACTATAAGAAGAGCGAGGGAGAGAGGGGAAAGGGAAAAAAGGAAAGCGGAAGGGCGAAAAGAGGTTAAAAAAGTTCGTTAAAAAGATCCCCCTCGGTCCCGATGCCACTAAGCGCAGGGCTTGGAGCAAAGCGAAGCGGAGCGTCACGTTTCCCATTGGTTCACTGTCGCTGCACATTCAGCCAATCGTTTCCTCTCGCGCGGCGCCCTCCGCGACGGCGAGTTTGCCCGATATATAGAGAGAGGAGAGGACGAGCTTTCTCAATTGCGAGTCTATCGTCGACTAATTCGCGTGGATGCCCGGGCAAAAGGTCGAGACCACAGAGGATAAATCGATTCCGTCGACCACCTCCACCCCTTGTAGACTGTACTCCTCGTACAACCGTGGGATCAAATTCGAATCATAATTGAACGGGCTTTCCGTACTTTAGGTACAACTATTTCTCTGATCGTCTATTTTCTTTTTTACGGAAATTTCGCGATTCTACTTTCTTTTTCTTATTATTTTATGAGGTGGAGAGTTTCATTACAGAGTTGATTGATAAGGATTGTCCGGGTTTTTGAAATCAGAAGTGACACTCGAATCAAAATTGAACGTCCGCACTTTAGGTACAACTAGTTTTGTGTATACGTCTATTTTTTTTTACTAAAATTTCGTGATTCTTCTTTATTTTTCTTCTTATTTTATGACGTGGAGGGTTTATTTCATTACAGAATTGAGTAATAAAGATTTTCTGGGTTTTTGGAATCAGAACTGACACTTAGGTGCAACTAGTTCTGTGTATACGTCTATTTTTTTTGCTGAAATTTCCTGATTCTACTTTATTTTTCTTATTTTATGAGGTGTAGAGTTTATTTTATTACAGAATTGAGTAATAGAGGTTTCTGATATTAGAGTAGACTTTTTTTTAGTGAATTCACCGAATTTAGTTTTTAGTTTTCTGATTCTGTTTCAGACCTTTATTTAGATTCGAAATCACAAAAGGATCTAAAATAGAGATTTGGGAGCTGCATTTCTCGGGTCTTATTACGGAAAACTCGAATTAGTCACCGTCGAAAATTTCGGGATTCTTTTGAATTGTTGATGCTATTACCAGAAAGAAACTGGAGTTTAGTTTAAGAACATACTTTTTTAGACTTGGTTTCTAAAAATAGCGTAAGGTTTGAAAATACGGGATAAGGGGTGAACTTTTATATCCTACTAAAAAAATTGTAACATAAAATAATAATAAAAATGTTTAATAATTTATTTCTTCGGCTTCAAATAACAAATCGTGGTATTGTATATAAATATATAAAACAGTTTCAAATTAATAATATTTGATCAAGTACAGGGGATGTCATAGTAGATTAATTTAAAACGATTGTATAAGAAAATTAAGAACTACTGACTATTCTCGTCGAATTTGACAAAAAAAAAAGACTAAAAATAAAAGAAACACACTGGCACACATCATTCACGTTAATAAATTACGTTCATTCTTATAACAGCTAAATCTCTTCGACAGCTAAATAAATAAATAATGGGTACATTCACCAAGGGTCGTTCTAGTTTGAACGAATTAATCGAGATCAAGAAGGTGTTCTTGCAAAGCAAGCTTGAACCTGTTGAGTGAAGAAAGATTTCTTGTCTCATTAGATAAAGAGTTCCAAAGCTGCGCAGCTCTGACTTCGGAAGATCTTTTTGCAGCTTCGGTGTGCATCAGCCCTGGTAGAAATTGTGTAGTTCTATCCCACGATGAAACGATTTTTCTAAGATTTTAGGCCCATTTAATAGTTAGTTTGGAAAATGACCATTAAATAAACCTAAAATGTTAGAAAAATCGTTTCATCATGATACAAAACTAGACAATTTCTACCAGGGAATTTAATTTTAAACTTTAATTTCGTCTCTTTAATTCTTTAATTGACCAATCTGGGTACATATTTAGCGAAGAAACACTCTAAATAGTCCGAGTTATGCATACGCATGAGTTTGTCATAAATATATCCATGAAGTAATCTCCTCTTGTATCAGTGTGCAGTCAATCCAAATCTGCTCTATGGGGAAAAATATGATCCATTTGACTTATTCCTAAAAAGTATCTCACACACGAATTTTATAGCCTTTGTATTTTGTTTCTTAACTCTTGAGAGGCACCTAAGCAAAACCATTAAACAGTAGACTAGATAAGAAGAAAGACGCTGTATGTAAAATGATGATACCCGTATCCACAAATCAAGAGTCGCAATCAAATTTAAAGTACTTTGAAAGCTCACTTTTTAAATTACGAACAAGTATGTCAGTCTATACATAAAGTAAGCAGAAAATGTACACTTGATGGAGTACTATCGACATTATAGCAGGGTTTAAATTAGTGGAACATCCGGACCGAAAGTCAGACCACCGCGAATAAATCGATTTTCCCACAGCCACTCCTCTCGATATAAACGAAAGCTCTACACGCTGAAATTCTACTTTCGCAAGTCTGGTGACCCCAAGGACTCTCAACTTCGTTAATTTAGAGGCGTGGATACTTCCCTTAATAGATTTTTATCATGGAAAATATAATTATACTGATTTTTCCTTTTTATACTTTTAAGAATAATTGATCGTCCAAGTCTAGAACATTTAATTTTCACCAGCATTTATCGGAAGTGGTCATGTCATGAAGAACTACGAGTACATTGTATAATGCACTTGTAAGGCTCCTTGTATAATGCAAGTGTTCTTAATAAGCATTTAATGCTCGTAACGTGACGTTTGCGATGGTTCGTATTATCTGCTAAATTCAATATTCTAAGCGACGTATGCTATACATCACTTCGCTTATCAGGCTTATGAGTACTGCAAAACTATGCAAGTATATTTAGATCAATTAATTAATTAATTTGCAGGAGTATTTCTTGTAAAGTTAAATTTATAAGAACCCACGAAGGTCCCTCTTTTAGTCACTATAAATATCAAAATTTCATTAATTTTTTTTAGTGAAATTTTACTGCTTTAAGTAGTTTTTTTCAGTTCAATTAGATTTTCAAACAAATAATTAATGAGAACATCTTTGAATTAGCTGCGGTCAATTTGTCAGCTTATAAAATAGTTCGGCTGCATTATAAATAAAGAAAATTCGTGGAAATGGTGTTTACATCGCGAAATAGGACATCGAAATTAAAATGGACCTTGCAAGTCTAGGTGGAGTTTCTGGCTCATCTCATACCGCTCAAGATAAATAATCAACATCTGAATTTTACTTTGACTTTGTTGCGATTCGATAAATCACATCGGAAGCAGATGTTACTGCAATTAGACTTTATTGCGACGCATCGACTAAAATAATTAATCTTTCTTTTAGATATAATTATCCTATTAATTAATGATTATTTTGTGAATCTAATTAAATAGACAGTAACTCCTTTCATCATTCAAACTGAAATATTAAATTCACAACGAAACTTATTGAATTTTTCCGCATTTATCCACTAACCAATTTATTAATTTATTTATTTATTTATTTATTTATTTATTTATTTATTTGAGAAATATAGGGACTAAATAGTCCATTTAAATAGTATAGTAAAAATCTTCTAAAAAAAAAAGAAAAAAACTCTAATTTCTTCATCAGAACCTGAAGTTCAAGTGGACGATTTGAGGAAAGCATCGGGAATGAAAAAGTGAGGAAGGCGATAAATTCGGAATGACCGGCTAATCTCGATTTCCATGATTTGCTGGCGGTGAGCGGCTGCGATTTATATTTTAGGCGTCGGCTCGCGCGAGATGGACAAGCGCTTCATTGTTGCCGGTAAATTTTTTGGCAGCCCGGCTCGTCCGGCGAGGTTTCGTCAGTCGCGCGGAGGGGAATATTCATTTTAGCACTAAATGCGTTATTGAGTTTCGCGAAAACAACGGTCGCGGGAGATGGGCCGCTGCGGGCGACGCGAGTATTTCACGCTCGAGGGGAAATTTCTTATACTCCGTTTTATTGCGGCCGCGGGATTTTCGAATGGCAAATTAATTGCAACATTTTATCCGTATCCGCGCCTAATTTCATGTGGATTTTAATGGATGTAAATTTTCGCGAAATTAGCCGACGGCGGCGGAAAATTTGATTAAACGCCCCGCGGAAATTTGAAATATCTTCGAATGTACGCGCGAACAATTATTATAACTACGAGTGTATATATGCATTACCGCAGCGATGCTTGGGGATTACTCAAGATATTCCAATGAAATTTTGTATGTAAATGAAGGTATACTCTGTGAGAATATGCATATGCGAGTGCAATTTATCTTGGTTTTATACCTCTTTTGGCCAATTTACACAACGGCTTATCCGACGTGTATGCTTGAAAAGAATTAAAACAAATTTTCTTAAATAGAACAATTATAAATAATTAATTATTCCCCTATATTTATAAACATTTTCTTAATTAAATTAATTGGAATTGTTACACTAACAATAAAAATGAATAGAAATGTTAGGACGTGGACGTGGACGTGTTTAGGACGTGGATTCAAAAGAAGCTTTTTTTAACGTGCAGTTAGTAATTCAAACTAACATCTTCGTCTCTTCTTCTGTTTTGCGTTTTTTAGCGAATTTTTTTATTTTTACAGAAGTTGAGCAATTATTCTCCGTTAGGTGGCTATATCTATTAGTCTAATACCTAATTAGGCGGTCCTTTGCCTATTCCTAATTAGGTAGTCCTATGCCTATTCCTAATTAGGTGGTCCTATGCTTATTCCTAATTAGGTGGTCCTATGCCTAATACCTAATTAGGCGGTCCTGGCCTATTCTTAATTAGGTGGTCCTATGCCTATTCCTAATTAGGTGGTTCTATGCCTATTCCTAATTAAGTGGTCCTATGCCTATTCCTAATTAGGTGGTTATATGCCTATTCCTAATTAGGTGGCGCCTTGTCGGATTTAGGTGGCAGTACGCCTAATTAGGTGGTGCCATGCCTAATTCCGTAAGATGGCATTAGGTGAAATTAAATGGCTCTATGCTTAGTTAGGTGGCGTTGTAGATGGCGTGTTAGATGGTAATTAGTGGCGCTACGCCTAATTAGGTGGCGCCACTAATTTACCTACAACGCCACCTAACTAAGCATAGATCCATTTAATGTATACCTAATTCCGTAAGATGGCATTAGGTGAAATTAAATGGCTCTATGCTTGATTAGGTGGCACTATAAGTAATTAGATGGCGCTATGCGTATATTAACTAGCACTATACGTACACTTTAATTATACGTACGAAGACATTGTCGTAAAAATTTGAAATTTTTGCATTTTTTTGAAATTAGCAGAAAATGTTAAAAAAAGAATTTTGTACAAGTACGCAAAATATCTGTATAGAAAGCCGCACTAAAAAATCTAAAAATTGAGTCAGGAAGCATAGAACAATTAAAGCTTGTTTGAAAGAACATTTTTTGTAACTGTGAATGCAGTAATTTTAGAATATTTTTCAAAAACTGCAATAAAGTATGTGACTATATAAGCACCAAGATGCACTGCAGTAGGTATGGGCAAGCAACATTCATTTTAAAGACATCTATATGTAAAGGAAAACTTCCATGTTATTTGCATATCTATATCTTATTTCAAACATCATATTGATATTCCTTCCTTTTTTATAGCCTCATTTAACCTTCCTTCTTTTTTATATCCTCATTTATTATTATTTTTTTATTAATATTTATAAACTAAAAAAAACATTCTAATTAAAGTAATAATTTTTAATAACAATGGTCACGATGTCAACTAATTTAGGTACTATTGCGCCACGACGACGTCCTTATCAGTAAACATACATTTTTATTTAAACTATTTTCTTCTGAATGTATAAACATTCGTTCAAATCATTTATTATTATTTTTTTATTAATATTTATAGACTAAAAAAACATTCTATTTAAAGTAGTAACTTTTTAATAACAATGTTCACGATGTCAACTAATTTATGTACCAGTGCGTCACGAGAACGCCCTCATCCAGTAAAAATACATATTTATTTAAACCATTTTCTTCCGAATGTATAAACATTCGTTCAAATCTCAGAGAAGCTCCCGAAGAAAAAGAAAAGTCGCGGCAAACCCCCTCAGACGAAACGTTTAAAGCACTTGCTGAAGTAGCCAGCAATATAAAAGACTCGGCATCAGCGTTAAAAAAGCAGTGACAATGGCTCGCGAGGCGAGCGCCGGTCAGCGGGGCGGAGGCCATTAAACGACGCAGAAGGCAGTCATTAAAAGCTGCATCCCCGTGATTTTGAGCCAGGCGAGGCAGGCGAGGGGATCCTCCCCGGCCAGGGGAATTCGGGGCACGCGCGTGCAACCTCAAAATCGCTGGCACGCCGCAGGCTTCCACGGGCACCCGCGGATCACTTTACGAGCCGGCCTGATTGCGATCGTTCTCTCCGCTTTTCCTTTCCCCACCCCCCGAGAACCTCCCCGAGCCTCCGCAGGCCGATCTTTCCTCGAATTCGGATTCGAAGTGCTAAGAGGCTGCGGAATTTTCAGTGGAAAGCGAGTCCTTGCATTTTCATTCCGAAGTTCGACTATTGAAATAGTTCCCCTCCACATTCATCCCACCTTTCTTTTGTGCACTTGTTTAACTGCAGTTACTGATGACTCGTTGGGTATTTGCATTGTTGTCATTCTTCGTAAAAATATGGTCTTTTAGCAGTTAAGAGATGTTTGTTTTTTTTTCTTAGAAGAGCATCTAACGGACATATATTTATTGATAATTAAAGAAGGCATCATGGTATGTTTGGAATGTGAGAGGCAGATATTGAAAAATAAAATGTCAAGAAATGAGCAGGAGAAAAATGTTAAACTGTTGATTTTAATTGTGTTTTAAATATTATCCTCTCTTTAAAAAGTGATGACCTTTGTTGTGAAGCATATAAATCGTGATGATTCTGATTGGTAGCCAAGATGGTCGCCAGGATACGCGAACGTGATTGGTTGTTTGATTTTTAGATTAGGTACACGGAAAGAAATTTGTAGTAAAAATTACCGTTGTTTTAACGGTAACCATAGACTATTTGTACTACGCCGATTGCATTATATGAATTAATGTAAATAATTAATACTATTTCAAGAAATTTTGTTCTGTTTTTAGCAAAATTTACTACTGAATGTTACTGATCCGTGGATCAATATCCAGTATGGCGCCAAAATTCAGAATTTTTGAACTCATAAGTGAGTCATGAATAAATAATAGAAAGGGAAAAGCGAGCGTGGGCGGCGCGCTGGATTTTGCTAGTAAATTAAATTTTTCATTGTTTGACTTCAACATTCTGAAGGTTTTTTTTTAAGGTTGTCGATTGAATCCAGGTTTTCAAATTTCGGTTAAATCGGAGCTTCTATGTTTAAAAAAATTATCGAAAAATTTATCAATAACGGCAACTTGATTATCATATAGTCAATTCAGTTAATCTTCTCTTCGTATGCTGCGCTGTTTAATAATATGCCACACGGTGATGGAGGACGTGAAGCAAATTTATTGCTTTTAGCCGAGGAGATTGATGTTTAATTATCGGAGAGTAGTTATTATGTTTCATACAAGATAGTAGGCAATAAATAAATTTATTATTATTAAAGTATTTATTAACATGATAAAACTTCCAAAAACGTTCTTAAAAAAAAAAAAAAGAAATTATACAGTAAGTTATTTTCATTTCATTTCAATTTTTCTCACAATACCCTCGATAGTAGCATCAATATATCATTGCTATTAAAATTTTCGTCTACAAAGTTAGAATCAGAGTAAAATGATAATCCAATTATTTATCATTTCCATTTGGTCTTTTTACTCATAATTACCTCATATTCCGTCGCTATTACTCAGAAACACGCTGCGCGATCAGCGCATGCACGAAATAAAAGGAAGCTTAATAAAGCGGGTCACTTTGGCGGCGAGAGAGGGAGAAAGACAGAGAATGAGCTACGCGGTAAAAGCGCTCCCGGTGCAGCCTTTGCTTTCAAAGAACGACGTCGCTTGTAATTAGTATGCTCAAATCTTCTTAACGAGTGGTTACTTTGTCAATAAAAACGGCTGAAAGTGTTCAATGAAAGTGCACTTTTAAGGAAAGCTTACTGAAAAATTAAATGATGACTTGTGAAATTTCGCTATAAACTTATTAGAACAAACAATTTCTTTTACTTCTTCAAATGCAAGTTTGATTTAACAGATGCTAGGCGTGAATTTATCCTGGTAAATTTTTTTCTGGAAAATAAAGTATAACTTACTTCAATTCAGTTTAGTTGATTATTTCTTGCAATTTTTGAATAGCCCAAATTATACTTATCATTTAATTTAATAAAATTTTAATATATCTGTTATATAGTTGTACTATAGTAAAACTCTTCCATTAATCATTATAATTTTTATGTTTTACTTGATTTTATAGAAAAAAAAAATTGTACATGCAAGCTTCCCTTAAATGAATCACCTATTTTAACAGATTCAAGTAAAGTATGATAACGTTTTTTTTTTAACAATCAAGCCACATTTTTTCCACAAATTTTAGTTGCATGAGCATCTGTTCAAATTGCACAATTGATTACATAAAAAAAATCATATAAGGAGAAAAACCGCCAAAAACTCCTTTCAAGCTCAATCAAGAGGCAATGTCGATTCAACAATCTTACAGAGTATCCAGTTGCAATACAGTAGCAATGATGTCAAAAACACAATATACATAAGTGTGCAAGTAGAAAAAAAAATCGCTGAAAGCTCCGTGCAAGCTCGATTGAAGGACAATGCTGATTCAATAAGTCAAGTATCCAGTCGCAATCGAGTAGCAATTATGTCAAAAATGTCACATATTCAAGTGTGCAAGTAGAATAAAATCGCCGAAAGCTCCTTGCAAGCTCAACCAAAAGGCACCGGTGAGTCAATAAGCTTGCAGAGGATTCAGTCGTAATCCAGTAGCAATTATGTCAAAACATCATATATACAAATTTGCAAGTAAAAAAACCGCTGAAAGCTCCTTGTAAGCTCAATCAAAGGGCACTGCCGATTAAACGAGCATACATAGTATTCAGTCGCAACCCAGTGGAAATTATGTCAAAAACATCATATCGTCGGTCTGGAGCAAGAAGGTGCCATTTCGGACTCCAGTTGGAAAAGTGCCATCTCGGAGCCCGAGTTG
>JAWWEN010000043.1:254114-273301 GCA_035582955.1 Sycophila texana
CCAGTGACGAAGTCACATCAAGTTCGATCTCTGCAAGAAGAAGGTCCAATGATGAAGTCACATCAAGTTCTCTACAACAAGAAGGTCCAGTGACGAAGTCACATCAAGTTCGATCTCTGCAAGAAGAAGGTCCAATGATGAAGTCACATCAAGTTCTCTACAAGAAGAAGGTCCAGTGGCGAAGTCACATCAAGTTCTCTACAAGAAGAAGGTCCAGTGATGAAATCACATCAAGTTCTCTACAAGAAGAAGTTCTAATGACGAAATCACATCAACTTGTCTACAAGAAGAAGTTCCAGTGACGAAGTCAACAACTTCTCTACAAGAAGAAGTTCCAATGACGAAATCACATCAACTTCTCTACAAGAAGAAGGTCCAGCGATGAAGTCACGGGTCACATCAACTTCTCTACAAGTAGAAGTTCCAGTGATGAAGTTACATCAACTTCTCTATAGGAAGAAGGTCTAATGACGAAGTCACATCAACTTCTTTTCGAGAAGAAGGTATCAACGGAGTCTCTGATGAGCAGAGAATTCATACTTTAAGTGATGACGGGAGAAGAAAGGAAAAGAAGAATGAAAAGGTTTGAAGTCAACTCGAGAAACAGGGTTTAATAAAAAAATGTAATTATAATAAAAAATTCACTTTAATTCATTCGCTAGGTCATGATGACATTAGCAAGGAAGACTATTCGATACCTACAGCATGATTTCATTTTTTCCCTAGTATCATCCCCACAATTTCATCGCCAAAATTGATGCAGTATTCAACAGCGAATCTCGTTATTCACACGCATTCCTCAACTAACCAATCGCAATTTTGAAATATCACTAAAATCAACCGTACCGCGCCTGGGCTCATCGGGTATTCACCTTCTCGGAAGCTCCCATAGCTACGGAAACGACTGGTACTCAAGTGGGTGCGCGCAATATACGAAAAATTGCAGCGAGCTCGCTCGTCGCCGTCTCCGATGGATTTTCATTAAGAAATAACGTCGAGGCCGAGCCTCGGCGCCGGGGAGTGCAGGTCGAGATAAAACGTAATCAAGTGCGATCTCGGGGCACACGGGGGGCCAATAAATTATGCGGCTCGTTAGGCTCTTCATCCGCAAGAGCGGAGGGGACGACGCGCGACGAGCTCCGCTCTCGGCGAGGACGTTAGCGCGACTTTTTACGACGTCGTCGAAAGGCAATAAGGCGCGAAGACGCTCGATGATTACTGTGCGCGCGGGCGAGAGAAAGGAGTGGAGCTCTCTATGCCTATGGCCCGGGTTTATGATAAATTTACCTTCGAGGTGCTCGTTCAAGGGCAATCAATGTCGTCGCCTAGGAATCTACATGAAAAAGTAACTGCGTCGCTCGAGAATTATGTGCCTAGGGTGTAGATACTACATTATTTCGAAACAAGCCTCATTTTATAGGCGGTGAATTTGTAGCAAGAATTTAAATATGATTGAGGATTTTTATTTATTTATTGTTTTTCTTTTTTAGAATAAACCCTCTTAGGTCACGCTTATTTAAATTTACGTAACAGACACAGTCATTTTAAATCAGGGTTCCAAAGTAAGATTATGCTGCAGACTGCTTCTGGAAGACACAAAAGAATAATGTCTACGGGGATCTTTTAGGATCTTTTTTGCTACCCCATAGAGGAAGCTTTGTATTAGTCAAATTTTGAGTTTTATTTAAACTTTGTGGAAACATGTTTTATGGTATTTGGAGTTCCAAAAATATGTTTTTAGAAAATTTCTGTATAAATGTGCGTGCGTGCGTGCGTGCGTGTGTGTGTGTGCGTGCGTGCGTATGCGTGTGTGTGTGTGTGTGTGCGTGCGTGTGCGTGCGTGTGTGTGTGCGCGCGCGTGTGTGTGTGTGTGTGTGTCTTGGGAACTTCTTGACCAACTTCAAAACTGGCGGAATAGACGCAATAATTTTGAATACTGATTCTAATTTTGGATACGCATCGGAAATCAAAATTTGAAAGTATGTTTATATTACAGACTACTTCTTTAGAAGATTTAGAAGTAAAATACTTATAAGGCTGTTTATAACAAAATTTTATGGATAAATATATGCCTGGTTATAAGAAAGAGAGTGATAAAGATTTCGAAAATCTTTATTAAGGGAAACTTTTTACTTCGAAAAGTTTTTTAGTAAAAAATTTATCGGTATTACATTTTACCCGGCTCAACTAAAATCGTTCCCTTATTGACCCGAAAAGTGGAATATAATTAAAGGGGTGCTTCAACCTCTGGGATACTTTATTCTCGCTTTTGTGAAAATGCGGCTGTCATGGATTTCTTTTGTTTTATTCAATTTTAGTGTAGAATTTGCATTTCAATAAAAGTTTGAAACAAAAAAGTAGAATAAAAACTTTTTTATCTTAAACCAATGAATTTTACTTTTTATTTATTTTTTTTATTTTATTTTATTTTATCTAATTGTTATTTATTTATTTATTTATTTATCAAACTACGTAATCGCAAACAAGGGATGCCACCAGCTGCGCCGCGGCAAATTTAAAAATCCTCTGCTTTTTCCCATAAATCCCACTTTTGAAAGTCAATAAAGTGGTCACAGTCGAGTCGGAAATAAAGTTTTGTACGCAATACGAGAATATAGTCGATTATTCATTGGGATAGTTACATGCGTAAATACTGGTACGCAAAGTGATGTCCATGTATTCGATATATATTTTTTCAAATCAGTATGCCACTCGCCATCAATAAATTCATTATTCCATTCTGTTAAATCCGATTTTTCCGGTAAATATGGAGAGAGCTCAAATTTTCAAAAATTACACATCGCATGTATAAAATAACAATTCGATGCCTTTACAAGAGTAATCAATTGATTTAACTATGAAAACCTTTTACTTTTTAATTGTTTACATTCTACTCGACAAAGAGCTTCAAATTAGAGTGCGGCTAATCGAAGATCAATCGCCCATAATACTTAAAAATTCTGCCGAATAAAAAAGGTAATAAACAACCATATGGATGACGTTTGCAATTAAAAGGCTTCAAATGTTTATGCTCGAAAAAACGGTAGTCGACGAAAACTTTCAGCGTCATTTTTTTTTTTTTTTTTTTTGTTCTGTCAAAAAAAAAGTACATTGTGCTGCAAACACAATGCAAACTGCAGGATTTCTTGTCGCAATGCAATTACCCACTCGCGAAGGCGCTCATTGCCCGCTCGTCGGGCTCCCGCAGAAGCTTTAAAGGCGGACACTTAAATTTTTTACTCGCGGCCGAACCATCCTTTAACGGTGTCTTCTTTAAACTTTTAAGGACTATACGGACTCGCGGCAGTTGGCTGCCCCCCGGTCGCGACGTCGTAAACATGATTTATAATTGAAGATGCACGCGAGAAAAATATTGACCTGGCGATTATTTAACAAAGCCACGGGGGCTTTATTGTTCGTCGTAACTCGTTTAATGTAGTTGGCGAAACTACGTGTTCATGACGGGGTACACTTCGAAAGGTGTGACAAGAAATATCGTTTAATTATTTGCTGTAATTATTCATGAGGTTGCTCCGCATTGCGCAATTAATTTTTTTAGCATTAAATCATTGACTTCTGTTCAATAAAATTGCAAGAGAGTAGGTTTTTTTGTGCTTTCTTTTACACAAAAATAAATTGTTTCAGTATTTTTATACAGTTTATCTGTAGCTGCTCGGTCAGTATTTAATCAATATTTATAAGTCAGTAGTTTGTCATTAAACAGTCGGTAGTTAATCACTATTTAGTAACAGTATTTAGTCATTAGTCAGTGAATATTTAATCAGTAGATTATACAAATAATATTGGAATTATGTAATTTGTCAGTATTTCATCAGTAATCCATCAAAATTTAATGCAATAGTTTAGTCTATTTTCAAGACTGTATTAAACAGTCAGCAGTTACTCATTATTTAGTAATTAGTTTAACAATATTTAGACATTAGTCAATATTTAATCAGAAGATACAAATAATATTGGAATTATTTAACTCGTCAGTATTTCGTCAGTAGTCCATCGAAATTTAATGCAATAGTTTAGTCAATAGTTTTTTTATTCAATAATCTATTTTCAAAATTGTATTAACATTGCGTTTTAAATATATTAATTCATTCGATTTTCTAACTTCTAACAATCTAACGTACAATAATCTAGTTTCTAATTTTTAACGATTTTTTACTTTTCCCGAATCTGTTAATAATTGTATATCGTTAAAAACAATTTATTTAATTAATATAATTGGTGCAAAGAAGAATGTGTCTATCTTAAAATTGTTAATGTAAATATTTTAATCCAGTTTAATACTTTAATTAACTTGCTTGTCAAAAAAATAAATACATCTTTGTGCAACAGAACAGAGTTAATTATTAAAAGCCGAGCGAGAAAACCTTTAATTTTAACGAAATTCAAATTTTTTTTTTGCGTTTTTAAACCATGGAAGCTTGTTTTTCGCTCGTGTTCTCAAATGTAATGGGATCCAGCGTTCGACGAGGAAAATATATAAAATGCAGGAGAACAAGCCGTTTATCCGAGTAAAAGCGCAAACGCTACTAATGAAATGTCAATTACGGCGAGAATCTCATTTTCCTTCTTTTTTGTTGATTATACACATATATATATTTTTTGTTTTGTGAATTCTGTTATCTAATTCAAGTTAACAAACACCAGCTCGTCTGACCGTGTTTAAAACAAATTATCGTTTAATTGTCATTTTGCGCTCTCTATTAACTTGGCGCAGATTGGAAATCTGTGAGAGACAAGTTTATTCTCGAATATTTTTCGGCAATTAGCGAATGTTTTTTTTTTCGAGCGCAGACTAATAATGCTGTAAAAAGCGATTTTGAAAATTTAGCACAGCTTTTTGGTTGAAATTCGACTTTTTGGGATGCACACGAAGTCAAAAGCCTGTACGTTTTGTTTTTTCTTGTGTATACATAATTTTTATAATATTTCTCTTATGTATAAAAAAAATATTAGTTAATGTAATTTTATTCGTTTAACGTAGAAGAGAATGTACTAATTATTCATTTAAATGAAGGCTATATGAGTCAAGAATAATTTTATTAAAATTTATTCAAATTTTAACGATTTTATTTTCGAAAAAAAAGGTTTTATTTTCGAAAAAAAAGGGTTTCGACCGAAAATATTTCTTTCTTTTAGCGAACCTTTTTAAGCTCAATTTACATTCGAATGTGCACTGGAATATATACTCTACCGAATTTAATTATTTCAGAACGTGCCCGGAGAATGGCAACATTGAAAAATCGCAAGTGAAAAATTTCGATTTTCTTTTGGTTTTTTATTTTTTATACAAAACAATGCATTTTTTACAATTTTTCTTAATTTTGCAAAATTTTATTACTTCTACTTAAATTAATTTAACATAAATTAGTCTAACTAATCAGTGCAGCCTAAAAAATTGTATTAATTAATATTAAATGCATTGATCAATAGAATTTATAAGAATTGAATACTTATAATAATTAGATATAAGTAGCACCTTGATCTTTGATCCATTAATTTTCAATAAATAAATGAATAAATAAACTCTGGAATTCACTTTAATTTTTCACATACACAGTAAAAAATCGGGTGCCAAATTAACACTCAAATGAGTGTTAAATAAGGAAATGCCGATTCAACACTCTATGAGTGTAAAATTCCCTCTTAATCTGAGGGTAAAACGAATGTTATAATCAGTATAAAAATAAGTGCAAAAATTCCAGTGCATTAAATAAGTGTTTATTTGAGTGTTAGTAACCAGAAAATACTTATAAAGTTTTAGTAATCTGTGAAGTATTTAGATGTAGTATTTTTGAAGCCTTTAAATGTTTATTTAACCAAAACTAATGAAAATAATATTATAACGGAATATTTGTTTGTGAACTTGTATACTGTTTGAATTATATTTGTAATTAATAAATAGTTGTCTACAGTTTTATATTCTTTATTTTATTACTCAACACTCGTTTTACACTCATAAAAACCCTCAAATTTAAAATCCAATTCATTATCTATCAGTTTAACATGGAACAAAAAATTTAGAAAAAAAAATACACTAACTAGGAGAGTATCAGACCTCCGGATCACGGATTTTGTTGAAACTTTGAGGACTGTTTTCTTATATGAAAATATGAAGAAAGCCAGATTATTAGGGTCTAACGCTCAAAATTTTCGGCACAGTAGCCTTCTAAAGTTATTTTTCTCTAAAACGTTGCATTTCATTATTTGATGATAAGTCTGCTCCCATAAGGCCTAGAGAGTCACTCAAAAAATCAATCGAAAGAAGAGAGAACGACCAACAATTTGAGAGGTTTTGCGTTAAAAAATCTTTGTTGATTCAAAAATGATGTACAGTTAAATATGAGTGTAGAAAAATATACAATATTTGAGTGTAAAGCAATACCACGTTATGTTCTATACTCATATTCAACTATACATCATTTTTGAACCAACAAAGATTTTTTAACGCAAAATCCCTCAAATTTTTGGTCGTTCTCTCTTCTTTCGATTGATTTTTTGAGTGACTCTCTAGGCCTTATGGGAGCAGACTTATCGCCAAATAATGAAATACAACATTTTAGAGAAAAATAACTTTAGAAGGCAACTGTGCCGAAAATTTTGAGCGTTAGACCCTAATAATCTGGTATGTTAATTTTTTTGAGTGTAAAATTCCCCATTCCGTGTTTAACACTCAATTTTTAACTGTGTAAAGTGTCAATAACATATCACCCACTTCACTGGACATCTCCAAACGCAAAAAACTAAAATCCGCAAATATTTCCAAACAAATGCAAGCTGTTTACTCGCTTATTAATCCGAGCAGTGATTCGACGATCTTGAGTTAATAAACAACGGTTCCTCGCACAGAGGAGAGGCCGTCAAAGCCCCCGCGGCAAGTAAGCCTCACCGCGAGGGGGCATTTGATACGCGGCGAGGAAAACAATTTGCGGAGCGCACGAGCGAGCAGCATAATAAGCGCGACCTGCGTATTTGCAGTGAGGCCCGCGGATGCGCCGCCCTCCGTAAACAGCGCCGCCAGTCACTTAGCCGCGCGGCGTCGTTTACCCTTGGTAATTAAAAACGATACCTTCGCCCGCCATCCGCTCACTTCGAAAACCGAGCTGCGGTGCCGGTGAAATCCGGACCGAAGCTGCTTTTTTTTTCAACCATTAGCGGGGGCTTGTTTGACGCTCTCGTCGTTTGTCGTTAATTTTTTAGGGCACTTTACTCTTTATGTCAACTTAATTTTTCGTGCGGGTGCGTCGCGGATTTTTTTTTATTTCTACAGTCTTAAAAATAACATTGCTATTTTACACAAAATTTGTGTAAAATATGAATTTGCCTATTTTACACAAAATTTTGCGTAAAATCAGCTCTCGCGCAAGTTCATGTATTTCATATGTACCCTTTCTATACTACGTATTAAGTATATTTATATTGCTGAGTTACAGAGTTTAGTACATTATACAAATTTTTTTTTATTTCAATTCATAATACTTAAGAATATTACTGTAATATAGCATATAGATGTTACATATATTATACTAAGTTAGTAAAGATAAAAAAATTACACAATGTTTTGTGTAAATTAAAGTTTTACACAAAATTTGAATTACACAGCATTCATATTTTACACAAAATTTTTAAGTGTGTATATAGTGCTTTTGAGAAGGATAGGGGGATTTGATTTTTTTTATTGGTGTAATTAGTTGTTGTAATTAATTTTCTTTTTTCGGATTTTAGTGCACTAAAGTAATGGAGGTGTATCTAAGACAAAAATATCAAATAGCTCCGAGTATGTACGAGTAGAAGAGAAGCTTAATGAGATGACATTTACCTGATCTGATCTTTACTTGCTGTGTGAATATAAAATAGTAGTTTTCGATACAAGTAAAAGGGACTTTTACGTACAGATTTACGTGTATAAAAAAATATTTGAGTCTATTAAAAAATTTAAAATGCACATGACACATGACATCCTAATAATATTTAAGTGGTTCGTGTTTACCATCAAACCATTAGAGTCAATAACTTAAATATTTAGTTAATATTCCTATTCAATTTTTTTTTTTTTTTTTGCTTTTTCTACCAACTTTCTATAATAATATGATTTATCTCTTTGAAATAAGGAATTAGAAAGTGGAGGAAACAAAAAATACGTAAATGTTGCTATTATCCTTTGTGTTCGCGTAAGAATGTAATTTAAATAAAAAAATTTTGATTGGTATTATCTACGATGTTGTTAATTTGCAAGTTAGAGAGCAGCCATAACTTTTTTTTATCGCCGTATAATTACAATTGAATTTAAATATCAAACTTTCGTTCCTTTAGTCAGACGTGTCTTTTCACTTTCTCTTTCGTTAAACGTCAAGGAAGTACGTCAAAGATCGCAAGTTATTCTAACAATGAAAATTCAATTCAAGAACAATAATTACTATTTCTAACAACCAGTATATTCTGCGCATTTTTTTACTTTTTTTAACTCTATACTGTCTTTTAAAGGAAAGAAATTTTAAAAGTACAAGAGCTTTTACTTTCACTAATCCATTACGATAAATAAATCTGCAAATAACTCGAGAGATTTCAGCTGCGAATGTAGCACCTCTTACATAAAAACATTTTAACGCTTTGTAGTCTAGCGGCTATAGTCTTCCGCACTTCACGTGGTTTATTTTAATTTCCTTTTTCTTAACAATTGTATAATAGCTAGTTAACAAATGTTGATTTTGATGTAAAAAAATTTTTTCATCCACTGTTAATTAAATTCTATTAAATTTTTATGTGAAAAAATATCAATTTTTTACATAAATAATTAAGTTTTTTTATTAGATAAAGGAAAGAAAATTTAATAAATGATAACAATACATTTTTTTAGAGAAAGCCAGGTGTCAATGAATTGCCAGCGGTTTTTTAAAATTAAATAGGCCAATTCCTTTTTTCTAACGATGGCTGGGTGGAATATTTTAATAAGGAATGAACTTTTTATGTTAAAGAATAAAGGTGCAGTATGGGTGCCAAAATTCAAAACGATTCAATAAAAAGTAAATGGGATCTGCTTGATTGATTAATCTGAAGCAGAGTTTGATTTTGTTTGGAATGGACTTTATTGGAAAAATTACAATAGTGTCTAGTAAAATATACTACAGTTTTTTTAAATTTACTTTAAATCTAACAAATTTCGCCGTAGCTCTTAAATTGTAAGTTTTAAAAGAAACTATTATAATTTTTTAGATAACGTCAGTCTACACTGAATAAAATAATAGAGGACAATTTACAATAAATTTTGTAAGATAGGGACAGACTTTGCAAGCCAAGAAAATTACTATAAGTTTTGAAAAATTGTAATTTTTCCAAAGTTTATAGTAATTTTCTTGGCTGGTCACATCTGTTCCCATCTTACTAAATTTTTTGTAAATTTTCCTCTATTATTTTTTTCAGTGTATGAGGACATAATAATTGACTATTGCGATTTTTGGTTCACTAGCAAAACCCAATGCGCCTCGGGCATAAACTTTTTTATATGTATTTTTCAGGTTAGATTTTTAAATTTAACACCATTTATCCGGACATATCCGTGTGCCAATCAAATCGCGTTTTAAATTCACAACATCCAGCTGCCATCACTTTCGTACTCTCTAAAGTTGAATTAGTGAAAAACTACTAATTCATAGTGACTATGCACTAATTTGAATAGTGCAAAGTGCTCCACTGTGAATTAGTGGAAATCTACTATTTGAAATAGTGAATAATTATTAATTTCCACTAATACCACTAAGTAGAAATTTTTTTTTACTATTTCAATTAGTGAAATTCTACTAATTGATAGTGAATTTTACTAATTGATTAGTAGAAAATCTGTTAAAAAAATTAGTGGAATTTCCACTAATTCAACTTTGGAGAGTAAGAAAGGATTTTTTTCGCCCGTATAATAGACAAGATGATATAAGATAAACAATTAATTAATAAAAATTCATCGATCTGATCCGAAGCTACTTGAATCTCATCCTCGATTTCTAGTCATCCTCGTCTCATTCTCTTTCTCTCTCTTTCTCTCTCTACGTTGTCCGCGGCTCGGGAATGTAGGTCTCGGTGGGCTCGGCTCGTAAAGTCGCGAGTTTTACAAGGATCGCCGTGGAAACAACTTTCCGCGTTGTAAATTTCTCGCGCGTCCCGGCCTCCGCGGCTCGTTCCGCGTTACAACCGCGAGAATTATAGTAAAATATTTCAGGCAGTCGGGGGCTTGCAGCGCGTCCCTCCCTCCTCCTTCCTCCCGGTCCTCGACTTCTTCCGCACTTCCTGCACGAAAGAACTTAATTACTCGCAAGCTCGCGGTCTTTTCATTTACCGCAAGCTCCCCGGCGGTGCTTTGTTTTCGAGGAATTTCGCGCGGCAGCCGCGTTCGCGAATAAAAAAAGAGGGGGGGGGGGCCGCAGCGATCGAAATTTTCTTTGCGAGATGCGCGCCTCGACCGCTTGAAATACGAGTGGGGATTACCTCACGATGCATGTTTTTTCCCCGGGATTAGGTGTACGTACAGTCTACTGCATTTTATGGACATTATACGCTGTAGTTTACTGTGATCCCGGGATCATAAAAATTGTTCAAAATTATGGAGAAAGTTTGTAATTTCATTTTAACGATCGCCGTTACGTTTGCATAAATTGCATTCTTAACATGGAGGTTGCAAGCGTTAACTAAAATGCTTTTCCTTAAATTTGGATGTGCTCTCTTTTTTTTGTGAAATACTGATGGTAATAAGTGATATTTTAAGGTAGCAATGCCGTCGAGGGTCACAACTCAAGGAAGTCTTGAATTTATAATATGTTATAAATAAGATATTGCTCTTTTAATTGATTCTTGGCAAAATTATCGTATCGGTACTATTTTTGGAAATATGAGTGTTTTAAATTGGTATTTTTATGCAGGGGATTTCCGTTTGTAATGGGATCTTCGTTTTCAAATGAAATTTTATATACTTTAACAAATCACGATAGCAGTAAAAAACTACGTACATAAACTTTAAAAATTCGTGAATTGTATTCCATTAAAAAATGTATGCCTATCGGATTGATTCAAGCAATGCTATTATAAGTTATAAAATATTTTTCGCATAAAAATGTAACCTATAGGTATACCTATATTATGTAGAAAATATATATATTTTCTACATAATGTGCAAACGCCGCGACTTGGCAACGTTGCAATCAGTGCATAGGGCTTATTTGACTTATGAGGTCACGGCATTGCTACCTTAATGCAATGTAATATGAGATTACTAGAGTTTTCTCGGTATTGAATTATTTACTTTAGAATAATAAATATTTATTACCTCCGTGCGAAATCAGTGAAAATACGACGTTGACAAACAAATTAAATAATGGGCTACTAGTAGACGTCTACCCACGTCGTTTAATACACGCCGCACTGCAGGGACAGCGCAGGAGAATAAAAAGGCTGAGGAGCGAAAAGAAAAAATCAGAATGAATAGGCACACAGCCCAAAGCTAAGCGTCAATGCATCAATCGAAGACGTTCAATTTTGGCTGCTCGTCGAGGACATTACACGCGACCCCGTGCGGCGTCGAAATTCCAATAACTTCAATCCTCATCAAACGACAGGCGGTAGCGTCGCATTATTCGAGGCCCCGCGGCTCTGCCTTTCACCCACGACAAGTCCTAATCCCGAAAAACAATATCTCGTAAGCTGATTAGACGCTTCCTGGAAAATACGAGCCGAGGGGACAGGAGCGCAAGCCACGGGCCTATAAATTCGACTTTTAAGGGGGTTACTTCATGTCCGTCAGTGTGTTTCGAAAGTTAATTTTATTTATACTTTTAATTGATGATGTGGCGATATTTGTATAAATTATACAATATCGAATTAAGAAACAGATTTTTTCCAAAAAATTTGTACATAGCTACTTTCTAAATTTAATCCAGTGAAATCCCACTGAATTTCAAAGAAGTGACATACTTTGGACTGAAAAACAGTGAAATTTTACTACTTTTCAGTCAAAAGTACGTCACTGCTCTGAAATTCAGTGGGATTTCGCTGAAATAAATTTAGAGAGTAGATAATGCTTTAAATATAACTATGTTCAAATTTTGAAGGGCTCGGTTACCTGTGAAAGAAGAAATTAATTATATTTATTCACCGCCGTAAAACATTGACTCTTGTATGGGAAATCGTCATTCTGTTGTTTTCATTTGATTGATAAAAATTAATTAACACTAGAATTTACACGCGCCCTTCGCGCGCTAATTACTTTAGTTCGGAGACGACAAAAACAAAAAAGCAAACGCTTAACTGCTACTACTTTCACACTCTTCAATTTCGATATTCGATAAATTCGATAATTCAAGACTCTTCAATTCAATCATATCGCAATGCATTTTAATATAAGGGAAACAGATGTCATTGAAAATTATTTTTATCAAGAAGGCAGTATTTAAGAATTATTTAGTGATAATAAAAGTATGCAATGGTTGGTTTTAAATACATGAAAAAAAAAAAAAAATAAATAAATAGTTTGTCATTCTCGGGTTCGGGTATGACGCGCCAGCACGTGCTGCTCCCTACGTATTTGTGCATATACATATACAGTGAATGTTGTAAGACCGTCTTAAAAATGACAAGAATATTGTACAAGCTTTTTAGTCGGCTTTTTTTCTAACTTTCTCATTTTTTAGTTAATTTTTTAGTGAAATTCACCCACGGTGACCAATAAGGTTAAATATAGTACAAAAGAAAACAATAACCCAAAAATCTATAGATTTTAAATAACGTCCAGTTTTTTGTACGTGTTTTTGCGGCTAGATTTTTAAATTTGGCGCCATTTAACCGCATATGCCCGTGCGCTCATCAAATCAAATTTAAAATGCTTCACAACATTCCACCATCACTTTTTTAAGGGAGGCTTTTACAGCTGCTACGTAATTTCTTCAAAAAAATATGTGAATTTTATTTCTCTTAATATTACTATGAGAAAATTACATCTCATAAGACGCAACTTTAAAAGAAAACAAATAAAATTATCTCCTTCCTTCTGCCGTAGCTTACCGAAAAATCCCAAATTCAAATCTATTACTGGTAGAGCCTCTTCAAGGCGGGGAGCAATAGTTAAACACACGGAAATTCGATAGGTCGACGAATCGGCGACGACGGGGGGGTGCCAATGTGCCCCCGAGATGACTCGAGGGTGACTGGGCGATAAAATCACTTTTACGGTTTCCTCGCTCTCTCCGCACGTAAATCCGCATTTTCGCCGCGGACGCCGTGAGAGCGCCGGGCTAATATTGCCGAACCGCTTGTAAATGAAAACGAAGAGCCGCGCGGATTCGAGGGGCGGAGGGAAATTAATTGTCAGAAATTCGGGGGTGGGGGTGGGGTCTCTACATTTTAGGGGTTGAATCGCATTTTATACGGTTGGTGCGCGCCCGATTGTTATGCCGTTCCATTTAATACGTTCGCTTTAAGCTTTTCGACTTCATTCGCTTTTTAATGAAGATTTAATCGAGCGACAAGCCGGTTAATTCTCCGAAGCTGGCAAATTTAATGACACAATGCTTCGAAAATTCTTTTTCTTGTTCGTACTTTTATGGTTTCATTCCGGTCAATGATTCATTATGTTTTTTTTTTATTTATGACTTAGGTGTAGATTTTTTTACTATGAAAATAATGAAATGAAACAAAAAGATTATAAGATTAGAAGAAAAGAAAATCACGCGAATTTTAATGATTGCAAGAAATATATCTTATCTTGAGAACTTGAAAGAAATATTTATTTAGAATATTGTTCAGATTTTAATAATATAATAAATACTTTCTTTAAACTTATTTATACAAATTTATTACGAAAACATTATAATCCTACTTAAATTGAGCGTAAGTAGAAACAGACGAGTGTTGTAAGATTCTACTTAAAAAAAAAAACGTCGGCATATTAAATTGCATCTGCAACATTGTGTTCGTCTTGATCATTTCTTTTCTTCCTAATCACTCTATCACGAACGTTCGAACCTTCAAATTTACATAAAAAAAAAACGAATCTCGCTAATTTTAATTAGTGACCATAAAAAATACATCTCGTGTCAAGAATTTAAAAGAGAAATTTATTTGTTATTACACTGAAAAAAATAATAGGGGAAAGTTTACAATAAATTTTGTAAGATAGGGACAATCTTTGCAAGAAAATTACTATAAGTTTTGGAAAAATTGCAATAAATTTTGGAAAAATTACAATTTTTATAGTAAAATTTGCCACAATTATAGCAAATTTTACTATCAAAATTGTAATTTTTCCGAAATTTATAACAATTTTTCCAAAGCTTATAGTAATTTTCTTGGCTGGCCATGTCTCCCCATCTTACTAAATTTATTATAAACCTTCTTCTATTATTTTTTTCCAGTGTATTAAACATCGAAGTTGTTGGTGTATGTCTAAAGAAACTGCTGCCAGTAAATTGTCACACTCATCTTCCTCAGAATTAATTCAACCACAAAGTAGATAAACAAAAAAAATGTCGTTAATACCCTTACAGAGGATTGCGACATTAAATAAGTAAGTATAAAAAAAGCTATGCGGAAAAAAAAGAAAAAAAAACTGTGCCGAAAAAGAAACTGGTGTAGAAAAAAAAGTTCACAATCGCGTGCAAGGAAAAAGTGTAATCGCGAGTCGTGGCTCCTCTTGCGGAGATCCGAGAAAAGCCGGCGGGGCTCGTATCTGTCGCGAGACAAACGAGTGATTCCTACGCTCCCTCCAGCGGGGCGAAACCCTGATACCCGCCGAAGGAAGCGGAGACGGCGAAGCCAGACCCGTGCGGGGGATTTTGCTTCTCCCTTTTTTTTTTAGGAAGAGGAAGGAGCTACTCCCCGCTTCGGCGAAAAGGTAGACCGTTTTTTCGGACGAATGTTAAGCAGATAGTGTTTCGGAATCAGATTGGGTGTGGTGTAGTGTTTCGAGTTGTTATTGGATGGACTGCTGTTAATTCGTACATTAGAAGCTGTATAATGCAATATGCAAGACCGAAATTGCATTTCGGTGTATTCGATCGATATCAGAAACAGTAATAATTCATTGCCAATTGTTTGGGATAAAATTACAGTCAGTATGGTAGTCAGTCTGTTCTCGAAGTCAATTTTTGAAGGAAAATTGCTCTTGCTCTAATCTGTATTTGTGCCAAAAATTGTGTTAAGAAAATCGAAGATTATAAGTATTTCTAGAAGATTATTTTTGGAATACATAAACTGAGCTCTAAATTATTTAATTTAATTGAGATACTAATTAATTATTTAATTAAGATAATTAAATTTGTCTGTCTTTAATAAAGCAAACGTCCCAACATTCATAGGTATAAAATCCATAAATTTTCTTTGTTAATTATTTGCCAATTCTAATATTAAATAATTACCGTGATTATAAAAAAAAGGATATCGTTTAATCTTTACTGAGGTAATGAAATATGAATCGAAGATCCAGAATTGGAACATTGGTATTGGAATCTATAAGAAATTTAATACCCAGTAACGTAATATTCCTTTCAGTTAAGTTAATCTAGTTAAGCTTCCCTTGGAATAAAAATCACTGAATAAATATTTGAATATTTTTCTCATGAAACTTTACTTGAAAATAAAAATATTTTTACTCTTGCATATAAAAACAAAATTAATTTGAAAATAATATTTTATCGTCAACATATACGTTAGAACTAAAAAAACAGCCCAAAACTTCAGAGGCGAAAGATATTCTTCATTCGAAGCAGACAGTAACCAGAAATAATAATATTTCTACCTTATAGCATAAAAAAAAGAATTTAAAGAAGCAGCATTTACATCCGGAGTAGTATCTAATTTCAAAATGATCATTTTATTAAAAATAATACATGCAATAGAACTAAAAGCGTGAAACTTCAGAGGCAAAAAATATTCTTCATTCGGAGCAGACAGTAGCCAACAATACTGAGATTTTCACCTAATCGTCGATAAAGTCCACTGTATTAACCTCCGCAGAGGGAGTAAAATCATATTTTATTCTCTACTCATTTTACTCCCCGGAAAAACAATTTACTGCCTGGAGAGATACTTTATTCCCCAGAAAAATCTTTATTCCCAGGAGACATATTCTATTCTGTAAAGACACATTTTAGCTTCGAATTGAACTTATTAATTTGAACTGTTGTCGAATTAAGTAGACTGATAAAATGATTAGGATGAAAAATTTTATATGCATCTCGAGAATAGTAGATGATAGTGTCTACTTTACTCCCGCATAAATAACTATTCTACCTATTTACTAGGATAGTACCAGACCTCCAGATCATGGATTTTGTTGAAACATTGAGGACTTTTTTCTTATATGAAAATATGCATATTTTGAAAGCCAGAATATTAGAGCCTAACGCTCAAAATTTTTTTTCGACACAGTAGGTCCCTAAAGTTTATTGCTTTCTAAAACTTCGTATTTCGTTATTTAACCATAACTTTGATTTGATAAATACTAAAGATTTCATCAAAAAGCAAATAAAAGTAGAGGAAAAGACCGATAATTTGAGATCTTTACTTTAAAAAATCTCTTTTTGATCCTTAGACCCTAATATTCCGGCTTTTTTCATATTTTCATATAAGAAATCAGCCTTCAAAGTTTCAACAAATTCTGTAATCCGGAGGTCTGATACTCTCCTACTTAGAATGAAAAAAAAGTATTTAAAGAGTCATTATCTAATTTAAAATTATCGTTTTATCAAAAAAACACTGCCAACTACACTGGTACAATGCTTTCTCATTGTGTGACGGTCTGCATCTATTATTAATAATTGGAAGAAAAAGTAAAAATTCAAAAATTGTCCAAATTTAAAAAATACAGAAATAGCTCTTAATCGAAACTAATTTATAGAATTACTTAAAATTTTCAGGTGGTCTTATAAGAATCAAATAAAATTTGTGTGAAAAACTTGAGAATAATCAACTATTTCGTGCAAGTTACTAAAATTTTTTAATTTTCAAAAAACACTAAAATAGCTATAAAATTGAAACTAATCGACAAAAATGCTTGAAATTTTCAAGCGGGCTCACTTTAAATGACTTTAAATTGTGTGTAAAATTTGGGAGTAATACATCGTGTCGTTTAGAAGTTAAAAAGGGGGAACGACGTACGTACATTATACATACAGACATTTTTTAAAAAGTATTTTTTTGGTCTTTCTGAACCTAAATAAGTACTTTTACGTCAAAATCTGAAGACCGAAAAATATGGCGACACAAGGCTTTCTCTATGAGAAAGCAAAATAATACATATAGTAGAACTAAAAAAGCAGCCCAAAACTTCAGAGGCGCAAGATATTCTTCATTCGAAGCAGACAGTAGCCGGATCGTCACAAAGAACGACCGTCGGAGGTGCAGATAAAGAAAGCGAAGCGTGAAAAAGATAGACAGGTGAACGAATAGGAGGACAGATATGCCGAGGCTGGGCATGGGGGCGCCAGGAGGCACGTCTGCGTAATTAGTAAAAGTCAGCCGCGAAATGTACGCGCCGCACGAGTCCCGTCTACCAATCAGCCCCCGCGAGGAAGGTAATTTAGAGCCGCCATTAGGCCAAGGGAGGAGGAGAGCCTTTTAAACGACGCGAGCGCGAATGGCACCGGCAAAAAGTTTACCTTTAATAGATGCCGGAAGCGACCGGCGCCTCTCCTGACTTCCACCTCACGAGGCGCTTAAGGCGAGCGACTCTTTCGTTCCCGGTGAAAGCAGCTCGTGCCTCGATGGCCTGCCGATTTCTCCTTCGCGCCATTGTTAGGAGAATTTTTGAGGCGTTGTGTAAGGATGGTGCTTAGGTAGAGATGTTGGGATGTTGACTTGGCTTGATTGATGTTGTTATTGGATGTCTCTTGTAACTGGATTTGTGGAAAAATGTTCGTTGGGGTATTGTGGAGAAGATTAAACGAAGAAAAGTTTATTGATCAAAATGGTTTGTTTATCAATGGCCTTTTTGTTTATTTCTTTATGCTGCCTGGCGAGTATTACGTATAGAGCTACATGTACGAGTTTAGCAAAATACGATTTTTGTGTTACATGCTGAATGAAACATTACTTCAATTAATGAGCAGCGCCTAAATGAGATAAGAGAGGTTGTAAATTTATAATCAACTGGTTAATGACACGAAGATTGAGTGCAGATAGATGCATTCTAACTGACATATCGAGCTTTAAATTTTTCAAAATGCTGTTAGTGGTAGGTTGCCAGACTCGTTCAATATGCCACATTCTGAGTGTTAAATATTCACTTAAATAAAGGTTTATTTGGATCAATGAAACTTTATTCCAACTAATTCCAACTAATGTGATTGGCATTAATTCAATCAAAGTAGAATCGTTAAAAAACGACTTTCATTTCTAGATTAATGTTTCCTAAAATTGAAACTTCATCTGGTTTCATTTTAAGGATTGATTATGTTAATATTGATTTTCAACGTTGATTGGCAATGTTGATGTTCAATGATGATTATCAAGCTTTAATATTTTTTTAAATATTTTGCAATGAATCTGCGACAATTAATTCAGTACTTCTTAACTTATCCTTACAAATTACAATTACATTATAATTCTACTTAAAATGTATGCAAGTAGAAACAGATGAGTGTGGTAAGATATTGCTTCAATAAATTTGATATGCTTTTTACTTGGGTGTAAGAATTAATACAATACTTGTTTTTAATTTATTCATACAAATAAATTACAAATACATTAAAATCCTATTTAAAAGGAGTGCAAGTAGAAGCAGGCGGGTGTGGCAAGACGACTTTAAAGAAAAAGGTTTAATACACTTTAAAAAAAACTTTAAAAAAAAGGTTTAAGAAAAAGGTTTAATTAATACACTTTTCGACTGTGCGCATAAAAAATAATATAAAACTTTTTTAAACTCATCCACGCAAAGAAATTACGAAGACATTATATAATTCTACTTAAAAGGAGTGCAAGTAGAAACAGACGAGCGTGGTAAGGCGTTACTTCAAAAACTTTTAATATACGTTTCAATTGTGCGCATAACAAAAAATATAATACTTTTTTTAACTCATCCACACAAAGAAATTACGAATACCTTACCTTATAATTCTAATTAAGGGGTAACATCACCTTTGAATTTTGAAAAAATCATTTTATTTTTTTTTGCATAAAAAGGTTCTTTAAGGCCC
>JAWWEN010000043.1:294806-306409 GCA_035582955.1 Sycophila texana
CAGGCATCATTGATCGCGTATACCTTACAAAGCGCAACAATCTCGAGCAATCGAGCCGGATGCAGGGCTCGACCGCTACTGCGGGGGGAAATCTAAGGCCTCGGGGTGAACGAAAATCGGCGTGCCGGGCAAAGGTCGGTAAACTGCGGCTCTGCGCGGAGGCAGCGTCTCGGTATAGCAAGCATAACTGGGGCATGGTCAGCTCCGATGGTATTTGCTTTCCCCGCGCTTACCGCGACCTTGAAACAATCGCGCTAATGCCCACGCACGCCGATGGACAATGAAAACCTCGTCTCGCTGCTCGCGACTATACCGATTTATTTATGTTTCTTTTTTTTTCTTTTCTCTTTCATTCCTTTTTTTTTTTATTATTATCGTCGCGAAGCAATTAGCGGCCCGTTAAAGGGAGCGTTTCTCGGGCGCTCAATTAATCGGCCGGGGATTAATAAGCGGTGCTTTCAAATATGGAATTGTTTGCGCGCGGGGAGAAAGTCGGGAGGTAAATTACATAAATTACGGACGGAGGCATTATTCAACGGCTTAACCGACGCTAATAACAATGTGAAGTAATGTAGACGATTTTATGTGAGGTGGATGCTTTTTTTTCGCTCGTATATATATATATATACCCGTCGGCGGAGGGGAAGTAATGACGCCGATTGTTCATAACCGTGGGACTGACGGAGATTTCTCTATTTCTTGCGGCGGGATACTTCGATGCTTATGGATGAATTTTATAATTGTAACTTGCACAAATGCGGAGTTCGTTACTTTTAGTCGACGAGTGTCATTGAGCTCGGCGAAATGAAATATTTATGAGCGCCGAGGATGTTTAGCATTTCCTCAGTTTGTCCATTGTGCGCGAGTAATTACTTTTCCCTTATATAAATAAATTGCTTTATAAGGGAAACCAATTTACTCAATGATCATTTCTTTTCAATTTATAGTAGTGATTAAAGGTTTTTGCTCGCTAATGCTCACACGGAGATATTGCACTGCGTATCTGTATCACGCATTTTACATGCATTTTTCATGCAGATGGGAAAAATGCATCTATTATGCAATTTTATGCAGTTAGGAAAAAATGCATTTATTATTCAGTTTTCATGCAGTTAGGAAAAAATGCATTTATTATTCAGTTTTTATGCAGTTGAGAAAAAACACTTTTTAATTATATTTTTTTTTAGCATCTGAGGAAACGTGCACTTGAATGCACTCCTAGTAGGATATCAAAAACTGAAGACAACGACGGAAATGAAGAGCTTTAATTATTTTCTAGACTAGATAATATTTTATAATTTCTTATTTTCTGATATTAAAAACAATTCATTTATAGATATATTAATTTAACAACCAACATTTTACTTAATTAATTTTATTTTACTAAATGAAAGTTTCAAAATCCCGCCAATGTAGAAACTTGTTAAGAGTTTACGAAATGCATCCAAATCGTCGAAATGGCAAGCATCCTCAATAGTAGAGGCAGTAACTCACGAAAAGGACTATCTGTCATCAAAGTTCGCAGCACTTCACTAAATTTGTACACATTTCGTAACAGATAAATTTTGTATTTTGTTAAAAGGACTTTACAAAACCATTTCAAACAGCTTCACTATACGCTACAAATTAAATTTGAAAATTTTGCTCGTCTACTTTTTTCAATTAATTAACAAATTTGTTATAATTATGAAAATTGTCTTTTTGTTTCAAATTAATTCAGTACTGGCACAAGGCTATATTTTTCTCCATTTACTTTATTACGATACTGTGTCAATCGTATTTTCGTAACTTTCAGAAGATTCCAGATGATTATCGCAATAAAATCCGTTCTAGTTCCTCTAGAATAGTTTTGCAAAGAAAAAAAAACAATGAACAGAATTCGACAGCTTCTAATGAACTTCCATTAAATTTGCAACGATAATTATTATCTCGATGGTGTACAAAATTGCGTTTAATAGCCTCGTAAATTATGAAATTCAAAAGAAGTTTCAAGAATATTCTGTCACAGGCAGCAACACTGTCCACCCGGCCAGCGTGAGAAAAAGAAAATAAAAGCGAAATTTACATGACTACTAAGTTTCAAAATGATCGGTGCAATTGATGGAATTACCCGCGAGAATTCGCAAACAAAACAAAAAACACAAATGACAGTAGACCACGTTCTGGTCGTAAAATCTACTTCCAACGGAGAAAAAAAATAAACCCCGGGCAATTCCAAAAGACACCAGCCACTAACTCACCAGCACGGCGTGCCCGATAAATTGTCGCTTTCTCACCTCGTGCAACAATGACAATCATCGCCGAGGCGTGGGATAAAAAAGCCGTTACCAATAGATCGGTGCTTCTAGCTTCCGCAAACTCAACTTTAGATTTTTTTTGCTTATTTTTTTTATAATGGTCATTTTTGTTTAACTTTCTCCATGTAACATTAAAAATTCTTATTTAATTTGTCTATAAACTTCATCTGAAGTTTATTCTAAACTAATCCTTGATTTGATCTTTTGAAAAAACTTTCGATGACCTTACACAAGTTGAATAAAATTTTTTTAGATCGTGCCTTATAAGCAGTTTGCATGAAATTTAAATTTGGATTCTAAAATGATTAAAGATGATGAGGTGTGTTGAAATAAAATTGTTTGGAAAAGTGTCATTTGCCACGTTAATCTTAATTTAATCTAAACGTGAACTTAATTTTTTTTACGCGGGTATAAAGGTACTTAATTTCAACCTCTAAACAAAATCTCCAATCTTTAATGTTTACTAATTTTTTTCTAGAAATTGATGGGTCTAGTAACAAAATTAATAAAATAAGAAATACCCTTCTAACAAGTGTTTAAAGCAAGTTTTTCAGATTTTCTTAAGCATTTAATTAAATTTTACAATAATATCAAATAAATACCGAACGGATTTTAATTAATCTAACTGGGCTCATTTTTGCTTCCTCACTGTGGAAAGTTTGTAATAGTAAAAAAAAGTTTTTCTAAAAACATGTTAGAAGTTCGTTTTGAGTGTTTTTGAATCGTATTATGTTTTTGAAAATGTCTGTATGGATACGTAGTGTGTGTGTGTGTTTAGTATTCTCTAACTCATGATCTATACGGCAGAATTCATCGAGCCAATTACTATATAAAAAATTTTTATTTTTTTCAAGATTTGTTTGTGTAGCATGATTAATGGAGTAAAAATGATTATAAATAATCATTAAAAATATAAATAATTTTAATAATTAATAAAAAAAATGAATGATAATTAATAATGAATGACAACAATACATTTTATTTAAACGTGCCAATGAATTGCCAGCGACTTCTTCGTATGACGGTGGGAATATAATCTTTTTGTTAATTTTTTAATCTCGCACGATATCCTCTGGAATAAAACAGAAAGCCGCATATCAACTTATCCCCGGATCTACTTAACGGATTTTAACAAATCCGAGTTGATATTTTTGCTTTATTTTATTTTTATCATTTATTTATTTATTTCTTTACGTAATTGGAATGAAATCCTTTTTGATTTTTCAATACACAGATAAAAAGGAAACATAGAACCAAAGTTTCCGTGTCTTAAGAGTTAAGACACGATTTAAAATTATTAAAAATACGATGATCTTAGCTAATATGTTACAATATGTAAGTCAAATTTAGTTAAGTATTCAAATTTAAAGCAGTTTATAAAAGTTTTTATGAATTTTTCGTCGTTTATCAATATTTTTTTAAACGTTTAACTATATCTAACCTCACTTAATTATATTTTCGTATTAAACAATTTCAAACACGTACAAAGTATTATAAATATTAATGTTTGCATGATCATTAAATCTTCAAGAATACTATTGAATTTTATTTTTTTATTAGTAATGTTTTTTTTATAATTTTAATTCGTGTCTTAACTGTTGACACGGAAACTTTGGCTTTATATTTCCTTTTTATTTGTGTAGTTTTCCAATCCTCTCCAGAAAGAAGCAAAACGCCAGCGCCGGGCATATGCCCTCTCGTCTCGTTACGCGATCGCGAAAAAACAAGAAAAAAAAAATAGGAGCCTGCTCATCGGCGGTGGCTCTTGTCGCCGCCGTGAAATTTTCGCAACGGCAGGAAAGGCGAGTTAGCGGAGCGGACGCGCGGCAGCGGCGCGGAGAAAGGGCCGCCGCCGGCCGGTCGCGGTGGGGCGCGCGTATATACTTTCACGCGGCGCTAATGCCTCTTTCCATTCAAACGTAGACGCGCGCCAGCGCACTGATAACGCACAAACCCGACCGAGTCCTCGGTATCCCCGCGTCCGCACTGGTCCTTGCGTCGCGCGAAAAAATGTGAATATCGGGTCTGGTGCTACAATTTTTTTTTTTTTTTTTATTGTTTAGTTCTCTCTCTTCTTCTCCTTCTTCGGCAAAGAACAAAGCAAGACACGAGGTGCAGCACGAAGGGACGGAAAATTGATAGAAAAAAAAAGGAGGAGGCAAGTGGGGGAGAAGAAAAAAGGGAAGAAGTTAAAATAGAAGAGGAGAAAGAAAAATTGATAAAAAAAAACGAGGGGGAAGAGGGAGAGGAGAAGTGTTAAAAATGCGGCTGCTGCTGCTGCTGTGCCTGCTGGCCGTTACGCGGGCCGAGCTGCAGACTGTTTACGAATGGAAGTACCTGGACTTTTTGTGGGACTCGGAGGAGCATAAGCGCGCCGCCGTGGAGACCGGCGACTATAACTCCTCGCGCGTCCTGCCCTCGGATCTGGCCGTCGCCAAAGGTACCGCAGCGATTTTTTTTTTTTTACTCCAGGCGAATAGCCCCCCAACCTTTTTTGCGCACCACGCGGTTGGCGTTATCCTGATTTAGCTCTTGCCGCGGATGTCCTTAACGCCCGGGTGGAAATTAGGATTTTTTGGGGATTATCCCTGCTTTTTTTTCTTAGTCGCGGTAATTAGGTATAATTTATATTTTGGTATCGAAAATTCGTTTGACAAAAAATAAATAAATAAATAAATTTTGTTAATTTAAATAATATGCGGTTTATCGGGGGAGAGTTGCTGGCGAACATTCTGTGACATTTTAAAACGTGAGATCGACTTATATAATTAAAGTTATGTTTTTTTATTGCGCTTTAAAGAGAGGATGATTTGGAGTGCCAGTGAAAGTAGTTTGTCTTTTTTCGCAAATTAAGTGTTTAAGGGTAATGATGTAACGTGCTGGACCAGCCTCGGCGTAATATCACCTGAATTTTTTTTTTTTTTTTTTTTTTTTTTATACCGTGAATCCAATTTCAACGAGTCTGTTTGTTACGAGTTACATCAATGCACACATCGACATGCAGATGCACAAATCGGAAGTGTAATGTTATTCAAATGTAAAAATTGCAAAATTTTCGGAAAAGTTCGATTGTTTGTTATTATCCGGAGTGAAAATTTAATTAATTAAATAAATTAGTTTTATTCGCGGAGAAGAGTGCTATATTAAAAATCAATATAAGATTTTAATTAAGTCAGGATAAACATAAAAATTGATGCAGAATAGTTATTAATAAATTTTGTAATATCTATCTTAAACTTTTTCAAACTATATAACTATATATAACTGTATTATTCATTTACACTTGGGATTATTATGCTAATTTTTAATGCAATATTTTCCATGAAATTATTTAAAATTTAATTTGATTGTTTATTATTATTTAAATAGTGCTTTTTATGGATTATTATTTTTTCATTATCATTATTAATTTTGTTATTATTTCTCTTCCATTGATATTGGCTATAATTCTCTCTGTTCCCCACTTCTCATTTATCGGACGATTGCATTTCGCTACTAAAGTTAAAAGTTATTATTAGTGTTCTAATAAAAGATGATGAAACCATCGATAACGTGAAGACTAGAAATAAAATTAACCGTTGCATTATTAATTTTATAAATTTACATTTAGCGAGGAAATAATACAGGAAATGAAATTTTAAATAAAAATAATTGAAAAATAACAATTAAATTTCAATATGTGATAAAATAAAATCACTTATAGAAGTTACTAATATAGATTCAGGAATAAAAAAATTTATATCAGTTTTCGTAATACAATAAATACGCAAGCTGTTTGCTAATTTATAGAGCACGCGAGAAATAAGGCACTATTTGAAATATTTATTCTCGTATCTTACCTTTTCATGTAGCACACAATTTCTTTAATTTAAAATAACAAATACCTTGTTTGTTAATGTTACCCGTGAAATGTATTAATTTGAACATAAATACCTTAAATAAATAATAAATACCTTCTTTTGACAATTGAAAAAAAAAATACAGCAAATTAACTATAACATACTGTAAATTAAAATATGGCATAATTTATTTTGAATCGTGTAAATGTACAATGTTAAAATAACGTTTGGTAAAAATAACTATTTTTAACATCTAAGCGAATAGAAACACAACAGATTTAGAAACAACTAAGCGGATTTCTCTATCACAATCTTAAACAATTCTGTCTGAAGTGATAACACTTGAAAACGTGAGATTCATCCATTGAAATAATCCCTTAACATCTATGGAGATTATAAAATAGCGTTACTGGCATTATCATACAAACTACCGTCATTTCAAAACACTTCTTCCTTTTCGCATGAAGAGCGGCGCAATAATGCAAAACCTACTTTCGCACCTGCGATAGGTAAAACGAGATAATTCAATGATCATTGAGATAATAGTTAAAACTGTCATTCTTCATTTTTTAATTGTGTATTATTTCTTTGTTTCGTAGATTTTATCATTATTTAAAAGAATAAAGGAGTGTAATCTTAGATTATCTGGTAATGCAACAAATTATATTTTATTTTATTTTACAAAATGTAATGTATTTTATTTGTTAATTTTACTATCCTAACTTATGACGAATTTGTTAAATTTTTATTATTCATTCTACGTAAGTTTACGGTGATTTTAAAGCCATGTGAATGATTTGCCAAGCTACAGTCGTCTTACTCAATTACTTTTTAACGACGTCTTTATCCCATTTACATGTTTATTAACATTGAAATTGGTATCGTGTCGCAAAAAAAAAATAAGGTTGAGTATTCAAGATAAAAAGTGAAATGACAAACTTACAATGTAAAGAATATTTCTAGAGCACTATCTGCTGCGGCCTTACCTGCAATAAAAACAAAAAAGTAACATTAGAAGATAAAATTTTTATTTTTAATTTTAATTTTTAGTTAAATTATTTTCTATATCATATCGAGATTTTCAGTATAAATCATAAAAAGCATTGTTTTTACAAAAGTAATAATAATAATTCGGTAATATTTCAAGTGTGTTAAATGTACATAAACTCGAAATACTGGTAGTCAATACTTGTATTTTAAGAAATCAAAATTTTCCACTTTCAGTACAGGTCATGTGAAAAGGAAATCATTGAAAACTCGACTGATAATCTTGCGCTTTAAAGATACGTGAAAGGAGTCCAACTAATTTATCTTAAATTTTCTTAATTTATTTTTAACGCCAAGTCATGAGACTAAAATAAATAGAAAGATTGTACAGTGGGCAGCGAGTGTGATGATTTTCTTGAAAAAAGTCTTCTATTCTCAAAAGTAAATCGCCTACGTAAAAAATGAAATATTATAAATAAAAGACACGCAGAAAAACTTAAAATATTATAGTATTTTATTTTATTTCAGACTGAATAGTTGCAGAAATTAAAATTATTTGAATAAATATTTTAAGAAGTTAAAAAACAACTTAAATTTTCGTACAATGAAAAAAAGAATCTTGCACTGAAAAAAAGAATTAGTTTAAAAAATATTTCTAAGGACTGCCACGGAAATAGTTTCATTGAATCAACTAAATTTTTTGTTGAATTTTTTGTGACTTTACTGAATAAAGTAACTAATGAAATATTTAGTTGATTCAATGAAACCATTTTCTTGGAAATTCTTAAAGAAATATTTTGTTCAAATTACTAAACTTTTTTTCGTGTATATTTTTTTTTCATAAACGTTGTCATGTATAAGATATTTGTTCGAATAACTTTGATTCTCTCAATTATTAAATCCTACTAGAATCAATAAGTTTTTTTTTAATTTATTTATTTATTTTTTTTTTAAGTTTTCTGCATGATTGAGAGAAATGTTTTAATAAAAATTACAAATCGTCTAGTAAAAATTACTGAACTCTTTCAGAAAGCAACCACAGACTGACATTTCGAAAGAAATTGCTAAACTTTTCAGTAAAATTTGCTGTACTCTACAATAAAATTCACTGTAATAGTGTATGAAAATTTGTAATACTTTTTGACAAACTTTACTGAAAAGTTTAGTTAATTTTTCTCGAAATCTCAGTCTGTGACTACTTTCCCAAACAATACAGTAATTTACTAAACGACTTGTAATTTTTACTAAAACATTTCTCTCATACTGTGTATAGCAATGAAAAATATGAATACAAAACGTCACTTCCAACGAAGAAAAGCACATTTCAAAAAATGCCGATTTTAATTTGCCATTTTTAAAGCACTAAACAAAAGTAAACTCTTCCAAAATCTGATAAACTTGAGTTATCATTGGTACGATACCCTTAGTTTATCAGGTTTTGGAAGAGTTTACTTTTCTTTAGTGCTTTAAAAATGGTAAATTAAAATAGGCATTTATTGAAATGTGCTTTTCTTCGTTAGGAACGACGAAAAGTTCTAAACTTTGATAAAAAATTCAATACACTCTCAGAATATTGCTTCAACGCCACTTCAAGAAGAGAAATTCGAAGGTATTGGACTTCCACCCACACGTACAGAAAATTTTTTCGAAAACTACTTTTTTTTTTAAAACTTTCTCTACGAGAAGGCAAAAAAGGAGGCGGCATCGCGATCAATCAGTGTATAGAGCGAAGGCTTTGACAGTGGGCCTCCCATTGTGATTTCAGATGGGCGAGTTTTCGTGTCTCACATCGGCTACGCCGGGGTCCCGGCCCGGCTCAGCACCGTCTCCGGCCGCTCGTCCGAGAGCTCGGGTCCTTTATTATCGCCGTATCCCGATTGGTCGTGGCACGCCCGCGGTGACTGCAACGGCATAACCAGCGTCTACGGACTCGCCGTAAGTATCTCCTGCCTTCGCCGTCTCCCCCTGCCCCTCCCCCCCTCCGCCTCGCTCTTACACCTCTCATTGCTCTCGTTTTTCTTTCTGCGAACCGCGGCCGCTTTTAACTTTCTATCCGCGCGTGCTACACGCGCCGGCGACGATTTTTATATATACACGCGTCGACCCGAGAATTCTAGAAGTAGATCTAGATTTTGATCGATTGATCGTTTGAGGAATTTTGGATGATTTCCTTTTTGAGATTGAAAGAGAAAATGAAGAATTGACGCCTCCGATCGCGCGTTAAGTTTTATCTCAAATCGTAAATCGTAAAGATTATAAAAAAATCATAATCAATTGCCGAAATAAGAAAAATTGTAAAGAATACACTGAAAAAAATTTGATAATTTTATATTCATTTTAATTTAACCTACTGTGGTATCACTCTGGACTTCGTGACTTACTTTTCAGTATTAATTATTCATATATTGACTGTGATGTCACTCGAGTGCAATACTTTGCTGTAATTTTAAAATGACTCATGTATTTTATTTTGTATTTTTATGTTCTACAAGAAAAAACTTTTTTATATATTTATGTACACGATATTTTGTAAATCTTTGTAAATACTGCAATTTACAATAAATGACTATTCTATTCTATTCTATTTTAAGTAAATATTTATTTCAATAGTACTTGTTAAATATTTCGTTGAATCAACTATATATTTATTTATAACTAAATGAATTTATTTGTTTCTAGTAGTTACAAGAAAGTAATTACTTGATTCAAAGAAATATTTAATAATTACTATTGAAGTAAATATTTATTTAAAATTACCAAATTTTTCTCTCAGTGTATAATTTTAACTGGAAATAGTGTGCAATTGATAATTATATTGAAAATTATATTTGAAAGATGAGTGCAATGCAATTCAAGTAGCAAGATGATTCTAAATTCAGATCGTGTGCAATATAATTCTAATTCAAAAGCGCAAATAATAACTCGATTCTGACTACGTGTATGTAAAAAGAACATATATTTTGTTAATTGTAAAAATATTTTATTAATTGTATAGATTCAAAATTTATTTACTGAAAGTTAATTTTAGACATGATTAGCGAAACTGAATTAAAATCATGTTGTATCGATTTTCGACTTGGAATTATATTACACGTACTCGACGGAAATAAATTCTTGCAGAAAATTTCAAGATTTTCAAAAAATGTCAACGCCGAAGTTTCGTTTTTGTCTTTTCTGTCTTCACTTTGTCATTGTTTTATTTTTTCTTATCTTTCTCGAGGTTATAGGTCATTTTTTTTTAAATTTTGAAAACGTTCTGCAAGAATTTATTTCGATCGAGTATACATCAGAATAAAAATTATCTGGATCAAAATTTTGAGTTAGAATTGTATTTTAATGCATACATACATACATCTTTCAATTAGAATTATCTTGCACTTAGCAATCTTAAATTTTCTAGTTCTAACTGCCGAACGAAATCCAATAGGATTTTAATCAGCCTAGTTTAATTTCTTATTTGCCATTAGAAAACGATGTTAAAAATTCTATTAAAGTATTTAAATCAGTGATCCAGAAGTATGATAGTGTGATAATCTCCTGGTCAATCTAAATTGATAAAATTTTAACGTTCAGGCAAGTAATAAAAGAAAAATTCGTAGACAAGTAGTTTCTAGTAATTCGAAAGTACGCGAACTTTTTACGCGACAAAAAAGTTTCAAACGATTTAGCGGCATACCGCATTAACAATCCACTTATTTATCTTCGATGAAAGTTGTCCAGCTCAAAAGAACTTAAATTTATATTGTCAATTACTCACGAGTCACTTTAACGATCGGAGCACGCGTACAAAAAAAAATATTCGCAGAAAAAAAAGGACACTTAGAGAAGGATACACAAGTGTAAACTGCCTGAATAGAAAGCGAATTCTAATAGAAACGTCGACCTTTAAACAGAAAAAGGCAAATAACGCCAACCACAAATGGTATCCTTTTGCAAGTGCCGTCTATGAGAGGAAGAGAGAGAGGGAGAGAGAGAGAAGGGGGAGGAGAGAAAAAAAGATGAAGAAGAAAGCTATCAGCTTAGTGAAATTTGATTTTGACAGATCGATCAATGCAACAGGTTGTGGGTTTTAGATACCGGAATCGCGGAACACACGACCGCGAAAGCCTGCCAAGCACAGCTGCTGGCTTTCGACCTTGCCCGGAATAAGCTAGCCAAGAGGATCAAGATACCAAATCACATTGCTCAAAATGATCAGGGCATGACGCGGCTGGTCAAGCCGATCGTCGAGACCAAAGGACAGCAATGCGATCACACCACCGTAAGAACGAAACCACTTCACAACTCAATTAAACACGCGCCCATACACACGCATATCCTATATGCGGATGAATTTTTGATAAGAATTAGGTAAAAAAGAAAAATCTTGTCTGGATAGAAGATTCTAGGAAAAATTCGCGGTAATCTTAATTAAGGAGGCTCGGTGGGTTAAACCTTTTTGTGTAGAATCTCTTTAAAAAAATTCAGAGTACAGTCTATG
>JAWWEN010000043.1:306590-317420 GCA_035582955.1 Sycophila texana
CTGAAATTTTCGGAATTTTTTTTTTAATATTTTTTTTATTAGATCAAAAAGTGCTCTGACCTACTCCGGATTGTGGAGAAAGGTGGAGGCGATAGTTTTAGTTAATAGAATTTTTTCAACGATTTGGTTTCACCCTAACCTCTTCAAAATGTCGGACATTAGAGTGCAAGTATGGGTCCCAATTACAATGCTACTTTGTAATTTTTGCTACAGTACAATTTTAGTACAATTTGTATTAAAGCATTTCTCTCAGTGTAATAAATGCGAAGAGTCAGAAATTCAAATATGAAAACTATTGTTCCTCCTTCGCAGGTGTACATGACAGACTCGGTAGGCCACGGCCTGGTGATTTGGAACGGCATCGGCCTGTTCCGCCTCGAGGGCGAGGTCTACAACCCCATAGACTCGGCGCGCAACATCAGCATAAGGAACGAAAGCCTGAGCATCGGCGGCGGAGTCGTGGACATGTCCCTCTCGCCCAATATCTTCCCCTACGAGCCGCGCTACCTTTTCTTCCGGCCGCTGGCCTCCTACGACCTCTACGCGGCCAACACGCGCGAACTGACGCGCAGCGTCTACGGCTACCGCATCAAGTACTTCGGGGCACGGGACATACTGAGCAGCCAGGCGGTGGGACAGGCCTTCTCCTCGGACGGGACGCTCTTCCTGGGACTCACCAAGGAGACGGCCATCGCCTGCTGGAACCGATACCGGGAGCTCGCCAAGGAGAACATCGTGAGTACGCTTCGCTTGCGTAAGGACCCCCTCCACCTGCCTCGTGCTCCTCGCGTCCTCGAGGCAGGTGCACTTGTGAGCAATACTGGCGCTTACGTAAGCCGCGAGGCGATCTCGTTCTTCCTGGTGGAGTGCGGCGTCGCCTCTTGAGCGGAGAGAGGCGCGAGGCTTATTCCCACGTGCTCGATGCGACCGAGCGAATCGCGCCTATATGGTCCTTTCGGGGCGGGCCTCGATGCGTGCTGATCGCTGAGGATAACAATTTTGTCGTTACTGGTGGATGCAGTCGTTTCTTTTTAACTGTTCTGTAGTGTGCACTACTGAGAGAATTTTTTTCATAAAAGTTACGAAAATCGAGGGTCGACGAGGGAACATCGTATCCCTGACAAATAATATAAATGCATCCCGTGAAAATGAAGATTTAGTGTCTATAAAAAAGCGTTGCACAAAAAGTGAAAGAAGGCGTCTGATTAGTCCCGGCTGTATCTACTGCGCAGTTCCTACAGTTTTTACCTCATACTAACAGTAGTGATTACTTTAACAATTTTCGTAGCACAATTAAATTTTTAGATTTTTTTTAACATCTAAAAAACCATTTGACAAAAACTGAAATAATTAGATGTCTGATTAGTCCAGGCTGTATCTACTGCACAATTACTACCGCATACTAACTGTAGTGATTACTTTAACAATTTTCATAGCACAAATTTTTAGATTTTTTTTAACATCTAAAAACCATTCGACAAAAGCTGAAATAAAAATGTCTGACTGGTCCTGGCTTTATCTACTTATCCCTTTCTGCAGCGTACTTAACTGTAGTTATTACTTTAACAATTTTCATAGCACAATTAAATTTTTAGATTTTTTTTTATTAACATCTAAAAATCATTCGACAAAAGCTGAAGTAAGATGTCCGATTAGTCCTGGCTGTATCTACTGCATCGTTTCTACCTACAGTATATCTCAGCGTAGATTTTTCAATAATTAATATTCTTTGAATTTTGGTGCCATTTATATTGATAAATAGTAATAATTATAATTTATTCTTCAAAAGTTTATTAACAATTTGCTATAATTTTTTTTATGGGAAATTTTAATTTAACATCGTGTGCAGTATGAAAATTTCTTCATAAGATAGACGTAATTGAGTAGAATATTTATTGAAATCTGTAACCCGTGTCATCGATTCCACTAATAATTAAATCAACAACACTAATAATTTTAATAATTCTAATTCAATCGCAAATATTTGAATTTTGTTTTGTAATTAACTTCATAGGTACTATAACTGCTTACTTCTCTGTAATGCATTGCAATTACAAATGATTACATGAGTTGCAATTAATTTTACTCGCCCATCAATATAACCTGAACAAATTATATTTTGAAATTATTGTACGAAATATTATTAACTATCGCTTTTTACAATTGCACTGTCAACGCAAACTAACCAGGAAAGTGTCACCCCTCCTGATATCGATCTGGATGAAACTGACATTGCCACTAGATTTTTACTTTTTATTTATTTATATTTACTGAAACACAAACGAACAATTTTTTCTAAAAATTGACCAAAATCTTTCTTTTTCTCTCGGTGTCTCAATAGGAAATCGTAGCCCAGGATGAAGAGAGGCTACAGTACGCGAATGGAGTTAAAGTGGTGCCGAAGTCGATAACCAAGACTTCGGAAGAGTTGTGGGTGCTGACGAATCGATTCCTCGCGTTCCAGCTTGGAGCCTTGAACTTCGACGACGTAAACTTCCGCATTCTTAAGAGTCCGGTGAAGGACCTCGTGGAGGGCACCAAGTGCGAGCTTCCCGCCCAGCTGAAAGCTGCCCTGCGCCGGACAAAAACCAGCCTGTCGTACAAATATCCCAAGTGACGGGGCACACCGAAGCTGCCCGCCGCGAACCTCGGCGATCCATCTTTCTTTTCTAATTTAACGTTTACGTGCGTAGCTTTAAGTCAATTAAATAAATTAATTCTTTCATAGTTTGTAGATATACCATAAATCTAGTATTATGCCTCATCAGTGTTAATGTTAATTTGTAATTGTGATACTATCTGCGTATTGGTTCATCCTTTTACACCAATGCTTGTTGATTTATGCGTCGGTCAGTGCAATCGATGAGCATCATTATACATCTTTTTTTTTTTGTTCGTTAATAAATGTCACAAAAGCGAATCTAGGCTGTATTATTATACAATTATTTTCCTACCGCAAGAGACGAATCATTTGAAATGATGTCGTGTGATCAGGAGATGTGAGTAACCTCTGAATCATAATCTATTTCTTAATTTATTATGATAGTTATTTTAGTTTATTGGGATTCATTACAAGATTTATTTGAAAATATAAACTTTAAAATTAATGTTACTAGCAAAATCCAACGCGGTTCTTTTTTTTATTCGTATTTTATTTAAATTTAGCGCCATTTAACCGGATATGTTCGTGCGCCAATCAAATCGCGTTCTTTACAACATCCTGCCATCCTTTTTTTAAGAGAGGATTTTCAATGTTTCGAAACATCGATTGTATCTTAATTTGACTGATTATCAACGTTTAGATCGACAGTTTCTATATCCAGAGAGCAAAAACAATTGATCAAGAATTCTTTAAGAGTTCTAAATTTGCTAAAGAGTTCTTATTATTTGAACTCTTTACGAACACATTCAGAAATCTTTTAGAACGTCGAATGTCACATGAAAAAGCGCTCTTACAGAACACTTTATGGACTCTAAGAATTAAGGAATACAAAAATAATAATTATTATCTCACCCTAATCATCCATAAAGTCCGCTTTATTGACCTCCGCAGAGGGAGTAAAATCACATTTTATTCTCTAGACTCATTTTACTCCTCGGAGACACATTCTAGTCTGCGAAGACGCATTTTAGCTTCCGTACACGGAGAAAAAAAACAGTTAAATTTACAAAAGTCTCATATGCTTTTTTAACAGAGCACTTCTTGTGTAGCTACAAGCTATCTGTCATGTAGAATTTACATGAGTCGTTGGTAATATTTACTATAGATCACGTAAAAACTACATGACAAGTGAGGTTAGTTTAACGTGAGGACCGCTTATTGTACCACTCATGTAAATACAATCTGACGCTTTAGTATATTTAACGTTTTTTTTCTCCGTGTAGACATATTTTAATTTTTGTAGACATATTTTAGCTTTCGTAGATACATTTTAGCTTCGAATGATACTTAATTTGAATTGTCGCCAAATAAGGTGAACTTATAAATGATGAGGGTGAAAATTTTTATATGCACCTCCGGAGTAATAGCTGATTATTCCCTTGGGTGCATAAATAACTATTTTATAAGCATTTGATAAACGAAAATTTATTTTAAACCGAAAATTATTCGATTAAATTATCCATAAATGAAAATAAGAAACGACGATAGCTCCTCATTGTCCAGATTCAATTAGCCGTACAGTAAAACTGAAAATTAATTAATATTAACAGCAGAGAGATACTATTTAAATGAATGTTTCCAATCTTTCCATTCATGATCTATCCCCACGAAAACACTCCCATTGTTATTAACACTTTTAAAGCAGCGGCCAATGCGCGATTGCGCACATTCATCAAGGCGCACCCAAATACGCGCAATCACTCACGTTCGCGGGTAATCACGCGAAAACGCGCTGCGCGAAAGGGCCTCGCTCGCCAGAACAAACGGCTAATTACAATTTTTAATGGACATCCCTCACGCGTAGGGGCATTAGTGCTCGACTTCTTTCAGCGTGCTTCATCAATAACGCCATCCAATAAGATTCCAGCGTATACACACGCAGTCCAAAAAAAAAAAGAAAAAGAAAAAAAGAAAAAAACGGAGCGCTCCTTTCACCAGGCCGTTCGTCAATTCTTTCCTCACCCGAAGAGCCGAAGACGGATCCCGGAGGTTCGCCCGCTGCCGAGAATAGCCCGCTCGCACATAACTCGCCATCCGAGCGGCCGTCAATCTTCGCAAAAATTTGCGCGCTCGCGCGACGAATTCCCCGTCGCCTTGCGAAACGCCGCTCGTAAAACTCGCGCCGGGCGTTTTCCCCGTCGCTCGATTTTCATCCAGAGAGAGAAAGAGAGAGTGAGAGAGAGACAAGCGCGCGCATAAACGTTAGAAAGTTTTTCAATCCCATAAGGCGCGCGCCCGCTAATACGACAGCTTTCGCAACGCCGCCTGGATTTCGGCTAAGAAAAAGGGACTCCGGGAGCCGGAGCTTTGGGCCAGGAAATGAAAGCGATCATAAACGGCGAGCCTGATGAAATCGGCTCCCGGTGTTTCTGGGCTCGCGCACGCCGCTTGGAAAGTTCGGGCGATCTTCGGAGATTAAGATCTGTCCATCGACTGGGGCAAGCGAACAATGGGGCTCGCTTGCGTAAGCTCGCGATCGCGAGGTGTCAATTTCGACGTGGGAAGCGATGACTGTTATTATATAAGAGGCATGAACGCGGCTCTCTCGTTGCTGGGGATCTCCGGAGGATTACTTTTGGCGCCGATCGTCGGGGAGATAGGGCGTGTAGACAATTTTTTGGAGATCTTTATCGGAGTGAGTGATTTATGCATGAAGATTTTTTTTCAATTAAACTTTTAATATGTTGTTACGTGGTTGCCGGAGGGGACCTTTCTAGTTAGAGTAATTAAATTTTTTATTAGCGTCTAAAAAAAGTGTTAAAACAAAAACGAAACTTAATTAAGATGTCTGACTGGTCCTGTCTGTATCTACTGGCCCCTTTCTGCAGCATACTAAATGTAGTGATTCCTTTAACAATTTTTATAGAAAAATTAAAATTTTGTATCAATGTTTAAAAAAGCGCAGGAAAAAATGAAGACGTCTGACTAGTCCCGGCTGTATCTACTGCACGATTCCTACCGCATACTAACTGTAGTGATTCCTTTAGCAATCTTCATATAGATTAAATTTTTTTTTTTTAATTAAAATATATAAAAACCATTCGACAAAAGCTGAAACGAGACGTCTGACTAGTACTGACTGTATCTACTGGCCCTTTATCCCTCATATTAACTGCAGTGACTCTTTTATAGCAATTTTCATAGAACAATTAAAAATTTTGTATTAATGTTTAAAAAAGCGCAGGAAAAAATAAATTAAGACGTCTGACTAGTCCCGGCTGTATCTACTGCACAATTCCTACCACACACTAACTGTAGTGATTCCTTTAGCAATTTTCATAGAACGATTAAATTTTATTTTTTAAATATATAAAAACCATTCGACAAAAGCTGAAATAAGACGTCGGACTAGTTCTGGCTGTATCTACTGGCCCTTTATCCCTCATATTAACTGTAGTGACTCTTTTATAACCATTTTCATAGAACAATTTAAAAATTTTTATTAATTCTTAAAAATTCGTTTAAAAAGAATTAAAACAAGATGTCTGACTAATCATGGCTGTATCTACTGTGTACATTTCCTACCGCATCCTATCTATTACGATTTTCGCGTCGAGGATGACGAATTTTTTTTTTTCATTGAGCTTTTAATGTGTCGCTGCACAATTGCCGGGGGAGTATCGAGCGTTCATTACGTATATTGATCATAAATGTTTATTTACGAAATTAAACAAGATTTCAATTATTTTATTACTTTGCAAATTCTGCACGGCTATCTAATGGAAGTATCGGTAATAATAAAAAAGGATAAACACTGCGGATTCTGGGAATACATTAAATGTACAACGGTAACCGGTTCTTTGCACTGTACTTTTAATATTAATTAAAGTAATAATAAAAGCACGTAAATCGAAGTAGCTTTTAAATAAAATTGTTATGATATTTAATCAGATACTATCATTTTTACGGAGAGAATAATTGCGGGTAATCAGCATTGATCGATCATTCTTGTCTTTTTATTCTTACTGTACTTTTTTTTTTTTAAATTTAAAAAAAATTATTCATTAACAGTTTATAAAAGATTGCAGTTGTTGTAAAACAATTTACAATAATTTCTCAAAGTGTATCTTAATTTTAAGGGTGTAATACCTGATGATGTTATATATGGTGGTAAAATTTTCAAGTATAAATCATTGAAAATACGAAGATGTTACTTTTTGAATTAATTTTTCGTAACTTTTATTAATATACATTGATGCTATTTGTATCAATTGTATTTTTAATATCGACTAGCCATTGTATAATTAATTCATCTTCAGCTCTTGATGGCAAAAAGATTAGCCTTCATATTTTTGCATTAATAAAATATTAAATTGTAATATTTAATACAACATATATTACTCCTTGTTTTTTTCGTGTATAATTTATAAATAAAAGTGGTAGAGGTTCGTCCGGTATTAACTACCTGAAAAAACGATAAGACAAATTGCTATAGCGATCGATGTTGCTCCTGCTCTTGATGAAGGACAAATTGGTCTATAAAGTTTAACAATTATTCCTTGGAATTTTAATAACAACTTAAACAGAAATTGTATCCAGTCTTAAAAAATGCATACAACGCGTTAACATCTTAAGACACTTCCACGGCAGTCGAATCTTTAGACTAAACCAAACTAACAAAATTATCCGTCCAATTAACATTCACCTACAATTTGGCAGGTGCGCGTCTGGCAACGAGAAGCAAATAATTCGATAACAAGGGCAGCTCAGGGAAAAAGAAATTGGCCGCACCGAAGGCGTGCTCTTAGATATCTCTCCCCCTCGACAAAAAAAAAAAAAAAAAAAAAGAAGGATCGACACGCGAGGCAGTCGCGAGATAGTCGAAGACATCGGATCGTCGACGCAAAAAGGCATTAAACCCGCGAAAGAGAGAAAGAGAAGGAGGGAGTGCTGGCAGCTCCAGTAACTCCAGTATCTTCTTCTTCGCATGCACGCGGTATCTGTCGGATCTTATGCAAATCTCCAGTGGCTTAATTACGCGAACACGCCTACCGCGCGGCGGGAGGGGTGCTACCGGGTCCGCCGGGGCGGTGGGGGGTGCGAAGCGGGAAGCGGAACCCGATATATTTTACGGCGATAAGAAGAAACTCGGGGGTGGGAATGGGCCCCGCGAGGAAAGGAGGAGCCGGCAACCCGACCGACGATCTGCACCTACAACGTCCTTACAAGATGAGAACGCCGCGCGGCTCTCTCTCTCTCTCTGTACACGTGAGGCGCGTATCTAGACTCCACGGTGTTCTCCCTCCTTCGTAGCCTCTCACGCCTCGGCGCACCTTCTTTTTGGCACGCCGGCGAGAATATATAAGAGCGGGGGTGTCGGTCGATGCCGGGCGCCTGGGCTGCTTCGAAACCCACTGTGCGAGGAGATGGAACCCTTCGCGCGATTCTCCGGATGAATTGCGAGCGAAGGGGGGGAGGCTTTTGAGAATAACTCCTTCAGCGTCAATTGCTCTTTCGATCGTTGGCTCTCTACGGCGTCAAGGTGAGGATGCTGATAGCGGAGACTGAAGGGTCAGTCCTTAAGAGATTAACCTTTTTTTCTTTAATTAATGAATTATCACGTAGGAAAAAAGTCTACAGAATTTTCTACAGAGTTTTCGCCTGCAGAAAATTCTACAAACATTTTTGCAGATATTTTTTTCTGCACAAATTTCAGTAGAATTTTCTGCTTCAATTTTCTGTATAAATTTCGGCAGATTTTTCTGCAAGCGAAAACCTTGCCGAAAAATCTGCAAAAAAATCCGCAGAAATGAAAAATTTCTGCAAAATCTTCTGCAAAACTTTCTGCAGAGAATTCTGCAAACTTTTTTACAATGGGATCATAAGCAATAATAAAATGAAGAATCGCGTAAAGAATCTAAGATCTTCTACTCTTTCAGAGAAATGAATTGAAGGACAAAACAAACAGTTTAAGTTAACCCTAAAGGACACCCGGGGTACAGACCCCACGAAAATTTTAGTATTTTTAAACACTTTCTTAAACACGCTTTTTAAAGAATTTTTTTCGAATAGTTCAATTTGTATTAAGACTTCGCAAAATATTTGTTGCTTTTATATATTGACTAAAGATAAAAATATTGATCTTTTTTTTTATCTGACAGCTGTTTTAAGTCGGTGGGGTCTGACAACCGGAATTATTTTGAGGTGCGTCCTTTAAGGGTTAAAAAGAAAGATACTACCAGTTTTCGAGTAACTTTTTGAAAGGAATTTCTGCTACGTTTGAAGAATGCTTTTATTAATGTAAAACACTCATATTTTTAATTTATAAAGTTTTTTGAACTGTACATCAAGTAAAGGTTCCCGTAGTAATGTTTACAGTTTTGACGTTTGGTTTGACCCCTACGAGTTGGTTTGAACCCTACCACTTATGGCTAAGTCTAGAATTTCCGGTTCTTTCAATGCATGAAATTAAAAATAGGAATTATTCGAATTTAACAAAAAAAAGAAGAAAAAACAAGTTTACCTTAAAATAAAATTCAAGATCATAGTCAAAGTCAAAAGCACAGTCAACATCGGGTAGTCAGACCGCAATCCCATATCAAACATTTTTCCTAAAAACTCAGAATTTTCAAGTTATCCAGAACAGACTTTTACACAGAGTTTTATCGCTTTTCAGTTCTATAATTATTTGCTATTTCTATCCTACAATACCGGCATTGCCATTTTTCATTTTATTTAACAAATGTTTAGACCTTCTTCCGTTTCTGAAGCCAAAGTCTTTTCATCAACAACCGTATTATTTAACAATTAAATTTAACAATTAAATTAAAAAAACGAAAAAAAATAAAATTGTAGACAAAACTTCATACACAAGTTATAGAAATAATGATTTCCATGAAAACAAGTTTTTAGTATCTGCAAAAAATATTAAGCTAAAGCTGAAATGATAATGTCTGACTAGTCCCGGCTGCATCTACTGTACACTTCCCAGCGTATCATATCTATTATGAATTATTTACCCACTTTCATAAAGCAATTAAAATTTTTAATAATATAAAAAAAACATTGAAGAAAATCCGAAATACGTTGCCTGACTCGTGCTGGCCTTATCTACTGCACCATGCCTAGCGCATCCTATTTGTTACGATTTTTTTTGGCAATTCTTATAAATAATTAAAATCTGTTTATAAAAATCTAAAAGAACGATCGAACAAAAGTGGAACACCGCGTCTGACTACTCCTGACTGTAACTACTGCGCCATATAGCACACATCCTATCTGTTCATCGTAAAAAAGATTATTTTCTTAATCTTTATAGATAATTAAAATCTTTTTACTAAAATCTAAAAAAACGATTGAACAAAAGTGGAACACTGTCTGACTGCTCCTGGCTGTATCTACTGCGCCATACAGCAAACATCCTATCTGTTCATCGTAAAAAAGATTATTTTCTTAATTTTTATAGACAATTAAAATCTTTTTATTAAAATCTAAGGAAACATCGAGCAGAAGCTAAATCAAGGCGTCTGACTAGTCCCATTCGTAACTACTGCCTCATTCCTACCGCATTCTAACTGTTGCCTTAATTTTGCGTCGCGCGTAAATAACGAGCAATTAAAATTTTTAATAGAGCAACGTCGCATTAATCGGCCTCGATCGTCCGCGTTAAATTCGCATTAATCCCGCGAGTCGCGCGCTGCACAATCGCTCTTCGTCGAAGGCAAACGCAAAGTGCTCGTATAATAATATCCATTTGGCGCTGCTTAATGGCCCGAAATTTTCGGGGCGGTGCCATAGGAGTGCGCGCGAGGCCCCTATTGCCGGCGAGCGTCGACCGTTAAACTTGACAAACGCCGCCGCGTGGTTGGCGCCTCCCCCCGTTTTTTTTTTTTCGCCGGCCCCTCGACTTTCCGGCGAACTGCCGCGGCTACCAATGACACTCTTTGTCAATTTTAATTGACGCTAACTGCGATTCGGAGCGAAAGGCAGACGCGTAAAGCTAGTCGCTAATCGCGTCTGCGATGGCGTAAATGTAACTGTGACCGATGCGTCGGATTTCGAATGCTTTAAATGCTTTTCCCTGCTTTTCGAAGAATTACTGCGCTAAAATGAGAAATTAATTGTATTGTTTTTTTTTTCTTCCTCCAAGAGGAGGAAGCTTTGTGATAGTGAAAAAAAAAGTTTCTCTAAAAACGTTTTAGAAGTTTGTTTTAAGGTGTTTTGGATCA
>JAWWEN010000043.1:317520-329060 GCA_035582955.1 Sycophila texana
TCAGTTTATCACTATTATTTAGAGATGCAGACATCTCTATGAGAAAGCATTGTGCCAGTGCAGTTGGCAGCGTTTTTGTGTTGTGATTTTTAAATTCAGCGCCATTTAACCGGATATGCCCATGCGCCAATCAAATTGCATTTTAAAATCCTTCGCAACATCCTAAGAGAGGTTTTTCCAAATTGAATATTTCAAAAAATCTTTTATCGATTTCAATACATGGGAAGCCCAAGCCAAGAATCCAAGAATCACGGAACGATAAATCACCGCGGGAATCTCCATAGGCAAAGCGTAAACAAACGACGTTTAATCGCCGCAGCCGAAAGAGCGTGACGATCATCAAAGTTCCACTGCCGCCCTCCCCCGCCGAGGAAAAGGGAAGCCGAGGTGGTCGAAAAAGGAGAAAAGCCGAAAGAAAAAAAAGAAGCGAAAGAAAGGAGAGAAGAGCGAAGGCGCACGAAGGGAAGGGAAGGCTGAAATTGCCGTTGTTAAAGCGAGCGAGCGCGCGAGGGCGGGGGAGGGGGGGAAATAAGATTGAATGTCTCGGCGAGTTGGTACCGCGAAAAAGGTAAAAGTTACCGCGCCGTTAAACTTGCGCGATGCGGCGAAGCGAGCGGCTGGCCGTATATAGTCTCGTGGCGCGCGGCCGGGCGAAAGTACGGTTAAAGGAAACCGAGAGGGAGGAGGAAGGGAGGCCAGGAAATCGTGCAACGGGGAGACGACAAATAATTGTAAGTTGATTAGAGTACACCGAACGAACTCGTCGAGCTAATAAAACGACGCTTTGCGCTGAGGGGAGAGGGAGGCTCGGGTGGAGGAGTTGAGCCGATGCTTCGCGGGAGACCAGACTGCTCAAAGACGACGAATTCGCGGAATTAAAGAGGTAGAAGATCTCGAATGATCGGATACGAAGCAATTTGAAATTAATTTTTTTCTTTATTTTGAAGTAAAAGAACTCTATGGCGTTTATCAGTAGGTAGAAGTGACTCTGATGATCATGCGTCGAACCAAAATGTTTTTGACAAGGCACTGTTGGCCGAAAATTTTGACTATTTGATTACGATCGTTTTTAAATCTATGACGAAGCTTTAGGCGAACATTTATTTATGTAAAAGCCTTGAAGAAGGCACTTTCTCCAGTGCCGAAACGTTGGCAGAAAAATAAATAAATTTTTCGATAAAATTTGGTTCGACGTATGATCATCAGAGTCATTTCTACCTACTAATTTTTTATTTGCCAACGTTTCGGTATTTTTGTTGTAATGCTTTCATCAGGGCTTTACAAAAATTAATAATCAGCTTAATGTTCGTCGATACATTTTTTGTCATAAGGAAAAGCGGTGCAAGCACCTTGTCAAAAAAGTCAAACCACTCTGCAACGTCGAGTCACATTATTAGTTCGCAGAATTAATAATGTTGGTGTTCATAGCAATTGGCGGTCAAGCACATATTTTAGGACTACAGGAAATTTTGAGTCGCAGGATGAAAATAATTTTTTTTTTTACGTTGATAAATTATTTTTGCTTGATAGAAACTGATCAATTTTTAGATGGAAACGTCAAAGTTAAGTTTATTGCAAGTGCACTTATAAAAAGAATGATTCAAGAGAAAATCGTCATTTATTTGACAGTCAATTCGTCACAAGTAAATATTTCTTAACAGTAAAGAAATATTTATTAACAGTTAATACACAATTTATTTTAATAGGACGCTTTACTTACAGCAAATTTATTTATTTACTTGTTAACCAGAGTAAAGATGATATACAAGTTTAAAAATACAATTGCATATACATAATACGAAACAAAAAATTAACCCAGCAGAGGAAAAACTTCCTGTTCGCTGGTCTGGCTCGATATAAACTGAAAATACTTAAAATCTAATTATTTATCACTAAAGTTGAATCGTGCAAAAGTGCACTTCATGACTTGTAATAATCCATTTCTTAACTGTTTGGTGGGAATTATAGTCACATTCATTAACTATTAAGTAAGCAACTTTGGCAGGAAGGATCTTTTGATCTGCGAATGATATTTTAAGTCGCAGGATGAAAATCATTTTTTCACGTTGATAAATTATTTTTGCTTGATCGAAAGTGCTCAATATTTAGATAGAAACAGATCAAACATTGAGCAACGTTTTACTTCACCGACGTTCTGAAACGTCAATGCAGTATTGATTAATTAAGACTCCTTAGCCATAATTCATTTATTTATTTTAGAAATTTAAGGTCCACAAGTCTATTTTGAGAAAAGCATCCTGGAAAAATTTCCAATAAGGCAGTAGCTAAAATCGATTGAACATGAAAAATTAATGAATTCCTAACAATCGTAAATAGTGTGCAACTGGATAATCCAATTCGATAAAAACGCTAAGGCTCTTAAGGCTAACTGAAAATTGTATAAGAAACATCAAGGAGAAAGAGGGGGGTACAGCGAAGAAATTGAAAAGCAATACAAAGCGAAAAAAGAGGCTAATAAGTAGGATTGGCCGAAAGTGAGGGAGCGGACGGGAGGGAGAAAGCAAGCCGGAACGGGTCAAAAGAAAAAGGAATGGCACGGCCAGCCAGGAGAGTCGGAGAAAAAAGGTGGAAAAAGAGCTGGTACAAAGTGCGCCCGACGTAGGGGGTGGGGGGCGCGCGCGAGGGAGGAGAGGGAGGGGGGCAAAAGGGTAAATGGACTTTAGCCCAGTTGGCTAACACCCCGTGAGAAATCGATGGTTAATGTACAAAGTTGACACCGTTACGGGGCGCATTCCGAAACTGCGACGAAACCTGGGCCCCCAAAGCCTAGATCTCCCACACCCCGTTCCGCTATAGCTATAGCCATAGCCGGCCGTGTACCAGTTTGGCTCAGGGGGATATCTCCCCGGGAGTGATTAAGCGAAAACACAAAATTCGTTTAATGAGTATGGATTTTCGGAAAAACTCTAATTTTCCGTGGAATTTTTAAGAATCGTTTCATTTATTTATCTGCGGGTATGAAAGTTTAGTGCGGTTGAAGTTTTAGAATTGGAAGGAAGGAAGAAAACTTGATCAACTTGTTAACAGAATTAAATATGTGTAGAGATAATTAATTATCTTAAATACATTTAATCATCAGTTCTTTTCTAAGAGATTACGATGAAAGTGAATATTGTTCATATTCATCATGTTTAATCAAAATAAATGTTTTGGACATGTAGATATATATTCTTCTCTTAAAAAAAGATGTTGAGAAGCCTAAAAATAAAGAATGATATTTGGTCAAAAAAAAAAAAAAAGAAAAGAAAAAATTCCTTGCCACAATTAAAGAAGAAACTGTGATCGACAAATACTGAATCGAAGCCATGTCGAAGTTCGTCTGGAAGTAAATTCGAGAAGTAGAAATTAATGAATATAATAATGATTCTGCAAAAGTATCATTTTGTAGGACCGCCGATATCAAAGACTTGGGAGGACTTATTATATAAATATATAAGAATCGTCAAACAGATAATTTATTTATCCTTTTTTGGACGCACGACCAACGAAAATCTTTCGTATTCTCAGTTTCGTTTAATGATTACTTAAAATAATTTTATCGGATAATCATTAGGATAGTCTCCTTTTAAGTGGCTGTTGCTTTTTGCTTCAGATACAAGAAAATCGATGGATGAAACATGCAATTTTTTAGACTTACTTCGCTTTTAAGTATTTTAAATATTAAAGTACAAATTAATCTCGTGGTCACGTCATCAAAACCAATCAAATTGAGAATAATTAGCTTCAATTTTAGACTCATCACCATTTCACTAATTAAATAAAGAAGATCACCATACTTTTTTTATTTTTTATCATACGCACTTTTCAAACACTATAGTTTCGAAAAAATACTTTTTAAAACAAGCTCTTTAAAACAGGCAATTTATAATTTTCCTCTGCTGGGTTTCTCTATTGTAACGTCGTATTACGTGTGTACAATTATTACTGTTACATAATCTCGCATATTTTATAATCTGTTTAATAAATAAATAAATGAATGAATATCTCTGCATTAATTTGCATTAAATATTCAGCAACATTAGAAAGTTTCTCCGGCACACGAATAAATGACTTGACGAAGGAAAAGGAGCTGCTCCCTCCCTCAATTATCCACTCAGAAAACATCGGGTGCAAATGCCCGGTCATAATTCCCGAGCGTCGAATTAACCCCAAAAGCGCAGCAGCCGCCAAGCAAAAATGTCGAGAGCTCAGAAAAAAATCGCTTGCACGTCCCGGCTACCTCGAGAGTCTCCGACGCGAACTGCGCAATCTGACTTTAAAATACGCGGAGCGGGTAATTCTCGCTCGGGCATTCTTCGCTCGCGGCCGGCGCCCAAATAAGCCGACAAACAAAAAAAAAAAAAAAAAAAAAAAAAAAAAACGTACATCCACGGAGCCCTCCTCCCTCGAGTGGCGCAACAAAAGACGACACTCGCTTGCGCGGCGAGCGAAATGCGGCCCCCGTAACTCGCATTTTCCTCCCGCAGCGCCGTAAAAATGACATACATTTTCAGTGGATCCCCGTGGCCGCGGAGACAGCCCGAGCCCCGCCGCCGCCGTACACAAGGAGCGGCCCCCCCTATACACAGAGCCCGCACATTTCTTGATTTGCTATCTTTGAAAATAAGAAGTAAGGCCAGACGAGCGAGCATTACGACGTACAGCCGAGACACGAGTTTCTCTCTCTCTCCTTCTCTCCCTACGGTGCGGGGGTAATAAGTTTACGGTCGGAGCTTTTCCAAGCAGGGCGAGCCCCGAGCGCCCGGCGAAAATGCAAAATCGATGCCGGAAATATATGCATCGTGATAACCGCACGCCGAGCGGGCTCACTCCTCCAGGGCGCATTTTCCTTGCCTATAGCTGGAGGCGGCGGCCCCGTGGCCTCGCGTTTCTCCGAATAGCCCGATGAATAATAATTTCGACCGCGCACGAGGCGCGACGAGAGCGAGAGTGAGCGAAATCTACCGGCAATGTGTGCGATATATATGAGCTTGCCAAGATTTTTTTTTAAGATTTCCTCCGGTGTCGAATGGAAATCTTCAAAATGTTTAAGGGTAGGGTCCAGTCTGAAAAAAAAAATCTTGAACGATCATGATTACGGTGCTAAATGTAAGAAATAGATTTCATACGGATATTTTGTTTCGGTATAAGATATTAAATAATTTTATAGACTGTTGTGAATTGCTTTCTGACTAGGAGAGCTTCTGAACTCTGGATTACCGATTCGGATAAAACTTTGGATATTGTTTCCTAGTAGCAAATAATGAAAGAAACCATCATTAGTTTAATCCCATAGGCCTTTATTTAGCAGATATCACTACAAAGATTAGCATTGCTCATATGCACAATGAATAAAAAATCGTATTTATAAATAATCGTAGTTTCTTTCATTAATTGCTACTAGAAAACAGTATCCAAAGGTTCATCCAAATTGGTGATCCGGAGTTGAGACCTTTTCCTAGTGAGTTTGATTTTGCTCCAAATAGAATTTTAAGAGATAATTCAAGATGTTTTAATATTAATACTTACACCAAAGATTGTTACAGACATTTACCTATTACTAGGGCTTCAATAAGTTTAAATGAGAACAGCGATACTATTGATATTTACAATAAATTTAATAAATATGAGTACTGTTAAGCGAGTGTCTGGTATTATTTTAAGATGAATGAGTAATTCAAGTTCGCTACTTATGGAGGTAAAATGTTTTTTTTTTTTTTTTACTGTATTAAATGGGACAACCCGTAAATATGAATAAACAAATAAATAAATAATGTACAATGAATGTTAACAAAAATGTAAATATCTTTTTGTAATAAAAAGATAGAGAAAATAAATTTTTTTCATATTTTTTCAATCAAATGTGACAGAGTTTTGCTTTCAAAAGTAGTAAAAAAAACAGGCTTATGGAAAATGTCTCTTACGGGGAAGAAAGAAGTAGAAATTCTTAAATGTTTCATAGAAGACTACAATTTGTCCGATGCTTTTAATTTTAAACTCAAAAATGTCATTTCAGTCTAGTTTAATTAAATAACAAAAAAAGTTAATAAATTAATAATATTAAAAAAAGTAAAAATATAGATCCAAATGGCATTTTTGAGTTTAAAATTAAAAGCCTCTGACAAATTTTAGTGTTCGCTGAAACATTTAAGAATTTTCCAGGTTTGCAGTGCTTCGATGAAAGGTGCCCTGTAAGAGACATTTTTGCTAAGCCCTTGATTTTACTACACTTTAACGTATAGTTCTGCAGAAATTGATTAAAATAAGCTCGATATTTTTATTTTTCTTTATTTTTATACTTAAACATATTTACATTTCTATAAGCATTGATTATAATTTAAAAAATTTAAAAAAAATAGTAAAAAAAATACATTTTTTGGTAATTTTGAACTGGACCCTACCCCAAGGACGTACGAAATCGTTCACGACGTACTGGAAAATATTAAAGAATGTGATAATAACAGTACAGGACAGCACAGGAAAAAGGTTTACAGAATTTTCTGCAGAAAGTTTTGCGGAAGATTCTGCAGAAAATTGTCATTATTTCTGCAGAAAATATTTTGCAAAAAATTCTACATAAATTTCTGCAAGAATGTCTGCAGAAAAAAATATCTGCAATATTCTGTAGACTTTTTCGACGGACTTTAATTCGGTTACTTCCGTTTTGCTGTCTATTCTTATTTATGTAGTCGGATTGGTTCTGCCATAAGTAATATTATCATTGGTTGAAAAACTATAAGACAGCGGAACGGAAGTAATCGAATTAAAATCCGTCGAATGTACCTAAAAGCATCAAAGAATAGGATACCGCACACACTCTGAGTCCAGAAATACGCTTCGTTACTCAAAAAAGAATTAATCAATGGATTAATACTTTTAAAAAGTATTGATCGGTCGATAAACTTATGTCATGCCGTCATCTTTAAAGAAAGTATTTATCGACCGATTAATACTTTTTAAAAAAGCATCAATCCATTGATTAATTCTTTTTTGAGTAACGAAGCGTACCTTCTGGACTCAGAGTGTAGAGAATCGTACACGTACGTACTGAAAAATGTACAAGAAAATACCAAAGAATACTAAAACGTGCAACGTCCTAGGCGAACATGTTGAAAAATACGAAAGAGTTCCTACGATAACATACAGAATTGTACGCTAACATACCAAAAAAAATTAATTTGAAATTTTTAATAACAATCGAGATAATAATTAACGTACGGCTAAAAAATCGTTGCTTGTAATAAATTTCCCGCGCGAGCTCTTTTTTGCATGGTTAAGTTAATTAATAGCACTTTTACGAGATGAAATAAAATAAATTAAAGTGAGTGTCAATTACAAGTGAAGTATTTCCCAAGCACGACTATAATCGGTAATGCGCGAAAGTTTTTACGGTGACGGGAATGCGCCCGCTAATAAAAATCGTAAATGACATTACGTAAGACAAACGTGAGAAGAGCCATAGGAAAGTTGGCAGCACAAAAAAAATGATCTGTTAATTACCTAAAACATTCTTTTTTTTTACTTTTTTTTACATTTTTCATTTACTTTAATCTAAGAGGGAATCTTTCTCTCTCTCTTTTCTCTCTCTCTCTCTCTCTCTCTCTCTCTCTCTCACTTGAATTTTGCAGGTGAATGTTACAGCCGTCGACCCTAGGACTCAAAATCGACGTCGAAAACTACGCGTGGGAATTATTCTAGAAACGGAGGGATAAGCGTGGAAATCGACGCGGCCTTATCAGAAACGTTGTTCGAGGAAGATCGAGTCATTATCAATTGACGCTATCGTCCAGCTCCACTTGAGCTCACTTGTCGTTTACCCTACTCTTATCCATATGAGGGAGCAGTGGCTTCTGGATAAGGATAGCTATATATTCATACAGTTTTTTGTTTAAATTGCTTCAAATGAATTTCACAATAAAATTGGAAAATTTCAATGGTGCATTTAATCGAATGATTTATTCGCAGAGTTTTTAAATGAAATTTTGAAGAAATAAAAACATATTTGTACTGATTGGATTGAATTTACTGACTATTTAAAAGCATTGAAGCGAATAAACTAAAATAAACGATGGAAAAACGGTGTAAATAAACTTTTAAAATTTCAAAAATATGAAGAAACGTGAGAGTGAACATGTTATTATGTATATTTTTCCAGTAAACATTTTTCGAGATGTACATCTTTAGCATTTTTTAATTAGAAAGAACTGCTTGTATAATAAAATTGTCTAACAGTGCATTGAATTTTTTTAAACTTTTCCACTGTTCGTTGAGGATATTTGAAATATTTTAAAATCGTCATGTGCTGTTAGAGCGTGGTACGATAATTATTTATTTACTTCATTGAATCGATGGATTGCAGTTGAATTCCATCAAAGTTGCAAAAGCTGAATCTTATTTCCCGAATCTACTGGCAATTTCGCAGCGAAGTTATTTAATATTGAATAGATGGAATTTTGCCGAATCTCACACGGAGAGAAATTTCGAAATTTCTAGTAAAAGTTATTGTTGTTTTATTTGTATACTACGCCGATTCAATTATATGAATTAATATGAATAATGAATACTATTTCAAGAAATCTTAATTTTTAACAAAATTTGCCACTATAAAATCTATAAATTTCTCGATCTTTCAAAACAAATGCAATATACAACACCACGGTAAAATTTACTGATGTTTATAATAAAATTTAACATGTCATCTGTAAAAATGCCGATGTGGCAAATAAGTCCATGATTACCGTCAAAACGAAAGTAATTTTTACTAAAAATTTTTCTCCGTGCATGTATAAATAACCAATACTAAATACATTTCACTTCCGATCGTACTGGTGACATCGAACTACCATAATTCAATAATTTAATTAGATCTTTAAGTAATCTTTTAATTGATTAACATAGTTCTACTTTCCCGACAGCTTTATTGGCCTTTTTGGACAAGAATGAATTATTTTTAAGGAACAATTATTCTTCAGCTTCATACATTAGCCGTGACTGCAGGAGATATTTTCTTTCCGTATTAAAAAATTAAAGGAAACTTACTTTTAGAAAAAAAAACTATGATCTACAACATTCTGCCATTGTTTTTTATTTTCTTTATAATTCACAGCATCCTGACATTGATTTTTCATTTCAAAGATGATGAATCTAATTAGCGTTAGATATTTGATACACTGAGAGAAATATTTTAGTAAAAATTACAAATCGTCGAATAAAAATTACTAAACGGTTTGAGAAAGCAATTACATACTGACATTTCGAAAGAAATTACTAAAATTTTCAGTAAAATTTGCCATAAATACTTTCTAGGAAATTTTACTGAAAAGTTTAGTAATTTCTCTCGAAATGCCACTCTCTAAATATAAAAATGTGAAATTCACTTGGAAAATTTGAATAGTACCATTTTTTTATGACAAATGTAGCCCACTGATCCAATGTGTGGACAAATTTTCACATATAAACTTTTCAGATTTATAGAGCAGTCTGTGATCACTTTCCCAAATATTTCAGTAATTTTTACTAAACTTCGATAAAAAAAAACGAGTTTTGTTCTGTTCAGTAAATGAAAAAATAACTTGCTTAACTCGAAAGCTTAACCTCTAGAGGACCAGAAGCCACTTTACTGGCTTTCAGATAGTTTTGTAGTTTATTTTATAAATTCGTGTTTCTTGGTAAACAATTATGTAAGAAATGGCATTTAGAATGTTTATTAGTGTTTATTTTACTTTGATTTTCTTCAATGATAAATAATTAAATAAAAATGTTCAAAATAAAAATGCTCATATTTATTTTGGTGTATTTTGGTGTATTTTCAATGAAACATAAGTACTTCTAATTATTTTTCCTTATGATTTTGTGCCTTTGAAAATCGAGAGAAAAAGTTAGTATTTCCGGACCGGAAGCCACTATAGTACGTCGCAAAGGCAGCGCCATCTTTTTCGGCATACAATTCACATACCATAATATAAAAATTCCAACCCTTAAACTGAAAAAGTTTTCCAAAAATACGTCGGTCCTCTACAGGTTAATTATGGTCTTTTTGAAATTCAATGTAACCATTGGGCGAAATGGGAGGTGGTCCTGGTCAAGGGCCGCTCGAGATCGAGCAATTCCAAGAAGATGAGAAACCTATTTAGCGGCACACATTGGGGTGCGCGCCGGGAACGTCCAGGATCAAAGCGTACCCAGCGGATGTTTCCCCGGCGAACGAAGGAGTAGTTCTCTGCAGAGGGGCGCGCGGCAAAAGGAAGCCGGGGGAATCGGCTTGCTTCAAAGTTAACGTTCCTCTCGGCTCCGTGCCTCTCGGTCATTTTAGTTCGCTAAACTAATGTGAATCCAGCATCATACCGAATGATTGGGACCTTTCATTTCTGGCCCCCAGTGAGAAAGCCAGGATTGCAAACGATTTTCCATTGAAGAGCGAATTATCTAAACAATCATAAAGTAATTTTATTGTTAAATGTTATAGTGTGATTGTTGAAAAATAATTACGATACACCCTGGTAGAAATATTCACGAGTTTTCCGCGAGTTCCTCGTGTATTTTATCGGAACTGGCCAGTTTTTAATGGGAAAGCTGGCGATAAATGTTATTACCTGGCGACGGTATCTGGGCATTACAACTGGTGAACATTTAAAAATGTATTTTATTGCTTTTTAAATTATTTATTAATCAGTTATTTGTTTAATTCGATTTTCTATGATTAATAATTGCATTAATAATGACACACCTATGAATTTAATAATACAAGAGTTTAAAATAAGCCACGAACGATCTGCTCGAACCAACTTTTAACAAAAAATTTTTCTCTTTTTAATTTTTCTTTATAATTATTTTAATGTTATCACTACTTTCGTAAGCACTGTTGTTTTCACTGTTTTCATATTCACTTGATTGATTTCCTTCAGATGATTCATTTTTCTCCAAATCATCACTTGATTCTTCATTTTTAACTAAAAATTCATTAAATTCCTGAACTGCATTTTGTAGATTGTTTCTTTTTTTATTTTCATTATATTTTCTTTTTCTATTTTCCATAATTGTAAATCTACAGAAAATAAAATAAAGTAACTTTCATATGTGAAGTTAAATTATAGGTTAGGAAATCAGCTACTACCAGTACTTACGTGTTGAATACAAAGATAAAATTTGATTATTTTGAACAGATAAGAACTTTGTTATGATGTAATTCCGTTGCACTAACGGTATTTAAATACAAAATCAACATTTGAAACGAGATTAACATCGAAATAACGTGAACACGACTGACCCGTGACCACAGCTGTCTGTCGATTTTCATACACTCTCTGTCTACTTACATACGTGTACTAATATATTTACGTATACGTATCATTAATATTTGACTTATTTACTTTTTTATATTTATAAAATTAATTTTTTGCAATTCTGTGCGTAAAGTTAGTGCGTAAAGTTCTTTTGAAGCGTGTGTCTAGTGTGTAAATTTTACTTTACACACGGGATAAAATACCAGTGCGTAAAGTTTTCTTTACGCACTGTAAGCCGTGCGTAAAAAGTCTTTACGC
>JAWWEN010000043.1:330514-341006 GCA_035582955.1 Sycophila texana
AGGGCAACTAACTCCTAGTTTTTCATAATTTTGTTTTTATTAATTGTTATAAGTAAATTAGTTGTATTTTCGTCTGCCATTTTGTGGCACGAAATTTGAATTTTTAATTGGCTTTCAGACCCCCTACGAATTAAAATTATTAAAAATACGATGATGTTAGCTAATATGTTACAATATATAAGTAAAATTTAGTTAAGTGTTAAAATTTAAAGCAGTTTATAAAAGTTTTTATGAATTTTTCATCGTTTATCAATATTTTATTTTAAACTTTTAACTTAACTAACCTCACTTAATTATTTTTTCGTATTAAACAATTTCAAACGCGTACAAAGTATTATAAATATCATTAATGTTTGCGTGATCATTAAAACTTCAAGAGTACTATTCATTTTTATTTATTTATTAGTAATATCAATATTTTTTGATAATTTTAATTCGTGTCTTAACTGTTAAGACACGGAAACTTTGGCTCTCTGTTTTCTTTTTACCTGGGCATAAAATAAACGACCGATTGAATAAACTCGTGTCGAAAATACAGTAGGGTCCTCGTCCTCGCACGCCTTGACGCACCTCAGCGGGCTTAGCCGGCCGACCGCGTTTTCCCCGATTGCGCGCTCTCCGCTACGGAATTACTCGACGGCGTAGCCATGGCGACTGACTGACAGCGGTAAATCTTGAAGTCGCGCCCGTCCGCGCAAAAACACGCGGAAGACGAATGGAATTAATCAAACGGGCAAAGCGCGACCGGCCCCGGGCAAAAAGCCCGTCGTCGGCGCGCAGCGCGACGCAATAAAAAGGAGGAGGGATTAACGCCGCAATATAAAGAGGAGACCGACCGAGTGGACAGATGCAATTTTCCCCGGTGGTATATTGTGCCGACTTAATCCGTCTGAACTTGACTCCTTCGGGTGCTGCGGCTGGCCGAGATTCCCTTTTGCTCGTCTTTTTTTTTTTTTTTTTTTTTTGAGAAATTTCAGAAGCTTTGCCGAGAAGAAGATGGTTGCTGCATATTGCGGGGGAGCTACATGATGCGCATTGCTTTGTCACGCTCTAAATATGAATAAGTGAAATTCACTTCGAATAAAATGTACACTTATTCTACGTGATAAGTCTTCCATGTATCGAATAAGTGAAAGCTTTTATTTCAAATTCTGAGTTTAAGTTTCTTTAATTTCATGATAAAAAGGTGACACTCTATAAGACACAATGCTAAAAGTAAGAAAATAAAAACATTTATTTCTCTTTTCTGAGCTACTGAAGCCTTTCAGAAATTTAACTGTAGTGTTATCAAGCTTTTAATCATACTTCTGTAATATTTCTCTAAATTTTCAATGTTAGAAGAGTTACCGGTAGAACCTCCTTAAGTGTTCCCTTATGAAAAAACCTTTCCTGCAAGACTTCTGGCAATGCAATTCTTGTAGGAATCCTACAGCAATCCTGCAGGATTTTTAATGTTTACGAAATTCTTGCAGGATACCTGCAAGAATTGAACTCCATGTACAAACATTTTTTCGTAATGGTATATTCACTTATTCGAAGTAAATTTCACATATTCATATTTAGAGAGGCATTGTAATTAGGTCGTTGATGTAATGAATTTTTTACTTATACGGAGAAAAAAAAGTTTGCATTGATATTTAAGAGAAAGTGTTTGATGAATTAGGATGCGGAGGCTACTGATTAATAGATATACTTGACTTTTATTTAAGTTTCCCGGAAGTTACGCTGAAGTAAAAGAAAAGTAAATTTAATGATTGAGTGTATTAAATTTGAATAGACGGAATTAATACCTTGATTTCTGATGCACTTTTTTCCTTACGATATAGGAAAATTTTCGAAAAAAATTGCAAAAAGCTTGAGTACTTGAGTAAAATATTTTTGGTGAAAAAATTTTCTTGTAAAAACGCAGGGGAAGCTCCTCGTAAAAATTACGAAATAGAACGTAATTAAGGGACGGTTTGGAAACCCTGAAAATATTTACGAGAAAATCATTATAAATTTTTGCTAAATCTGGACCTTCGTAATATTCCCAAGAAAAGCTTTTTAATTTTTTTAAGAAAAGCGTCATAATTTTTCTAAAAAAAGCTCTGAAATAATTACGTAAACACTACGGTCAAGCTCTCTGCAATTTTTACGAAACTTTTCTTGTAATAATTTCAAAGCTTCGTCAATAGTTCCAATAATTTTCACGGAAAAATTTCTACTGCTTATACACTGAAAAAAATAATAAGGGAAAGTTTACAATAAATTTTGTAAGATAGGGACAGACTTTGCAAGCCAAGAAAATTACTATAAGTTTTGGAAAAATTGCTTTATATATATTTTAGAAAAATTACAATTTTTATAGTAAAAAATTTGCTATAATTGTGGCAAATTTTACTATAAAAATTGTAATTTTTCCAAAGTTTATAGTAATTTTCTTGGATGGCCAGGTCTGTCTTACTAAATTTATTGTAAACTTCCCTCTATTATTTTTTTTTCAGTGTACATTACAATTCGTACCCCTCGATGACATTTTTTCAGGTAATTTTAATGGACAGCTTTACCGTAATTTTTACAAGAAAATTTTCTCGGCTGGGTTACTCTAGTATGTCCCAGTATCGTGCAATATTTATGCTAAAATCTCAATATAATTTTTTGTAAACTTTTACTACATTAAAAAATATGCATGATGGAAGCCATATATTAAAATATTAAATGCTTCAATGTTAGTTTAATGTCGCAAACGTCAAAGTTTGCTGCCCTTCGAGACTGGCCAGCTGCTGCGCAGCGACACGTTTTCAATTACGCTTTATTAAATCAGTCGCAAGTTTAGTAGAGCTTCGAATGCAGGTACTAGTCGGATGGATGCAAAAATGAATTAGCCAGAAAATTGATATTGCGATAAGCGTTCGTTCGCCTCCTCACAATGCGGACGGCTACTTTTGCCGATTAGGTTTGATGGATGTCGGAGATAGTATATCGTGAATGACCAGCGAGTTTTAAATGTCGAATGTGTACTTCGAAGCGTGTCGGGGGCGATAAACCATTAGCTTTCTCCTCATTTCAGCGTTTTGACGTTTGTTGAGGTTCCACTTCCATCAATTTTCCCTTTTTCAGATTTTCAGGCGTTCATTCATCTAAAATTTTACTTTCAAAATAGTTGTCACCTTCGCCGAGTATATATAGGCAAGGGGATGCGTATAGAATTCAAAATGCAGCAAATATCTTGAATCACGAGGAATATTTGCAACGTTGAAAAGAAATTTTTTTACTCGTAATATTTTCTCTTCTAAATATTGGAAGAATTCTGCAGTTGGATTTTTAATACCGTCACGTTTGACCTGCATTTATATATTGATTTATTTATTTATTTAATAAATTCAACGGACTATAAAGTCCTTAATTAAAAAAATATAAAATTAAAATACAATAAAAACTTAAACTATAATAAGCTTAAAATTAACTTACAATCTACAAGTAAATGATCTTAGAGAGCTCTTGAATTGCCCAATAGGACAATTATATATAAAAATAAAAATTTATTCCTAACCGATTATAGATGTGATAAATGATAGTTTCTGTAATATGTCAATCCTAATAATAATATATAATTAAAATAAAATCCTATCATTAACATCCTGTTATTATTATTATTTATTTTATAAATATAATTTTTTTTTTCAATTAAAATTGAAAATAAGATTTTCTTTCTGTGCAATCAGTTAATTAAACAGATATATATCATTGCGTGTAAGTATATAAATAACATTTGTTCCTTGGTCCCGGGTCATTGAGTCATTCCCTAACGAAACAGTCGCGTCACTCCCCAAAAAATAGATCGAAAAAGGAGCTCTTCAGAGTGTAAACCTAAGGGGTCAGGTCCACCATTCGATACTAATTAATTAGCCGTTGTATCGATGTGCGGGTGGTGGAGCACCGGCGACTGTGCGCATGCGCGGCTGAGCGCCGGACTCGCGCGAGGAAATGCCTGGCTCGTATTCCGATATAAACGTTTACAGCTGGCGTAGAAAACAATTAGACGGTTAAATCGTTCGGATGCGGGCTTTATTACACTTACGCGCGCTGACCAAAGCTGCCGGTGGAGTAGCAGCTTCCAAAGCTTAATGTGTGCTTCGGGTAAATATGGAAATATAGAAAAAAAATTTTAATCTCATGAATATGGAGAGGTTGCTGTAATATTATGCAGATATTTTAAGTTTGTTTTCTGCGGATTTAGTCAATATTTTAATTAGCTAAGTTTATTGGAGCATGAAGTTCTGTTACGAAGCTCTACTGGATTTTCGTTTAAGTAATTTTATCAACAACTATAATAGGTCATTATTTTAGAATTAAGCATCTTTCGTTTTTCGGACGAGATTTCTTTACTGCTTACTTTTCCACTTCGAGACCAGGTCGGGAGAATAAAGATGACCTTTAATTCGATACAAATCGATTACTCCTTTTTTCTAAATGAATTGCACGTAGTTAAATGATTTTACTTGCTTATACAATATTGAGATAGGATAATTTCAGTTTCATTCAGTTAATATCCGGAAATCATTATTCGTGTTAGCGATAATCTCATATGCCAAAGCATTCAGTTGGACCAATAGGATCCTATATTAACTAATAAAATTCTGTATAATGAAGTTTTATTACTGACACAATTATCTTAAGAAAGAACTTTAAATTTTCAATACACTTGTAATGTATTTTCAGCTTTTCTCTCTTCTCAAGCGAAAAAAAATTGTCAAAATTTAATTTTAAAAAGTCCTCACGGATTGTAATATATTTATCTAAAAATTATGTGTACATCCCAGAATTATACAGATACTTTTTTGCGATCAGGAGGAGGTAGACCCGATGTCTGAAAGTTCACGAGTCATTCTCGTGCGACCCTTGCAATGAGCGATCGAAATTTCATCGACCATCTGGACACACCTTCAATGCTTATCTCGGAGCATCAGTCTTTTTATAGCTGCTTGTTCTACAGTTAACGTGTTACTCTCTTCATTATTCCCCCATGACTAAGTAGTATGTATAACTACTAAAAAAATATTTTACAGTAGTATTATACAGTTTCATAAATTATATTTTATTCAAGAATTTTGTATTGGAGCTTGTTGCATGAGTAAATTACACAAGTAATCTATTTGCTGCACACTTTCATGAAATAAGTGTGTAAAGTAGAATTTTCTTTAAAGTGATGCCGAACATGAGTTCGTAAAATTTGCTTTATACACGAATGCATAAAAAAGTACAATTTACGTGGGAAAAACTGCATTTCTCGAACAAGAAATTGTACTTTACGCTCAAACGATATGTGCACGAACGCGCATAAATGTAATTTCATTATACTTTATAATATTGATATTTAAAAATTTCACATAAGAGTGCTCCGTACCGCGACGGCGTCCTCTACATCCACTTCCGATTGTTTAATCAATTTTATGCCACTCAATATTATTTTGAATTCAAAAGTAAAGTTTTCCAACATGAATCAGATATTAATAAAAAAAGAGTTTTTAAAAATGTTTACTTCCGACCCCCTTATAATAACCACTTTATTTCCCTCAAAATAGAAAATAAATTGAGTTATTATTCCCTAGGAATGTGAAGAGACTTTTATTCTCCGTAGACTCAATTTTCCATGTCTCCCGACAGTGAATAAAGATTTCTTCATTTCTCTAGGGAATAAAGATTTCTTCATTTCTCTAGGGAATAAATATTTCTTCATTTCTCTAGGGAATAAAGATTTATTAATTTCTCTAGGGAATAAAGATTTCTTCATTTCTCTAGGGAATAAATATTTCTTTATTCCTCGTATAACTGTTTTGCTTTTTTTGAAGCTTTGTTTTCGACCAACGAAGTCGTCACAGGGGGATCAGGAAGTAAAGTACCATATCGACGCATCTAACGAAAAAAAGCATGAATATTTTAATTTACCACTTTTAGAGCTCCAAAGTAAAATGAATTCTTCCAGAACCTGATATAAACTTAGAGTACCATACGAATGATACCACAAGTTTGTTTATCAGCTTCTGGAAGAGTTTACTTTACTCTAATGCTTTAAAAATGGCAAATTAAAATAGACTTTTGTTTTAAATTAAGAATAGCAGACTTCGCTTTTAGACTCATAACTTTTTTTAAATAGAAGATAGTAGGTACTCTTTTTATAATCAACATTTTATTTTTTATTTTAAAATAATTTTATGCTGTTAATAAAATCTTTCCCAGATGGCTCTTTTACTTGGCGAGGAATCGTAGATAAGATATTTGAAGCCAAAAGGTAAACGATCAATTAAATGAGGCAATTAACAATAAATTATTATTCATTATTATCAAATAATTTTATGTCAATAAAATTTTTCTCAGATAGTTTTTTTACTTGGCGAAGAACCGGAGATAAGATATCCGAAGCCAAAAGGTAAATGACCAATTCAACCAGGCAATTATTAATAAATTATTATTGATTATCAAATAATTTTACGCCAATAAAATCTTTCCCAGATGGTTCTTTTAATTGGCGAGGAACCGTAGATAAGATATCTGAAGCCAAAAAGTAAACGATCGATTAAACGAGGCAATCCAAAAGGAAAGCAAGTGGAACGAGGAATTTTTCATTCCCTCGCGAATGACAAAAGATTTGTTCAGGATCGGGCATCGGATCGATCTCGAGGAGGTGAAAAGAGCAGAGATGTATATAGATCAAAGCACCGAGGATCGCGAATCTTGCAGAAGGAAATATGATAGATATCGTGCCGCCAGAAATCTGCGCACGCGCGTGTATGTGTATGTGTGTGTATTATGTGTACGTACTCGGACGATCGACCCCATATTTGAATTTCTCTCCTCTGCTCTTTTTCGCTGCTCTCGCGGTGCGCACACGCAGCCCATTCAATGGCAAAAAGTTTCCGCGTATTTTAGCTTGCCGCTCGCTTTTTATACTCTCGTCTTTCGCGAAAATGTACACACCGCCGGATTGATCCGCCGGATCGGTTTGTCCGACGGAAAAAAGGCCACAGCAGCAGCTCGACGACCTGCAGAACGGAAAAATATAGGGTTAACCGTAAGCTCTGACATTTCGTCGGCCGGTTCGAAAGTTAGGTCGGCTCGATCCATCGATATGTACTTGGACCTTCTTTTGCCAGCCTTTTTCTAAATATTTATATCGATTATACTTTTTTTTTCTTTCTTCTTTTTTTTTTTGTTTTACTGCTTGTCTAACGTGAGGTACGACTTTAAGTGCGCAGGGTTGCGTGAGCTTAGTGCGTACTCGAATGGCACCAAATCTTTGAAAACGTTTTTCTCGAAACCTTCAAACGTTTGGCAAAAAAGTAGAAAAAACGTGTTTCTCGAAACCATCAAACATTTGGCAAAAAAGTAGAAAAAACGTTTTTCTCGAAACCATCAAACGTTTGGCAAAAAAGTAAAATAAAAATTTTTAAACGTTCAGACGTTTGGCAAAAAAAGTAGAAAAACGTTTTTAAAACACTCAACAAACAACAAAAGCCTTAAGAAAAAACAATAAGAAACGTTATTAATACGCTGTCCTAAAACTTCTTAAAGACGTTATAATCACGTTTTTAAAACGTCCTACACTCTAAAGTTGTGGAAATTCCACTAATTTTTTTAATGAACAGATTTTTCACTAATCAATTAGTAAAATTCACTATCAATTAGTAGAATTTCACTAATTGGGTAGAACAAAAAAAAAAATCAAATTTCATGAACTGTGTCAGTTAGAATATCAAAAAATAATCGACACGTATTTTTTCTTTTTTTAATTTAATGTTTATTAAAAAAACATATAGTGATTTGAAAAGTGGGAATGACGTCACGATCCTACACTATATAGATATACTATGCCGTAGTGACGTCACAATCATAGTAGATTTTATCTAGCTATATCTTTGTTAATAAACGTTTAATTGAAAAAAGAAAAAATACGTGTCGATTATTTTTAATATTCTATCAGACGGATATAATGGAATTTTTCATTATTCTACCCAATTGAAATAGTAAAAAAAATTTCTACTTAGTTGTATTAGTGGAAATTAATTATTGACTATTTCAAATAGTAGATTTCCGCTAATTCATAGTGGAGCACTTTGCACTATTCAAATTAGTGCATAGTCACTATGAATTAGTAGTTTCTCACTAATTCAACTTTAGATAGTACGTAAATAGAAATAAATTTTGCGGACAAATGTGGCGTTATTTTAACGTTTTAAAAACGTTTTTTCTACTTTTTTTTTTCAAATGTTCGAAGGTTTCGAGAAAAACGTTTTCAAAACGTCCTAAAAACATTTGGTGCTATTCGAGTAGTTATTACTGTGTTGACTTCCCTACGTATCGACAGTATACTACCTGAAGACGTAAAAAGTTTATTTTACGCATACGACTCTTGAGAAGTACATTTTACACACTCGTGTCGAACAAAGTTCACTTTACGCAATGCTGTCCATGAAATTTGATTTTACGCCGTTCGTAAATAGTAAATTACGAAGTTAGCGAATAGGGCGGGTGATTCTCGTGCAAATCGGGAGAGATGAATGCGAACTGTAGTTCAGTGAGTTATTTTCTGAAACGTGCGAGAGAAAATCTAATAAAATAAATAAACTATTGACGAGAGAATTAAAACCCAAATATTGTAAATACTATACTGCGATGAAGTATATGATGTCATCTCTTGATACAGAAAATAAATTGCTCCAATAAATCAGAAAGGAAAAAATTACTTGACGACCATATCGATTGCAGGCGAATCGAGTTTAGCCGAGATTCCTTTCCCCTCTCGATCCGTCCGATAGCAGCGAAAGCTTTTTAGTTTGATTAGTGCACTATATAAGTGCGACACGAAAAAGTTGGCCAACTATAGCCTCCGAGTTTTGCGGCAAAAGCAAGGAGGTCAAATTTTTTAAAATTAAAGTTTCTTCCTACTTTACGGAGCAGAATTTACCTGCAGCTACTCTCTTAGTTTTGCTATTTTTCCGCTGTTCTGGTAAACAGTTTCTCAGGCTCTCACAGTATGTATCTTGTACCGAACTTCTGGATAAAACTTTCTCTATCTTCGCTATCTATGTGTTTGGCCAATAAGAAATTTTTGAATCAACAGTGGATGTAAAATTAAAAGGGGATACCTCTGCTTTCTCAAATTTATTGGCAAATTGTAATTATATTCATTGTAATTCAATCAATTTAAGTATCGTTTTTATTAATTTTAATTATGCATGGGATTTTTTAATATTTCTTTTTTTTTTGTAATACTTCACTCCATTCTCGAAATTTTAACATTTTTACCTTTTAAACCTTTAATAAATTTTATCGCATTAATGTAGATCCAGTCACTTAATGGATTTTAAGGGGATTGGTTTTAAATTGTTGGTAATTTTTGTGATTTTGAGTTGAATAGTTGTAGAAATAAAAGAAATTGAAGTAAATTTAAGTGGTTTCTTGAAATATCCACTCAAATAATTGTAATCCCTACAACAATTCAGTAAAAAATCATATAAAATACCGACAATTTAAGACCAATCTTATTAGTATCCATTATGATTTTAAACCTGCATTTATATGGTAAGGTCAAAATTTTTAAAAGCTAATTTTTTTTGGATGCAGTCTAAAATTTGATCTAAAATACAGTGTAAAATATAGTCTAAAATTTCAGGATAGAACTTATTTTTTCCAGTATTTTAAGAAGAAAAATTGAAAAGTGAAGGACCGCCTTAAAAGGCATTTTGAATTTTAATTATCTCAATCTAATTTTTAGTTTTTAGATTGCCATCAACTAAAAATTTCATTTGTGTAAGTAAATTTTTTATTTCGCATTTTTTTTTCTACTCTAACATCAGTCATCAATCTTTAAATACAGAGTTGAGGAAGACGAATTTCAGTTTTACAACGAGGCAAGAGAAACAGAAGCTCGATCGACGGGATTTTCGCGCAAAATACACACCAACTCTCTCCACACCCTTTTTTTCCGTGAGCGCTTAATTCTATTTGTCGCGAGATTTCGTCGCGCCTGCCCATTTTTCAATCTCCGCGCCAGCGTTATTCCAGCCGCTTCCTCTCCCGCGGCTGTTCGCGCGCATTTTTTTCTTTTTTTTAACTCGGCGAAAAAACAAATGAAGAATTTCCCCTTGGATTTTCCCTCTTTCCCGACGAATTTTTTTTTCTTTTTTTTTTTTTTTACTCAGCCTGATTTTTTGGATTGTTTAGGCGCGCGCACGCCTCCGATTGCTCCTGCACTATTGATGCGTTCGAGGAAAATTCTCGCGCATTTGGACGGGTGCAGAAGCATCGACGCTTCCGGAGAAAATTAATCATTCATTTTTCACTCGACGCGAGATCGTGATTAATTTACAGCAGTTTGCGCTGTTAGTTCGTCGGATGGTAATTGTTTTTGTGATTAGCCAATATTTTTATTTTATTTTTATTTATTTATTAACCAGAGGAAAAAATATACAATAATTTACAAAAAAAATTGTACATAAATATCACGTTACAA